>JAHQIW010001551.1:600000-1001909 GCA_019055375.1 Parelaphostrongylus tenuis
CAGGAAATCAAGGAATATCATAAGCACGACGAGCAATATATCATTTGAAATATGTGCTGGGGTCCGCACAACTAGTGAAGACGGACCATTTATGAATCTAGATGAGTAAGAGTCTGAATATAGTAAACACTTTTGGGGATTGCAATGAGATTGATATTATACATCCGAATCAGTAAGGAGTCATTCAGGGTTTGAAAAAATGGTAGTAGTACTCGAAAATGTTCGGTGGCGTATATACATCGTAAATGGCCAAATATCACTTATTTCTCTATCTACCTCTCTCGTTGTCTGATCATCTAAAAGCCTGGTTCAGACGCCATCTCGGTTCTCACTCACTTAGCACATAAAGTGGCACTCATCTGTTGGCCAGAAATGACCTTAAGTGTCGATTTTCTCCCGGAGCATGCCAAGTCGTCGTCATCCACATCTGGCAGTTGACGAGTTGACTCGCTAGATCGCCACATGCGCTTCGCCCGGTTATGAGTTTACGGCTACAGTAATCCGTTGCTGATGCGCAGTGACCCAGCCGCGCAGCTTTACGGCGAGTACGCACGACTCGATATCGAAAACAACCGCCAAGTCGTCGGTCCGTCTGTCCGTCGATCCCCATGCCCAATCTGCCTACACTGGGGAATCGGAAAGCAGTCTGAGGCTGCACGGATACAGTTTTTTGGTTAATCCCTTTTGGTGTATATTTTAACGGCAGATTGGTGTGAAACATGACATCGAAAGCGCCGGAATACGAGCAAAACTTGAAACTTGAGGTGGCTTTGAACGCAAGATTACCCTTCAGGGGACTTAGCAAGTTGTTGACTCTGCCATCGAGACCCCCTCCATGGAATGATTTTCTCTTAGCTGTGTCCTAGACTATTCGAAGCTAATTTGCATTTGAGACTTCTGGAGATGTAAGGAGGTTTTTAGATGCGAAGCTAAATAGCTCCTCAGTTGCTGGAAGCATTCAAATTATAAATCTATTGCCAATTCATTTACAATTACAGATTTGGGAGGACGTAGAAGCAAGACATGGAACGCCAGTGCTCTTTACGTTAATCTTCATCGAATTTATCACTTCCTTCCTTCTTCGCCTATCTGCGGCAAGGAAAACAGCAACAGTATTAGAAGGAGTAATCGTGCTAAGACACTCGAAGTTTGTAGTCACGAAACATAACTATTTCGGAAATGTAATCGATGAAGCTATCTTTTTTGTCGTAGCCGAGAATGGCAATGATGATTAGATTGGAAGTGACTTTTGGTTGGCTTTGATAAATTCAACTTGTTGATAGCAATTCCTCAATTCTTTTATATATTGAGCTTAAAGCACTTCTTTCCCTTCATCTAGGCGTCAGGATTCTGCTCATAGAAAAGGTGCTCCATCTCACTAAGCGTTCCTTGAGCGGTCAATTAATTTATCACTGGACGGTTATTTTGTCCACTGAAGTTTGAGCTGCCTTACCAGACCTACTCTAGTCATTAATCGCTCGATTGAAATTCCTCTCGAAAGTTTCTTTCACAAGCATTCACAATTTGATTCTCTCCAAGTGTTTTCAAGTTTTCTGTCTGTCAAGGGCGCTGTTAAGAGGATATCTCCGATTGTATCTGAAATTAAGCTTAACAGGGCTTGTAACTTGTTGAAAAGCTTCAGTTAACCTAATTTGCTAAGAATTCTCAAAATTGTTCTTGTGCTAATCACAAACTTGTTAAACACTGTCACTGCATTCATGATTACATTTTATACTTGTCCACTCAATCCTTTTATTCACCTTTGTCATGTTTGATCTTTTTGCGAAAATCGAAGTTGCGGACGACATACATCAAATGTGGGCTGAAAGTTCTTTTACGGAAAGAATTTTTCCCGATAATTTACTTTCATTATCTGTTCTTCTTTCTAATAATACAAGATGTGAATACTGCACGAACTCAAGAGAATTACCATTTTTTAATTTGCCAGTATCTTCATAAAAGAATGTAATCTCACGGTAGCAAGGCATTAATTACTTATGTCGAGATTAGATGAAGGAAAGTAGATTTTGAAGACTACCATTTTGCAGACTGTTGCCCTCAGCCATATACCGGCACCGAGAAGTAGGACAGCCGTTGAAATATTAGTCATTTGGTACGATGAATGTCTAGAATGGGCTCATGCCAGCGCTTCAACGGAACAAAACTGCCAGATTTCATGCTTGGCTCTTTCTTTCAGTAATGCATTTGAACTTTAAGAAGAGTATTTTACGAAGTATGAATTTTTAAGGCTTCCGTGATGTTGGAATATAATTTTAGATTCGAGTGCTAACGTTTCAGTGATTTCGGCCTTCTCCAGAGCCTAGATGTGCGATATAGTTCCATATCTAATCATTCAGTTGGCATTTCCTCTATTTGATGAAAATCTAGTGTATAAACTAATTAGATTTTCACCTACTATGAATAGCCACGTTTAGACTTCAACCTTTTTTTCTGAAATGAATATACTAATTATGCGCAAACTTTGAATTAGGGCATTCTTTGAGCTTACTTTGTTTAGTTATGCAGAGGTTTAGCGAAGGTCGGAGCTTTGCTTTTTGAAGTATTCAACGCCTTTCGTCAGAATTGGTTTTTTGATTCTAACAAGTTGAACTAGGAAAGTGTGAACAAGAAAGAATAACTCCATCCAAACTCATATGGAATGCCTTGAATTGAAATTAGCGGATCACATAAATTTCCTGACTATAGAGAATGACGAATTTAGAAGTTTCCTTTCTTTAAGTCTATAAAATTTGAAGGCAGCTATTTTAAAAAAGGCTGATAAGTTGACTTACCATTTTAATAGCACATGGAGTTTTGACAATAAAAGACATAAAGAAAAATTTCTCAAATATAGGGATCGTGGTAAGCAAACATGAAGAAAAAATTTTCGAATATAAGGATTGTAGTGAGGTTTCGAATTCATGAGTCTCTCAACGCTTTGTCATCAAGAGCCATAGTCACTCCGATAAAAGAAGCTTTTAGCAGGCGAGGAATAATGGTATTGACTGACTGATCACTTTGAATAGGCTGTCGTTATACATTTATGAATATCGATGTTGGAGTGGCTTTCTGGAACACATCGATCAGCACAATGCATGCTATCCAGGCAATACTGAGTACTTGACCTATGTAATCGTTATTTGGTCAGAGGCTTAGAAGGTGAACAGTTATAATTGTCCTCGAGAAGGAGACCGGCCAGGCTCAGGTTGCCGTGTTTGCTAAACAGATTAGCCATGGATGCACATGCTACCTGTCATCGGTGAGTCAATAAACCCATGTGACAGAAATACTTTTCAATTCCATTTCAATTCATTCTTATGGGGCTCCTAGATAGTCATAAAGGAAGTTCTATAATATTCCTGTTCTTTGGAATGTCATGAATTTTGATATAAACTTGGCCACCACAAACCATACGAAGTCATTGGTACGTTGACATGAACGTGTTGCACGTTCAACACGTGACACTCTTCGTTGAATCCCACTTCCCATTTGTTCCATGCCATTTCCTTAACACAGTTTTTTTCAAATTTTCTTATATACTTCAGATATAAAAGCTTAACGGTAGGTAGTCTGCACAAGCAAACATAGACGTGTAGGGAGATCGGAACATTGCACCTGCTACCTTCCTCATTCCTCTCTCAGCTGTACAGAATCAATCAAAAGGAATGAACGGTTACATGGTGTAAAACGATGCTCGAGTGTGAGTAGGTGATTGACTTGTTAGGAGGTTAGGTGGCTGTGTGTGCGACGCTGTTTGGTGCATCTCTCACAGCTACTTGACGTGAAGTGAAGCATGTCCACTGTTTGCCGTCCGCTTCGGTACGCTCAGCAGCTCGGTGGTAAGCAACCGCTGACCGCTTCGACGGCTGACACCAGTGATTACCGCGCAAACAGCCCCTGTGAGTGCATTTCCGCACCGCATGTCTTATCGCAAAGTGCTCACCGCCAGCTAAACATAACGTGCACTAGGGACCTTTGAATTCCCTAATCAAGAAAGAACATTCCTTGAACTTATCTTCCCAACATGGAAGGAGAGAACCACACGATTCTGACCATTGCTGCCATAGACAGCCAAAGTGCATTTGACGCATGGTGAGAGGGTTTCGAACAACTTAACACTCTTGCTTACAGATTGAAGAATTGATTATGAGAAGATTATTACAATTGAATTCAGGCGCTCATGTTCGAGAAGTGCACTTATACAATCATTTATGAATTTGCTTCCACAATGCTGTGGATGTAAGTATGATCGATTTGCTGTTCAGTGATTTTCGGTATCAATGAGAAGACACTGCCTAGTAGCTATGGCAGGAGAAAGATGAAAGTTAGTTGGCTTCACTTCACTCATCAAGTGTTCCAATTGAATCACATTGCGTTGAGCGCAATGGTAGAAGTGCCTCAAAATGAATACATGTTGGTTCTGGTTCGATTTTGGGACCTCAACTAAAAGGGCCCACTTCGGCCGGTAGACTGGTGTCAGACTCATTTTTGAGTATACGGTAGTACTTATTCAGCACATACATTCAGCATCCATTAGCAAATTTCATTAATATATTCAGTTAATATCAATTCATTGGATATTTATAAATTTTTTTTATTTAGAAGTTTAGTTGTAAGTACGTAAGCCATCAAGGTATTTCCAATAAAGTGCTTTCTAACGCTTATCGTATGTAAGAAATAGAGAAAGAAAGCTTTTTTGGTCCCTCAATGTGGTGGCAGAATGCGAGAAGCTTTTGTTTACGTAAGAACACTGGCTTTTTCGCTATTGAAATTAAGGAAAATTGGTCTGCCTGTGTTGTTTGTAACTCGTCAGAGGCGCTGCTTCTATATACTTACTTTATAAGTTGATAGTTGGGTGAAGTTCGAGGAAAAATGGTTCGAGAGAATCTGTTCTTGAAACAATAGAACTAATTGTAGAGAAAATGAGAAAAAGAGACAATTTTCCTGTGTGATGGAATGATGCGATATTTGATAGGTGCATCTCTCAACTGGACACTTAAAGGCGGTTAGTTGATACAAACGAGGTTATTCGTCGAATATTAATTACAAAAGGATCGGCCGCCAGGACAGACTAGATGACCCTCGACAGCTGCACCCCTCAATGAGGATGGCAAGTATTGGTCACAAAGGGTCTACATCCAATCCTTGCTTCGATCACTCCACAGCATGCCCGTCCTGTTGATCTAAGATTCGTCCAAGCAGTAACAATATTTAGATGGGATATTTATCACTTCGATGTAAAAGAGACGAAATTAAATTGATTTATTCAATTCATTTAATGTCTATGCACTCGTGTTGATATTTTATAAGCGCAGAATTCTTTTTTGAGAGAATATGTCCGAAAAGTCCTAAATTTTGAAGAGCCCATTTATTTCGAAGAATGATCTAAATAAGTTTGCCCAATTCCAGTGGAAGTACACTATTATCCTGAACGAAATATGCAGATCACCGACAAATCGAAGACCACTTTCGTCTAGTTGGAACGACTCCTTGTTGATGACAACGATTTTCTGGAATAATACAAAAGTTTCTTGAAAGTCTGCGCTTTACAATCTTTTGAGGTGTTGCCTTTTGAAGCTTGAAATTCAAATAAAGGCATTTAAGTATTTTCTAGACATTTAATGGTTGAAAAAATTACAAGTTGATTTTTCATTCCGAGAAATCTTTAGAATTGAAGAAAAATAGTCATTTTTCAATTGTGAGGTACTTACGACAGACGATTCTTTTTCAGTGGCTTAAGATAAGGGGCGTCATTCACGTAGTACTGCGGCTCACGACAAAAGCCACAGCTCCGTGCGCAATACACCCTCAGCGCCATCATGCTGTAATTTAAAGGACATTTTCGTCTGTATTACATGAAAATTAAAAATAAAGAGTAATCGTGAGTAAAACTCAAACTCTCGGAGAGGTGCCGTGCGCTCAATTCAGTCAAGTCTCGTAGAGGTGACTGTACGTATATGCGGCTATGGAATCACATGTGGTGGCCGACCAATATTCCCAGTGCTCCTATTTTCCCTCACAATTTTGACACTTCAAAAGTTCGACTTTCCATAAACCTCCGCACAATTAATCGATATGTGAAAATCGAGAAAACCTATCTTGAGGTTCTATCCGAGGTTCTTTTACGCCAGTGACATGCGTACGCTTCGGCGATCCACGCCCACTAACCACCCTCCATAGTAGGAAAGAAGAAGCAGAGAATGATAAAATCTGGCTTAGTGAAATCTTGTTTGAGGTTTTTTTTTACACTCGATGGCACATGACACAGCATCCAGTTTTCAAGATGAAAGTGTAGAAATTCTTCTCACATTGATTGACAACGCAAGCATCTTCCACCGCTTCGAAGTGTCAACATCATGAATAGGGTTAACTTAGATCTTAATGCTGTTGTAACATCCACCGCTTGATTCACAAAATTTGACGTAGATCAAGATGCCTTAGGCCTTATAAACTGATAAATTCGGTCCGTGAAACCAAAGTTTGTTCTTACTCATATGCTTTTTACCATCAAATTTTCTTACATCTCTATTTGCTCTCACATGACTTGGATAAAATTTGGCTTCATTGTGGAAGGCCTTTTTCTCTCGACATAAAGTGAAATTTCTGCCTGCCATTATACTCATCTCCGCTGTCCTTTTATAAAAGCAAACACATCGATGACCATTTAACATCTGTAGAACTTATATAGCGAAATTATGACTACAAAGAGATACCGCGAACAAAGGATACTATCATAAATGAAAGAGCAATATTCGAAAAAAAACATGCGGATATTCATCAGGCGAGGGTTCGAGATGTTGAAATAATAAATATTCAAGAAAAGCAAGCACGGCGGTTGCGGTGACAGAGGGAAAAAACAACCTGACGAAAGGAAGTGGGAACACAATAGACCGCCGGTGGAATGAAAGTAATGTTGCGGAGTTAAGTAAAAATGCAGCATAACACCTACATATTTCAAAAATTCTCAGAATATTCTAGAATGTGGAGAGTAGATATAAAATCTCACGAACCTACTTTTATTTCGTCTCTTCATAATCAATCAATCATGCTTTCCTTGCTTATTAAGGCTTTAGCACGAGATGTTATTAACAATTTTTTGTTCGATTAACGTTTTCAACGCGTTTCGTCTACTTTCAATGGCGATGGATCAAGCGATCGTCCATTATTATTCATCCTCATTGTGGCACTTAATCTTCGCTGAGCCTAGAATACATAACATACTGCATATAAGGAGGTCGCTGAGAATGTCTTCATTCCAGCGATGCACCACTGAAAGAAGGTTTGATTCGAGTCAGACGAATGTGAGTGCCATAACGAAGACAAGCGATAGTGGACGATCATCTCGATCCATTTGCTTTGAAGAAGACGAAACGCGTAGGAACGTTAGCCAAATAAAAATTGTTATTAACACCTTTACTTCAGGCTTAATCAAAAAAGACAATATGAGTAATTATAATCTTATGCTCATTAGTTGGGCAGCGGTCAGAGGTACTACGTTGCAGTACACACATGCAATCGTTGGCTGATTCATGTTTTCTGGGTTAATCAAGCCTTCCTATTCTTTTGTAGCCGTACCTATTTTGCCAAACTTTATGTTCGGGGGAATAAAAAATAGTGACTTCATATATCGATGGACCACCACGAGTTATCGTAAGCCAAATATACATTCAATTACCTCCATAACGCTCTCGGGAGTTGAGCTCTTGATGTATCCTTAAAGGATTGATCAGTTCCTAGCTTCCATTTTCATTTACTGCTCAGGTTCGAGTAATGAGACAGTAGGATTTTTGATTTGCTAGATAAGCTTTGGCCCTGGAGTGTAGTTGACAAGCTATACTCTATGCTTGTTTCTACCATATAAGCAATATGCACGAGAAGCGTATGAAGAGGCTCACCTGTACGGATGCTCACACATGCCGCCCTCGGACAGATCCTCGCACGTCTCCATTACGTCTTTACAAGGTGGAAGGCTTTCTGAAATACAATAAACGCCATCACCGCTTCAAAAATGTGGACAAAAGTGGAGCATCCGAAGTTTTTTGGTTCAGAGTCAGAAAGTAAAATATTTAAGCATTTAAACATTTTCTGTTCATCTTAAGTGTATCCTTCTATAATTTCCGAGTGTTCTGCTAATGTTCACGCTGCTCAGTACTTTGTTTTAACCAAGAATTACTACTCACCCTCTACTATTATGTAGTAGGCTGCTGAGAAGTTGACTAAGGAAATAATATATAACTTTAAAAAAATGACGTGGAAGCATGCTTCTATCCTCAAAGACTTCACCTGCAAGTGCTGGTGGCATTGAACATAGTTGGCAAGTTTTTGGGCAATACTCGACAGCGACAGGCAAATTGCACCCATTTAACTGACGAACTTCATCACAATTGATCTTTACCGAGTCTAGGCACTGGAGTCCTATAAAACTGGAGATACCGGGAATAGAAGAAGGAAAAGGTTTCGAAGCAGAGCACTCTTACCATTGCAATTTCTACATTTCACTGGGCATAATTTCAAATAGAAGCCGGGCCTTGACAAGCACGACTCGACGGTTATCTTCGAGCAAGTTGATGGATCCTTATCTCGGCAACCTAATATTATCATTATAATGAGAGGCCTTGAAGATATGACAACATTAAGAAGGATAAAGGGTTGAGTTCTCGGTTTTGATTAATCCCTGAAGGTGTGCTATGCATTGGTTCCCATTTTTACTTTCGTTTGAGGTGGTTGAATGCCATACCTTAATATGACTTGCGGTGCTTTACCAATGTATGGAATATGTGATATTTATCCTCCCAAACAAATTTGAAACCAGTTTACCGACCTCAGAGCAATGGATGGCTTGGTGAGCCATGAGGATGATATCAACCATCGGCTCTGTGTGCGATGCAGAGTACCTCTAACCACTGCGCTTTTTGCGCTCAGAGAGTTGTCGTATTTATTTGCCCAAAGGTTGTTGTGTCCCATAAAAAGTTCGACTAATGGCGGAATACCACTAATAAAATATCTTACGCCAAGCTCAATCACAATGCAGGCGAGCTGAGTGTCTACAAAAAAAAAATCAATGTCTCGCAAATTCTCATGTGATTACGGAACATCCTGACGAAATTGAGAGACTTATCGCGAATTCAAGGCATTCGTTTACTATTAGGATCAAATTTTTATTAGCTTTTTTGAAGAGAAATTTATTCAGACACCATATTTTCAGAATTTCAGAGACTCTTCCAACTTATTAGAAGTTTTGCCCACAGCAGCTCATTGGAACGCTACTCTTTTCATCAAACCAACGTTCCAGAGGTAATGAGCGCAAAGTACTTCGTTCTCAAAGATGTCTAAGGTCCATTGAAACTGAGTTGTAGTCTTACTGGGATCATTTGGTCTTAGAGCGCCATTACTCGGTGTCCCAACTATCATGTGGCATTTATATTTCAGCTTCCACACTTTTACTTCTTGGGAGTGAGATAGTAAACTCTAGTCGAGATGAAAAAACCCTGTCAGCGATCTAATGAGACAAGGCAGTCAAAGAAAATTTTCACGTTGGACCTATATAGAAAAAAAAATCGAATATGACTGCATTATAGAAAATAATCTTGCTATGCTAACCGAAGAGGAGCTGAAGGCATTTGAAAACAGAACTGTTCGCTTTATATCTCTTGATTTTTTGTTTTAAATGGGTTGACATAAACGAGAACTACCAAAAAACTACTGTAATTCTAAAATCTGAAGTGAGATTCCTTTGAAATTATACAGTACAGCGCATTGTACATTCAGGAGATTGAGCCACAAAACAGTCAGAAATGTCAACCCGTCCGGAGTGGCTTATATATGAGGTACGGGCTTTCCCGTCGAGCAAAGCGGAGATTTGGTTTTAACGCGCGCTGCAAAGGAAATATATGAGTTTATCTGGGAATGTGAGGTTTTGAGAAGACAATTCACAGAATATGGTAGAATACTGCAAAATAGACTTCTATAAAGTTATTATTAATAGAAAGAACATTTGTGTCAAATCTCCTGTTTTGGAAGAAAATCACATCCTTTCAAGAACGGACATATTTCCAACTGTTACATATCATTTTTTTCTTCTGCAATTTTATGTTTCTCCAGCCTTATGATTTGGTATGTGGAACACCCTTCATACTACGCTCTAATAACGAAAAAAAAAAGATATACAACCAATGAGAAAGATTGTAAAGACGAGTAATGCTCATATCAAAGTATAAAAGGATAATTTTGACACTTCTATAACTTCTTAAAAACCTGCCCACAACAAAATAAAATAAATCTAGAATTAATATTATTTGATCGCCTCTTGCGGTGGTACGATGTTGCAATATACCCAATGATGTAGAGTGGTATGCAAAACCTTTTGCGGGTGAGATTCGAACCCATATTTCACTCTATCCAGGAGCCTTCTGATTGACTATCAATACTCAATATTTGTCAGAATAAGTGGGTTCAGTGTCGATAACGATTACCCAGACCAGACCGTTGACGGTTAGCTGTTAACAGATAACGCGTTGTAGCGTAGAAAGAGTGGTGTCAGCAACGGGTGTTGGTAGTGCAAGGTTTCAGTACGCGGTCCCGTATAGAACGAAATATGGGTTCGAATCCCAACTGACGCAAAAGTTTTTGAATACCACTCTGCGTCATTGGGCAAAACAAAGCTTCCTCTCTAACTCTATAAAAGTCGCAATTTCTGACATATGTGGCATGGACTGTTTTTAAGACCTCGCGATAAACATTAAATATAAATTTTTAGGAATGATTAGAGCCTTAATGCAATGCAGGGCTCAATGTGGGGCGTGGGCTACTGATGGGGGGGGGGGGGGAGGAAACCTCCGAGACAAGCATGTATAGCCCTGGAGTACCAACCTCTGACATCTGTATTGAAAAGTTGCCAGAATTGTCAATAAATTGACAGGCATTTCAATGTACAGGACTATTTTTGACAAACAGTTCATTCTTTTGTGATTGTTTAGGCGTGTTCCAACCAGAGATAGCCCTGCTGAAGACTTTTCTATCATGTTGGGCCATTTAGTGACGACTGAAGCGCTTTAGTGGTGAAAAATCCATGTTCCATCAGAATCTACTACAGTGTCACTGTAACGCGCTCCGCTCGCCGTGCGATCGCACCACCTGTCGCGTGAGAAGTCAACGTAGAACTTAATGGGTTAATCTAGATAAAAGTGAAAGATTTAATGATGATTTTACCGTTTTCATTCCTTCAACAATGGTTTTCATTTCATCTTCGAACCAACATTTTTGGTGTTAAGCCACCCATAGCATTGGTTATGGTGTTCAAAACAGATAGTATTGTTGTTGCCAACGTCAAGAAGATGGCAAAGTATCTTTTGTGTCTTACCAAAAGATTACCTAGAAGTGTGATAAGGCCTGAGAACGCCATTGGTGACTCTCCAAACACATCCAGTTCACCACCTATTGACATGGGACGAGAACCATGTGGCCGTACTGCGGGATCATATAAATGATATGTTTTAGGAAATGGTGGAGTTATTCCGGATGATGGAAGCAGTGCCTGAGGCAATGGTGGAGACCACTGATAGACTGTAGGATACGTTCCCAGCGCTGCTACTGGTGATAGTTCATGACCTATCCACGAAGCATATACTAGTGGGAATCGTTGCCACAGAGGTGTGGGCGACCTAGAAATGACAAATAATTTGAATGGATAAAATAGCCCGATCAACATAATTAAATAACCTAGAAGCTCCGTTCCGAAATCGGCAAACTGGGAACCTACCCATAGTGCATTGATGGGACGATTTTGTCGTAATCCGGTGGAAAAACATGATTTTGATTATTTACTTTCGCACCTAAATAAGTTGTCCACCATTTCTTACAGCAACTACATAAGTACGATCGGCAACACCAAACAAAACATATGTATATATGATAGTATATGCTTCAGTAAAAAAGATTATTCCTGAGAAAAAACCGCAGCTTACTCGAAATGCTATACCTCTTGAATAAACATTGAAAGCCTAAAGCTGGATTTTTGATTACTGAGGAAAAATCCTCCATCATTTGAGTGATTGAGAAACTGATAACTTTGGGAGTCGGTGGCTTTTGCACAATATTTTTATTATTGAATTGTCTACCAAAGTTCATTAGAAAAATGTCAGCAAACTTTTTCACAAAATTTCCAAGGCTACAGCAAAACTAAGGCGGCG
Organism: Parelaphostrongylus tenuis; assembly: GCA_019055375.1. Lineage (NCBI taxonomy): Eukaryota > Metazoa > Nematoda > Chromadorea > Rhabditida > Metastrongylidae > Parelaphostrongylus > Parelaphostrongylus tenuis. Next base: position 612,189 of record JAHQIW010001551.1, read on the forward strand.
TATACATAGGCGATATATTAGGGAACACCATCTCGTCCTGCTGAATGGATTACCGTTGATTCATTTGTCTTCGTGAATGATGTATGAGTCTAGGGAGACGTAAGAAGGAAAAGTGAAAGAAGTATGCCATGTCCGCAGGAAACCCAGATTCATGAACAATGGGACATGCATCTCTTACACAAGGACGTGTAAGATCTAGTAAATTTTTGTAAGTGCTAACTTCCAGTATGGGCTGAGACATGATGGCTCAAAGTAGGATGTGGTCATTATCTTACAATTTAGGCATTGTATACAATGCATGTCGAGCATTAATGTGATGAAAAGCGTTGTTATAATACATTGTTATAAACGGAAGCTAATGCGAAAGTATTAGAGTGAAGGATCAACAAAAAGAGGCCGAACTGGAAAATGTACCATATAGGATCGGATTAGATCCAAGAATAGACAAGTGTAAGATTCCTAGAAAGTCTTACTGCTATTAATAAGCCGATTAGGCTGGAGAAATTGCATTACCAGGTCTCACGAGTTTTGAATATCCATATATTTCAAAATCGTTGCCATCGTCGTCACCGGCTATTGGAAATCTTGTTAGTAATGGAGAAGCCCTGAAAGAGTCGGCATAATGCTCAATCTCACTTGACAGTTGCCTAAAGATGAACATATTCACTGCAAAGACTAAAGGGGCCGTGGTTTTTTCAGTAAAAAAGCAAATCTACTGATTCATTTCTTCAGATTGAGAAAGATGATTAAGTAGATATAGAAGAACTGGCCCAAAAATTATTCTTAGTGTAAAATCACTCCTGTAATTAGAGTGAGTATAAGCATGAAGGAGAAAATTCTTCCATTAACACGCTAGTGCAAGACATACCTGCAAAGGAGATTTCTATCGCTTAATTCTTCACCATATTTATATGAAAATGTAACTTCATATTTTACCTGTATAGTGGTGCTATCCGATGATGCGAGTCTTCTTCGAAATTATGAGACGGAATATGAGATATCTAAACGAAATGCAAGAAAGCTTTGCAAAAATTTGTATGGGTATTCCTATAAAGCTCAAAGGAAAAAGAAGAGGAAGGATACTGTAGCTCTTGATTGGTGTTGCGACGTTTTTGTTGGCATTCCTGCTAGTGTCTTTGGAAAAATGTTTGTAGCATCGAGTGACTCCCTTCTAATCGATTTCACACCTTAATACATGGCCAGCGTTTTCAATGAAAAAGTCCAAAACACACATAAATGTAAAAATAAGTGAATAGTTATGGCACAATATTTGGGAGTGTCTACGTCTTACCTGTTATGATAGTTCTGTAACTCGCCCTATGTTAACGTCACAGCAAAAATGAAGAAGTTATATAGATCACTGATATAAAAAAGCTGTCAGCTTAACTGAGTTTAGATGGCGATGCGCGCTTAACAGACCATGCCCTTCAATAGTTGGTTGCTGACAGGCTCGATAATTCATATCAAAGAAAAAATGGAGACAAAGCGGTGACCGGTGGTGTAGTGGTAGCACGCGCCCCTTGTAAGGATACAACACGGGTTTAAATCCAAACTGGAGGCGAATTTTTTTGCGTACCACTCAATCTTGTTAGATGAATATGTAGATGAGCATATGAGTATTACAATAAATTAACGCAAACTATTCGGCAAGGCAAGGCGAAATCACTCCATCATGTGTAATTTTACTCAAGGATTCTTCATATAGTGATTAAAGTCAAACCAATTCAGCAGAGTAGTGCACGGTGCGCTTCCTAGTTGAGGAAATCAATGTAATAAAGCTGTCATTCATTTTAACACAGCAAATGTAGACTTGCAAACTGCACTGTTAGACTGAGGCTACATCTCCGTATACACTTAGTCATTATATAGTGCATGAATGAGATGTACCTAATGAGACCGAAAAGGTGTAATCTCGATAAATGTCAACTGAATTGGTCGAGATAACCTGCAAAAAATAAGCCTTATCTCTTTTTTAGGTGAGCAATCACTTACTTAAAATCGACCACATTACGTCCATCAAACGCTGCATAACACTGCAAAATATCAAGTTTTGAGCTGGTATCGTTACAATATTATGAAGCATATTACAAAGTCGAATCTTACGGAGAATATTTTCTTTCCATAAAAAAGAAGTTCATCTGCAAGACCAATCGAAAACAAGTTCATAAAGTGATCGCAGATTGATAACTGTTTATTACTTAACAAGCTATTAAAAACATACGTTTCTGAAAGCATGGATGAAAAGTTGAACCATCGTATCCTCTACAAAAGGGTGTGAAACAGATAGAAAAAAAAGAGTTTGGGTGCCTTTAAAAGCTCGAATCTCAGAATTTTCAATAATCGAGCTCAGATTGTGATAACCGTTGAGAGTTACCATTTTGTCTAGCAACAATAAAGCCGTTTTACACGCCATAAGAACAGAGGCAACTTGATAATGCTTTAGGGTTTTGCGAGAAATGCGCTCCGAGAAATCTGTGACATCCTTTATGCGAACGGGATGGCTTTCTCTGGTCTAGCTGTCAATCACTGCTCACAAAAAGAGCTTGAAATCATCCATGACATGTAATCCAACCATTTTGTATTTCTTTTACAGTTACGGAAACATAAATTCATGATACATCTAAGAGAATTGAGTGTTGAGCAAAAACATGGCCTCAATTGGGAATCGAGCCCGTGTTTCATCCATACCGGGGACGCGTGCTACTACCACTACACCACCGAGGCACATTTGCGCCACCACAAATTCCTCACAATTTTATATTAGCTATCAACCACCAACCTTTAACAGGTTTGGTCTGGTATGCGATTTCGCCTTACAAACTCACTTAAGCTGACATCCACTGTTAGATGTAACACTCCAAAATTCTAATAATTTTACTGCTTCTCTCGCAGTGTTATGATGTTACATATATACTAAGAGAATTGAGTGGGGAGCAAAAATTTCATGAATTGCATTCATGGATTGCTGAATAGTCAGTTATGCATAAATAGCTTTTTTATCGTTCACAGACCTGAGAAGAACCTCGGCTGTAAAGAAAGAAGTAGTCATCAGATCGCAAAACATTTAGCAATTAGCACATTATCATTCAACAGGCAAAAACCTTTTATGACGCATCCAACAACACCACGGATAGAAATTTACAACTTTACAAAGAGGCTTGTTCTTTCCCTGTAAAGCAACAATCGGTCTAAGACTGATCCTAACGTTCACGGTCATAATGAGAAACGATTCGCTTCTGACAACGCATTGGCGCTCTTCGAAAAAAATGTTTGGGCTTTTAATTCTCCAAAGTCAAGAAGAAGAAAGCAAGGGCGCCTAAAAAAATGCAAAAGATAAGGTGGTGATTACTAATAGCCCGCGTTCACCTATTTTCTTCAAATGGTTTCTTCCAAGTCATAGAATATGCCTCATAAATCCATAAGCTAAGTGAATAGAGTTGTGGTCCAGTCAGTGTTATCTGAGTTGCTACTGAGGAGGTGTTGCTATTTCATATCGCGTGCGTTCCACAAAGAATCTGAGGTTAGAAAATATGGTGTAGATCGACGACCGAATACACTGAAGCGAAAAGAAAAGTAATTGAACAAGTGCACTATAGTGGTTGCTTAGCGTACACCGCTTTATCTGATGTAGAAAATGTCAAAAACACAAGATCGTCTACTCTCAAACTTTTCCCAGGAAGAGTTCAGAAAGAAAAGGACTTTGTGTGAAAGAATGTTTCAAGACTTTCAGAGGTCTGGTATGCTAGTGGTATACGTACGTTTCGGCGTTCTCGTACGCCTCAAACATAATCGATTGAAAAGTATTGTTATATGCATCGTAACAGACGTAAGCTAACGATTGAAAATCAATCTAGACCTTAACATCAAATGATATTTCACGTCGTCTAAACTGATACACCTTCGGCGCTAAAGTTAGAATGAGTCGTAAGGCATATAGTACTGATGTGGCGTGCGAGAATACCGCAACGAGCGTATGCCACTAGCATACCAAACCTTTGAAAGGTTTCAAGCATTCTACCAAACAAAACTGAATTCTTAAAAGAAGTCATAGACATAGTGTATTGGAAGGTATTGTCAAATAGGATTTTGATGAATACATGCAATAAAGCTTCTGAAAGTCACGGAACTAAATATATTAGGGTGCTCATTAATTTCAACAGTGGATGGCGAGATTTCTTCGAGAAGTCTTCACTTTAACGATTTTTTAGCAGTGTTGCGATGTTATGATTATATATCCAAAAATGGCGAAGATATGAATATTTCGGGATCTCAGGCGGAAGTCAAACCCGTATTTCACCTTTATCGCCGAGCGCTCGTGATAACCACTGTACTACTAAGGCCCTTGCTTTCATATCACTCATACAAGGCATCAGAGCTGTCAGTGACTGCCTCAGTGAGGGTAAGTACATTGCTCCGTCCTAATATTAGAAGTTTTGCGTATGTCTCAGCATCCTCGAATATTTTTATGCTCCCTAAGTGCAAAGCCTCACCAACTGCGATGAAATGGTTGAAGACTTGCTCCTGAAAAGGAGCGAGCACTAGTCACAAATTACAATGAGCAATATGCAACGAGCGCATGTTCCAAAAATATGTTATCAGCAAAGATTCCGTTTATCAATGTACCATTCCATAGATACGAAAAGCAACACGTGAGATGGATCTTCGCTGTGTCGCAATTATTCTCCAACATCTCCTAAGCTGCAATGATTTCAATTAAGAAGGTAAAACAAGAACCTTTCAACAGATTGGATTTTTTCTTGATCGGACGACAGGCTCCACAGAGAAGTGGACAGTAATCTTTCAGCATGGCGTCACATTCTGCTTTCCTCGTTTCACGGCACGATACAAAGTGCGAGTCATAGCAGAACGCTAGAATTACGATTCAGTACGACCACAATCATATTTTATATACCAATATACCTTAAGCTTAATTTAAAACTATAGATATTTCTTCGTTTTCTTTTTGAAGCTCGAAAACTGAAAAGAACTCCAAACGAATCGCAGAAGCGGTCAAGCTCATTAATAACAGTTAGGCCTTCTTTTTCTTTTGTTTCGCTATCTCTCTCTGATATCAGCAGTCTAAACAATTTTTATGAAATACTTTACAATGTTAACTCACCCTCACAATTACCACAAGTTTTTTTGCAATATTCTATAGCATAACCTGGACGAACAGCACAGTCGTTAGTGCTACAATATGGGCTTTTGTCAGCACAGTGAGCGAATGCAACAGTAATTCTGAGCATCAGAGGAAAAGCCGAAAAGAGAAACATCTCGAGAGAAGATACTCAGTTTTTGATGTCGGTAGCGATTGTCGATAGTGTCGTGGCTGGAACAAATGAGTGCGCTGTGGAATAAAATATAAGACTGACAAATCTGCTGCACCGATGAGCTAGCATCAGAATGTTATAAATTTCTATTGAGATCAATATTTCGCCTTCTTCTTCTCTATCAGATTCAATGAGGGTCGTGTTCCACTCTAGTAGTGAGTGAATACCGCTACAAAAACGATAGCCACAATAGAAAACTGACATGGGTGCATGAATCATCGCGGCTCTAAAGACGGAGAAGCGCCGAGATATTAGTCGAAATACGAGCTTATGTAAGATGCTCGTATGAATTTAAATTGGAACGTGAAATCGATTATTCATGGATGAATTCGATCAAAATCGGTTTTCTACGAGGACTGATAGGCACTGAGACGACTGTGGAGAGACTGAAATTGGAGCGGTGCGAAATGCAGTAACCTTACCCCTTCGATAGTTGTTTGGAGTGTTGTCAAGTGCTTACTGTGACGTCGACCGCTCATCTTGTCGAGCCTCCTATTAGCACTTCACTATTTCAAACGAGCACAAGTAATTCAGATAAGTATTGGGAGGAAGTTTTATGCTGATAATTTATAAGATTTGCAAGAAAATGGACCTAGGGCGGCTCAGAGCATTTAATGGCGCGGTGTATCAGGAAGCACTGCGATAGGCATAGCATCGGTTCGAGACACTCTTTCAGCAATGTCTAGTAAAATCTCAATAATCTGAAATCCTAGAAGCGCCATAGCTCGGCTATCTCCAATATTGCAAGGAGAATCATCTCAACCAGCACTTCAGGATTCCAAGACAAATGAAATTCTTTCTATTTAACCGCTAGAAGTCCCACCTGACACGAAAGTTTTACACATCACTTTGGATAACTATAACATTCCAAGACATTCATAAGAATAAATTCTCAAGCAACAACAAGTTAACTAATGTGCTAACATTGTATTTATAACTTGATTTTATTTCTAAAAGATAATTTTAAAATGATATAGCGTTGTTTCTTGCATTCATCAAAATTCGCCTTTTTGTATTATAATCCTCTCCTCAAGAAATAGGTTCCATTTGATAAGACTTTGATGTGAACTTCGAAATAAGCTTTTCCTAGAAATAAACGTATTGAGGCTTACTATGCATCTCTCCTTAGTGACAGAGTGGTTAGTCATTTTCCTTTATTTGAGCTAAGGTTTGGAACCGTTTCATATCACGAGAGCACGAAACCAATGGTCGAATGTGAACATTGTTCCGAGACCGCAAAAAGACGCTGGCTAAAAATGCAGGCGAACGAAAAGTTCACTGTCTCATATAGAGTATTACTTCAATTCTTTTGTCCTTCAACTATCGATTTTTTTGCACCAAAAACATAACCAACCAGGTGTTCAAATAGATACTCTCAGCAAATTCAGAGTGAAGTCCTCATATACAAGTATTTCTTACTTTAGCCCTAATACACACTTGTTTTTGTGACTAAGTTGTAAATTGGTTGTTCTCTTCATTTTCTGTACGCCTCCTTCATAGAGATTTGTGCAATTAGCAAGCATTGACAGGTAACATGAAAAGGAAGACTTCCAGCTTTTAACACTCTTGTTCACCAAATATTGGCATCTATAGCTCTACAAAATTAAACGTATGACGTTCGCTGTGATAACTGGTCTGATGACTCAGTAATTTTTTCAAAAAACCGACTAGCTCAGATTGCTAGTGCTGTTTTTGGAGTTCTTAGCAACAACAATCACGAATTTATTCTATCACAATTATCTTTACAAAAGCAATTACTATGTGAGTAGTGAGGTTTGACCATACTGCCAAAAACTTGAAAGAGAACTCGGAATAATATTGGCTACCTTTCTTTGACTAATGGCACATAAAATTTAACAATTATTTCTTACCAGTATTGAAACTATTTGAGACGTGACCTCTATAAACACGTATGTCACTTTCCACTTAGAGCACATTGGTCATTATACCAGAGAGATAATCAGCTTTTTCACTTCTCCCATTATTACTGTTGAGTCAAATTAGTTACACAAATTTTAATTCAGTCTTTCCGCAGGCTCAAAATGGGTTAATGCTCTTTTCTATTTTTGTGTCGGTAATCTCAAGGTGAATTGGGCAGCGTTTGATCTAAAACGGATATGAACCAACACTAGAGCGAAGAACATTCACCCCAAAGTTTCAAAAACACTGGTTTGACTTTCCTTGGTTTTTCACACTGGATGATGACTTCCGGTTATGCGTTTGACCACTATTCTCCTCCAAAATAGTCCAAACCGCTGAAGATCAAAACCTGATTTCAATTAAAATAAGTTCTGCAGTGTGCGGTTTTGCAGTTTCTGTCCTCACGGTGGTCATCACAGGATCTGTGCGAGTACTATCAGTATTTGATCCATGCATATTGCTTGTAGAATGTGCGCTCATCATATACATGAAAACAAACATTTTTAATAATCATTTATTACCTACTCCTTTTCATGGCAGAGTAAGATATGGAATGCAACCACATACATTCTGAGATGTCGTATTACTTTTTATTACAAAAAACCTTGGATTCGTCCCCTTCAAATATCCACCAAAGAGTGTAGCTCGAGAGACGACAATCGTTCTGGAGTGCGACAGATGCAACACGTATTTCATCGGGTGATTACTCTACAATGTATTATAATACATGTGACTGCAATAGTCATCGGTTTTAAGGCACCACTATAAAGTCATCATTCATCTCAGTACTCCTTTGGATTTTAGTCGTAAAAAACGAAGGCTTTCACGTAGGTCATTTTTTTCCATTTCAGAAATTTGGATTCAAAAACAGGCAGTTCTGCTATTTTCATGGAGCAAAAGTAGAGTTATTAGTCACTATTATGATTAATAGTAAAAAATATCTTTCTTACATGCGGTTCCACAGCTGAGTTGCATAATGTATCACGATGAAAGCGCACAAACAGAGATGGATCGCATAGGATCGCTCGAGACTCAGTCAACAAGGAAAACACAAGCAGAGTGAACGTGGAGTTTAAAAAAGAGAAACAAAAGGAGAACATATCTTTTTTATCCAGTTCTCAAATATGGTAAGCTTGTCGAGCTCGAAATAGCAACGTTTGCTCTTGCTTTCGAGAAAATTTTCATAAAAGACTGTCGCCAGTGAACCATCGAGTGAGAGACAACAAGAGCTCTGACTGTCATTTTGATCGGCTACTTCCATTGTTCTTTCCTTTAGAATTCGTTTCCCGTTTTTTAATGCTTCTTATTAATGGAAGATTTTTCCGGAATTGGCTTCTCACTTAAGAGTTTTCGTCCCACAGTCTTTTGCATTTATTGTTGAAATACAATTTCAACCAAAATTTTCTGCAACTTCTACTTTACTGCAACTCGCAGCAAACATCTTGAGAGTATATCCCATGTGAAGTGATGGGCACTCCCCATGAAGAAATCATTTTATTAGGTGCTTCTTCCGTCTCAAATATTACTGAGACGCACAATCCAACACTTTCTATGCGTTATCTTATCAACACCACCTCTTCCCAAAGCCATATACTGTCGAAATCACTCATGGTGATTTTGGAATAATCCATGCTTTTCGCATATAGTTTGCTTCAGTGTGCCCTCATCTTCTACCATTTCAATATGTCATCTACAAAAATTTTGAGCCTTTTAGATGAACTACCTACTAATTCTGTTTACCACATCGCTTACAGTTGTGCACTCGCTGAGCAATCTCCTAGTTCAAGGCCGAATGGATACACTCAAGGCGTTGCGGAAAATCACTGGCATTGAAGACACGAATAAGTAAGCATACGACTTGACTGTGAAAGGAACGAATCGAGTATTAATAACTTAGTGAGCAGTTTCAAATGCACACAAGAGAACTGAGAGTAAACAAAACTCAACTGTAGACGAGGGTCGAACCCGCGTTTCCTCATACAGCGGCCGCGTGTTACCACCACACCACAGAGACACCGCTCTGCCATCGTTCAATTTTTCGATATATCTGTCATAGCTATCGGCCACCAATCTTTAACAGGGTGCTCGAGTAAGCACACATAATTTGAAACCCAGTTAAGCTAATAGCTATTTGCACAATCTCAAAAAATTTTTATGCTTTCACTGCTTTTTCGCAGTGGTATGATGCTTCAAATACACCTGAAAGAATTGGGTGCTAAGCACAAATTTGACCTCAAACGGGAATTGAAACCACGTTTCACTCGTCTGAAATAGAGTTTTTGCTTACTACTCTATTCAGTTAGGTGTATTTGAAACATCACAATATTCCGAAAAAACACTATGAACATAAAAAATCTTATTGAAGAGCGTTTTACTTCTTTGTAATATTTTTCTTATGACCTGAAAGTGGAACTTTCTCTAGATTGACAACACACAAATTTTTTTGCTTGCTCCAAGGTCGTTCAAATCTGTTCCCCAAAAGACATGCCGAGCAAATCAACAAGCGCTGCTACAGCTGGTGGACCTCTAATCCTTGTCGTTAGTGTCCAAAACTGAATTTACACATATTTATGAACGTCCAAGCATTAAGAACCTTTTTCGATTATCAATCCGTTAGGTTTTACCAACATTTCCAATGATGGCAGTTTCTATTCAGTGAGCGGCGGGGTGTACGGTGTTAAGGTTATCGGAGTCGGCTCTCTCGTAATTGGTTCACGCCATCATCTAGCTGCCTCTCACGTGTTATCTTCAGGCGACAATGTCTGGATATTGTCAATTTTCTGTACATGTTTTTAGTTAAAATCAACAAATAAGACAAACAGGCAAATAACCGGATGAACACATGACGCATACGGAAAAATGGTAACAAGTGCTTAACTATACACGCAGTCATTTTTTCGCCCGTCTACTTAGACTATACACTCCCTCTATCCCTCGGGCTCGGTAAATGTTAACAGACTGATCTGGGAAAAAAACACACACACGGACTTGATAGTTCCTGAACCACTTTGAATCACTGTATAGGCTTAATATGCATTGATTGAATTTGACGATGTCTAATGAAGTCTATTTCATAGCACAGCGTCAACTGATCAATGAAATCATTATGCTACATGTGCTTTCAACTCGTACCGTATCATCCAATCATTATTGCTGATCAGTAATGAGATCGTGTTCTTTGAATGCCTTTGAATGCGCATTGTTATTCCTATTTTTCCAGAAATCAATGTCAGTAAAGGTATGAGAAATTAGCTTTTTCTTGAAAACATCGCTCTGCCCAGCATGCTTATTCAAATGAAGTCTTGAGTCAGAAAAGGCAGACTTTGTAGAGCGGAATATTAGGCTAGGCAGTTGGTGATTGCTTCGAAATTTGTACACATAACTGTAAAGGGTCCAAAGCGTTATGGACAGTGTAGTGTTAATATTCCTGCAGAATGAGTTGAGAAGGAGAAAGTCTTTGTTGATTTAGCAACAACTTGTCAAAAAATTGTAACCAGTACTAGTTAAGGCAGAAAAGGCAAGCATTTGCAAAAATAATTGTAATGAATTATATAAGTGAAAATTAGTCTTATGGCAGCTGACCTTGAAAATTAAATTTTACAGAACTCGCAATTTATGAGACATGACATGTGGTTTGGAAACTCGAGCAAAATTACTGAAAATTCACATCACCATAGGATGTCACCATATCACCATAGAACATATCTTGAAGATAGAAATGGATAATTTGCAGAATTAGACGAGATACGCAATTTTTTCGCCATTGGCCTGGCGGGCGACTGTACCACGAGACTTGGCTTTGCGCGACTTCCATCATGACATCGAATTTCAACGTGCAAAGAGAGATATCTCATCTGTAGTTGTGGAAAGTGGTGAGTTCTAGGCTATAAATCGAGCTGACTCTGTAGCACCATACTCCTCAAAATCAAATTGAGAAAACCATGATTATGGGAAAGCGCCAAAAACTTTCGAGACTGTTCAGGTCAATGCGAACACATTGATCTGATGAACTGCAATGACTACGAGACGGACGAGATGATATGCATGTTGACGGCAACTGGTATGACTTGCTGTATTTGTACTGGCACTCTCAAAGCCAGCAAATGGTCGTTGTTTTGGTAAGTGTACTTTCTTAAACATTCTAATGGATACTATCCAAGAAAGAACTACAGCCAATAACAAATGTAAGCACGAATACTAAGATGGTGTAAGTAATATCATGAAATAAAGTCGAATTACTCTACAGTAGATCTTTTTCGAAGGGAGCAAATTTGAGATCTAAAAGATAGATGGTTAAGGCTGTATTCGTCTTCAATTTTCAACTTTGCAGAGGTGACTGAATGCATATCTAGCGTTTACAATGATTCGCGATGTCCTGTCGCTGTACCGATTCAGTGCTGCTTATCCTCCCAGACCATTGTGGTAGAAATTTACCAGACCCAGAAGGATGGATCGCTTGATGACCCATAAGCGCGAGACAGAGCGTGTGCCACGCAGAGTGGTCAGAGTTGTTAGGGGTTGCATACAAAGTCGATCGCTAGATCTCGCTTTCATGGCTATCGGGCCATCTAACCCTCCGGAGTTGTTAAAGTGGTATTAGACTTGTCTGTGACGATATGCAGCACTGACACAATAAGCTATCGCGAGTCATTGTATGGACCAGATGAGCATTCAATCACCTCAAACGAAGCAGCAAATCAAAGACGAAGCATGGTGATTGATCAACGCCGAGAACTCTATTCTTTTATTCAAGATCAAACGAACTTGAGATCTACCATAAAATTCAATATCTTTGTTATACGGAAAATAGCAGTGTGCTCATCACATGTTTCAAATTAGAGGTACGCGAAATGATTTAAGATAACTGAGTTGAAAAAGTCAAACGGTTATCGAGCACAATTCTCACAGCTATGTTGCCGTTACAGAAACAAGCTTAATCTTTTTACAGATTTTCATCACGATTTCAAAGAAATTCTCATTGGTTCTCAAATATAATTCATGACTATTTTTGAAAAAGCAAATTTTTGCAAATTTCAAAGCTTTTGTTTATGGGACATTGGGAATAGTGTAAAACTATATAGATAAGAAAGAGTGTTCGACTTCGATCGGTCTGGTAAGAAACCAGCAGTTTTCAAGTTGCTTTTCTTGTTAAACGGAGAGTTTCCAATAGACTTTATATATCCTTTTAAAAGCTAAGATTTTGGTAACTTCAAAAGTTTATTTGTTTTGGTAGTGACCGTTTTGCTGCTTTGTAGCATTGAGATAAAATTCAGTTTCATACTCGGTGCGAGCTATGGCCCTTGTTTACATTATTGTTTTGTGTTGTAAAGATTTTCGAAATTTTTCTTCTGTGTTGGAATTGTAGAACAAACTTCGATCTATCGTTCTGTGGGTATGAGCTTTTTTTCATTTCATAATGTCGAACAAACCCTCTCCCAAGCTTAAGTCTAAGCATCCTAAGCTTATCTATGAAAAGCACATGAACACGTAGAAAAAATCATGAAGCATCAGAATAATTTATTTTGCACGGAGTTCTCTTAAGCGGAGGGAAAACCTCAGAATAAGTAACAAAAAATGTGCTGTGTATCAATCACGCCTTCCCGAAAAGGTGACTCCGAACGTGAAGCGTGGTCTTATTTTTAATATTACACCAATCCAAAAGGGCTTTTTCGAGCAAAATATCACAGTTTTGAAGCAGTCGAAATTTAATCTATTGAATGACCATTGAAAGTATGAAGGAAGAGGTAGAAGCCATGTTCTCAAAGGGCAAAAAGCTGTTTTCCGATAAAGGAAATTACCAAAACCTCCGAATCAAAAATCTTTTGCACGACAAGAATAGAAATCGGCTAAAATGCATGAATTGTTGTTTGATTTTCAGATACACTCCATGCAATTTGTTGACCGGTTACGTTTACGAGGTGACATACTTCTAATACGGACCGGAAATACGGTATACTTGCGATACAAAGCTACATGTTGGTTGAATTTATTTCTGTATTTAATTATGAAACACACCATGTTGTATACGTTAATAAAGCATGAATGGCCTGCAGCAGATTGGTAAAGATGATTCACCATAGCACGGCTTGCTAGCAAAGTATTGTTATTACTGATACGTTCATTGAGCTGTAGAGGTGTGGAAATGATCGTCTATATGCGAGAATTTATGAACGATGATGAAATTGAGTAAACTCAAACTTTTTGCTCTCATTCTGTGTTTTATTTGAGATGTTTCTCTAGTACTGATTCGAATTTGCAGCGAAAAGGTTTCGAGAAGAGATAAATTTTTTAACCTTTCAGCGATTGATGGTACAAATCTCGTTATAGACGGTTCTTTAACTTTGTCTTTGATACCTATTGATGTAGAGCGAAGTGCAAAACTTTTGCGTCAAGCGGGACTTGAACCTCGTGGTGTCACAACAGGCGTTGATAGTGCAACAGTTCGAACACGCACCCCGGATAGGATGAGATGTGCGTTTGAGTTCCACCTGACGCAAAAGTTTTCACTCTTTACATCAATGAATTTAACCTTAGGTAAATCATACTTGTGAGGTAAAATGCAGCAAATGAAAAAAAAAATCTTCGAAAAAATGAGCAGAATGTCACTGGTGGCGAAATACATTTGAATGAGTGGAACACTGAGCGCTCGACCAATATTAGCATCTTTTTGAATGGAATAAAGGGAAATCAAGCGTCAAGGTACTTCGAAGGCAGTATTTCCTTAAGTGACTCGTTATATGGGGCCTAAGAAGCTAAATTTTTTGGATATATTAAGTATTGTGGAACTTTTACTCAACGAAAATGAGAGTTTGTAAGGCAAAAATTTTTGGTGATATCCAAGGTAGATTAAAAAGAACCAGCAGTTTACGTTAATAGGCAAAGCATACATCAAGTGGAGGGGCAGCAACGGGTAGAGTTCGCGAAGATACTCTATTGTGCTTGATCGCTTCCACAGAGACAGACCGTATCAAGTAAAAAACTCATCACCAGCTTGTAAGGTATAGAATCTATACGTCAGTTCCACATCGGCTGCCTGACCAGATTGACTGGTGGATAAAGTACATTGATCTTCCTCAGTTTGAGGGTCAGTGCCTTATGCAGTCATTTATTTCAACACTTTGGGTACGCGACAGAACCACGGCGCCAACGCGCACTTCAGCGTGGTAGTTTGATCCCCAGCACGACTTTCTCAGGCAGGTTCTTCTTAGGTTTTGTTTTCATGGTGTCGATTAGTGCTGAGAATTCTTCTCAAGCGTAATTTCATAGCAAAAAAAAACGCTCAGTTCTCTAACGTTACACTACTTTTTGATACGAAACTTAGATCCATTAAGTGGAAACTCATAAGCGACTTTTTTCGCATTTCTTTCGACAATGTCATGAAAGCCAAACTCGAAAGCATATCCTCTACAGTTTAAGATAGTGTGCGGCAGTGCATTACGTACCATCTTGAATTCTCGCGCAAAATCAACGGAATTCTAATGCACTCTTTCTTGTAGCAATTCGTCCACTCTTTATTCAAATCATCGTTGTACCCAAGGAATAAATGAGATGTTTGTAACATTTTCTTTGGTCTAATTGTTCTTCCAGTCTGCGCAGCTGATATCAGTAATGAAATTGTTGATCAATTTATTGAAGGTAACAAGTAAAACCCTCACAAAAAAACCCAGATGCCCAGTGCTTAGGTTACATGAAAATCATCCGAGACATTTACAGTAATTCTCAAGGTTCATCATTTTCGGATCAAGGCTGACAGTGCACGAGGTGAACAAAATCCCTGACAGCTTGCAATGATCACAGGAAGAGATAAAATACAGCATGTAACATTAGGGCGATTTTAGATTTGAATAATTCTAAACAATACCAAAAACAAAACTTTTGTTTAAGGTGTGTCATGATTTCGTCGTTATATGTGATCGAAATAAAAAAATGTCATGAGGTGATGAGTCGAGAGAAAAAAGTACAATGTAAACAAATACACCAGTATTATGTATAAACAGCGAGTTTCAGATTCTAACCCAGGAAGACTAGACAATAGATAAGATAAGTGGTACTCCTCAATCACGCAAAACGTACCGTTACTTCTAATTATTTTCTGCACTGTTATTAACATTTTCTAAAGATCCTAACATTATAACAAGATGGGCATCCAAAAGCGTTATAAACTCATCTCCTTTGAGCGCTGTGGTGTGATTGGTCGCCACAATGGAAAAGTACTGTCCTTTTCCTCACAGTAAGGAAAAATGGCTGCCGCTGGCACGAAAACCGATCACTGGTGGCTTGGAGCGCAGTTGGAATAAATTTCCCACCACACAATGTCCGTCATTGAACTGAATATCATAACTCTGTAGACTGAAGTGGTGGCGGGAGGGCAGGCTGGGGCGTGGCAGGGATACGAGTTTTCGTCGGGGCCGTCTCGGTAGTATAGTACAGGCTGATCTTCCTGAAACTCCATCGACATTCTTTAGGTACGATTTGAACTGACCTAAGCCATTATGAAAAGAATATAATTTCTAAGAACTTACTGTGTGGGTCCACGACTTAACGAAGCGTGATGTGCTACTTGAGAACTGATCTGGCGTAATTTCCGAGTATAAGATTGTCGTTGACGGCAGTAAAGACTGAGGCACATTAACAGCAGAACGCAGATAATAAGCAGGATTCCAAGCTGAAATCATTTGAAAATTTTTATGTTCATCATCCGGAAAGACAACAAGAACGACTTTACAAAACTGGCAGTTTGCGGGAGCGGTATACAGTGACCGTGAATTCTTACCACCTCTGTCAAGCCATCTTTTTTCAGATTTTCTTCGTCTTAATGTAAACCATTGATTTCAGTCAAAAAATTTGTTTGATTTCGTTCGTACGTTCATAACCACATCCATGTGCAAGTACATCCAGGATAACAGGGCTGAAATTCCCCTTAAGTGCAGTTTGCGTCGAGAAAAAACTAACATCAGCGTATTAGTAGCATGGTGTGTACAACAGAGAAAAAATAAACCTGTTTTTGACTCATTTTCTAAAATAACAGCACTAAGCATTTTTGGAAGTCCGCTAAACCGGAGACTGGTATTACTTCCGTAGCGAGCGGTCCTAACTAAAAACACATGATAGCTGCGACGAAAGCAGCAGTGTTACTTAGAACACTCATTACTACTATTACATTATATCTGAACTATTCAAAGCATCGTTTTTCGAAAAAAGTTTAGAAAACCGGACCCTAAACTAAACTAAGACTGATTTATGTAAATCTCATAAGAAGGAGTCCGACATTACCACCCGGAATGTCCAGATGAAAGTGAACCGTAACAGGAGTAACCGTCGTATTGGTAGCTACTAAAGCAAAGTGGGTAATTTCCCATTGACCCACAAGGACGAGCGACTGCTCTAATGTGGTGAAGACCTGAAGAAGCCCTGATTTAGCTTACCTCGGACTCCAGGAATCCAAACAGCTAAACCAACACAATTTCCCTGTGCTGGAGCCCGCACTATTAGTGAAGACGCGCCGTCCAAGTATACAAATTAGTAAATCTCATGAGCTTCCCTTGTTTAGCTGATGTGAGCCTGGTACCGGTTGTTTTCGTTATTTAGATGATTTCATTGTTATGGAAAGACAAAGAATGATTATTTTCAACCTATTCATTTGTGGCAACGTTGTTGCTGTTATTACCGCTATTGTCGTTCCATTGCTGATTTTCGGCGAATTCGCCTTCTTGTGAGCCTAGACAGACACATTTAATACTATCTCCGAGAAATGACTGAGAATTTTGAATATCTGTGCTAAACTCCCTTAATCAGTTCACTCGTTCATCATCTAGTTTCTACGAGGAGGATACTCAAAAACTGAGCAACAACATATTATACCTTTCCTTCGAGTGCTTTATTAAGACCACGCTCAAATTTCGATAGATCCTTTCATTATTATTTGAGCCAACATGTACCAGCCAGCTAGCAATCGAGTGCGAAAACACTCTGTATTAGGTGAATGTTTCACCTGACATAGAGTGTAAAGCGTAGGTCGTCGATAACTATATATAAGGAGTGTGATGCTCCCGAGAGAACTGACTATGAAAAGATCGACAGACGACGGGTTCTGCCCGGCTAATGAGTCTGTAAGGACGAAACACGTGTCTCGGGCTGTACAAGAGCCCTTACCAGACCACATGACATGTTGTCTCAAATAATAATGAAAGGATTTATTGAGCAACAACACATCTAAAACAGCATTTATCAGCCCATAATAAGCCAGAAAAAACTTGTTACGAGCAGCGTATTTCCGTTTTTCCGGTATCTAATTCATAACCCCAAATATGGTCCATTTATGTTATCCGGAGAAATGGGAGAAACGATCCCTTTCACTGGACACAAACATAAGAGTTTTAGTAATCATTTCAAGGCCTGAATCTTTGGCTAGTGCGCTACTCAACCGTTTTCAAAAACCTTTCAATGATGCTGTAGCAGCGAAATGAGGTTATATTTTAAATTGGTCTCGCGCTTTTACTGTTACTTCGCTGAAAACACAAAAAACATATGAACTTGTAGAGGAACTCTTGTGGTATCAGAGTTATACGTTTTATTTGAAATTTCTTATGAAGCAAAGAATAAATCCTCACTTAAATGAGAAAAATAGCACTGCATATATGAGGTGCCTCAGTGCGATCGATCGTGGAACGCCGCATATAATCCACGGGCAGCAGACACCCAGCCCACACATTAACCGAAAACAAGTTCCGCCGTATGTGAAACTCAATAATATTTTCCTTGTTAAACTGCAGTGAAACGACCTTCCAGAAAGTAAACACAACGTTTATATGGTCGAAACTTACGCTATCGAAATTTTACTCATAACTTGAGGGAAAGCTTCTCTCCTGCTAGGAATGTGATGTGTGAAACTGAATATTTTCTTTTTGCTATTGCGTCATTAAAAGGCTTCTCCAAAAAATGGTCTCGTAGCGCACTAGCCAGGGATTTGAGCTTTCGAATGATTACTAAGACTCTGAAAATTCTTGTATATCGAATGGAGTCGTTCGTAATTGTCCCCGGATAACATAAATGAAGCCCAAGTACTCATTCAACTCCCTTAAGGTTCCGTTAGTTGCTAAATGTTAAGTGAACTTCCTGGGTACTTCACAACAATAGTTTTGTTCTAATTGCTTTTATGGAACACGCATATAGTTGATAGCAACATTAATTTACCTTTGTTAGTGTCCATACGGTGAATAATGACGAATATTCCAAAAATGTTATATAGAAACCTACAATGACTACTTCCAGTGAATTCGGACCACTTATGCCGATAGGATTGATCTCGCGTAAGCCGTAAGCGTTTCGCAACTCTCTTCGAGCTGTACCGTTTGATGACATCAATCTCCTATAAGCTGATTTGATTTCATTCAATCTGTATGCGATCGAGTTTACAAGAAAGTGTGGAAAAAAGAGTACTAAAAACACAGTTGATGTGCCATACCATCGTTCTGTTATTTGCAGGTCAACGTGCTTCTTACTAGCAATACCTTCACAAAACAAACTAATATTCTAGGCGTGGTAACTTTCTTCCACTCATACCAGCGTCTTATTAGCGATTCCTTCATAAAACAAACCAAGATTCTATGCTTGGTGACTTCTTCATCCAGCTGATAAAGGTGAGGTGTATGAAAAGTCTAGACAGAAGATGATTTTAGGAAAATAAAGAGTAGAATTACTGTAGTGTACAGAAATGAAGAGTGGGAATGCCCCACAATAATTTCAAGTCTCAATATTGAAACCTAATATTATGTATCATGGTCGCCAACCGTCACCATACCGTTGCGGAGAAGCGCATAGCACATTCGATATGGAATTCAATGTAAGAAGCACAGGTCATTATTGGAAAAAATTAGTCAGGGAAAAGCATAGTGGCGGTTGAAGTCCATGGCACAGAAACATTAGGGTCAGGTCCAGTGGTTCTGAACTTGTAAAACTAACAAATCAGTTAAATACATTAGCACCACAGTTAGAGTGAAATAACGAATGCAGCATAATCCTCACAAGAACAACGCAACTCATTCTCTCTTGACGTACTTGATATAAATCTTCGAACGAATGATAAAACATCTATTAGATTTTCACATCACATTGCATAGAATGTATCAACCTCAAAGCACTGGTGACGTCCATAAAATTGCCATGTGCGTCCAGAAAATGTGCCAAGAGTACAGTGAAGTTGGCATTTTGATGCGAACGATCCACTACAGCTGTCAATGAGGTAGCGTTCGACAGCAACCTTAAACGGAATGAAGACACGCGGAAGCAGTAAAAGTAACAAGCTCAACACAAGGAAAAATAGACAAAATTCTATATATATATATATATATATATATATATAATCCTATTTAATTTCCTTCACCGACTACATCCAACAAGCTTCGTTCAATGGCAAAGGTACTGGTTGGACCCCCTCCCTAACAATAATGTAATCAGTGAACGCCTTACGGAACGTCATAACTTGGGCTGCTCTGAGATTACGAAGACATTTTTCCAATCAGCTTTCTACGCCAGTCATAAAGTAGACGAAATCCTCAAGCAGCATCAAATTAACACGTGAAATCTTGGAAAACCTCCGTGGAGGTTGCATGCGAGGAAACGACCTAAACGCTCGAAGTACTGGAATTCTTTAGATCAATGTGATGACAATTTGTGAAGAAAATATGATGCATTGGCGACTATGGGTACAATTCTGTGTGCGGAAGTTTTTTGAATTGGTTTTTCAAAACGATCTGTCCTGAGCCACGTAAGCCTTTTTAACCATTTTATTTCATTTTCGTAAACAGAAAAATAGAGCGACGATTCCAACAAGATAGTTCTCCAAGCTAAAATTTGTTACTGTTCACTAAATTGACACTGGTTTGATGGATTGAGTAGCCATGCTGCAATTGGTTGCGCTGAATGGCTTGGTTAGAACCATTTTGGTTATGATCCAGTACAAAATTTAATATTGTATATGGCGTATCACATTATACATTTGTGAAACTACGGAGGTTCTGAGCTGCAACTGATGATTAGAGCACTCGAAACGTAGCTTTTGTATGCTGATGAGTCGAACAAAATATTACCAGACTCTTCTTAGACACTTTATTAATCCGCCTTCACAATGCTTTTTTTCACCATGCGGATCCCAGTATTTCTAGCATTCAGTTCGTTCTTCATCTTCTTCTTGAATGTCGTAGAGTACTGGTTGAGCTCGTCTCCATGCAATCTCGAAGTGGCTTGGCTGCGGTTTTCCATAGGGCGTTCTTTGGTTGAGTGCCGGAAAGCATCAGGCATAGGGTTCGCTCCCGTGGGTGTCGCGACGAGCATCACAACCTCTCGCTCGCAACGCCCCCAATTACCAGTCATTCATGAATTTGAATTTCTCTTTAATACAAACGAGACGTATCGATCGGTGTCGGTACTTACAGAATCGCGTTTCCCTTTCTAGGTTAGCAATAAAAATACAATGTCTTTTTATGGGTTGTTGAGTGTGGTCAAAAAGAATAGAATGGATACCATGAGCATCAAAATTAGTGATAAAAGGACTTATTAAAAAAATAGATTGTCTAAAAAAAATTAGTCAACTAGAACTAGAAAAATTAGTCAACTAGAAGTAGTAGGAGGAATGGTAATTAAGAAAATACGAAAATGAAAGTAGAAGTACTTCATAATGTTCTTCTCGTTTTTGCTGATGAAATCATACGGCGCGTCGAAGAGTAGTTCAGTTTGCTGCGAGTAAGTAACAATCGAGATCTGAAAAAATAGGAAGAGTTCTTTAAATAAATTATTTCTGCTTCAATCGCTGTGCTTCATATGCGTGTTAGATTGCGATTATTTTGGTGATATTTTGAAGCAAATTTATATGTTATAAGTAGCAATCAATAACTTGTTCAACACACCTCTTCAATTTCAAAAGCCTCTTTTATTAATGAAATGTGGAACTCACCACTACGTTTGCTGAATCCTCATGACCAACACCGTCGGTTACGGTGATTGTAAACGAGTAAGACTGCTCACGTAGTGGTTCATTGGCCGTCAGTCTTCCCGTTCCAGCTTCTATTGATATCGGTGCATTTGACAAAGGAAAGATCTGTAAGTTGTGACGGCAATAGTTACACTGACACTGCATTAGAAAAATCACGGACCTGCTTTGGAGCCCTAATCGCGCCTGAAATCGAGTAACGTAGGCCATTCGTTTCTACGTCGGGATCTGCTGCTGATACATGGGCCAGATGACTTCCAGGAGAGGCTTCTCCCTAAAGCATCTTTCAATAGATGAACTTGCACCACTAAGCAAGAAAAATTGAATGTTTGAATAAATTAGCCAACATGCGGGCGTAAGTAGGGAAAAAAATCCAAAATTAGTCCACTTCTACGCCAGCGTTAGTAAGTTGTAGTGCTTCCGTGCTACTCAACAGGTCAGCAAGAATAATGTGAGCACAATAACCAATGTAATAGCCTCCATTCTAACAAACTACTGAATACCAAAATATGTTTTTTCGAATGCCCAAGCTCATATCCTAGAAATTCAGTACACGAAATGATATGAGAAAAAAGCTGCAAAGAGATTTTGTGATTATATGAGTGTTTCTTGCGAGTAAGACGATTCATTCTTCCTTCATTTTCTTCAAATCCACTAATTCGCTTATATCTTTTAGGCTTTCTTTCTAAGTGAAGAAACCAAGTACTTCTTCCGTTTGACTCAAGCATTTTTCACGCAATAAACTCTCTCTAGCAGAATATTGATTTGGCAGTTTTGACAACACAAATGAAGATATGAATTCTTGAGAATTATTCAGCAAATACATGTAATGATTTGCCAGCAGACATATATCTTTCCACTGTATGCACGCTAACCATCAAGCGCGTGTTCAACTTTTTTCTAAGTGACATTTCCATTCATGGCTATCCTTATGGTGGGAAACAGGTCAACTAAGAAGCTCCTAGGGTAATATGAAGCGCAGAACTTAGTACCTGGATTACGGTGAAGTAGTAGACCTTGTCGGTGAAGCGCGGAAAGTTGTCGTTCACGTCGTTAACTGTCAACACACCACTGATTGTAGCATTGTGCGGATGATGTGGATCAACACAAGCTAGCCGGCAGTCATAGGCAACGATCTAAAAGTGCTCCAATTATTCAGGAATTGACTTGAGATGTCTAATCTCTTATAGATTGTATGCGTATATGTTATATTACTATATTATTATATATTATAATATATATTACAATATTATTTTACATTATATTATTATTATTTATAGCAGCGTACCACGGCTGGAAGCGGTTAAATAAAAAGAATTGTATTTGATCCTCTAATACCCAGTATCTGTTGGCGTGACTGGGCAGTCGATAGACTACCTGAGCCAGCGCTGTTGACGGCTGGTTGCTAACAGACAGATACGTTGCAGCTGGATAGAGTGGTGAGCATAAAAGGCGTCAGTAGTACAACGGGTTAGAGCACCCGATATGGGACAGAGTGATATGTGGGTTGCACTCTCGCCTGACACAAAAGTTTTGCACACAACTCTACATCAGCGGGTGTTATTTTTTTATTCTATTATACTATTACTATGTTTGCATATTATCATATATTATTTATGTCTTATCATTATTATCGCTGTTATTGTAATAGTATATGAGTATTTATTGGCCAAGCAAACGTAGTGCTCTACAGTAATGATGCAGTCAATGGTTCCTTCGTTTCGGGAGACCAAACACTGCAACTCTGAAGTCGCTTAACTAGTCACAGACTTACCATAAAGGACAAATATACTGGAGTGACATGGACGTTTTATAACAGATCCTTGTGTAGAAGTTAGCATTAAATTAGCTCTAAGATACTCTATACTAGGATCTAAGATGCTCTAAGATAGATAAGATACTATGAATACGATAGCACGCGTCATGGAACATCCGTCAGGATTTTATTAACATCAAACGCTGAAGTACAAATGTACATCCTCCAGTGTAATTTCTGACTACTCTCGGATCATTCTAGAGATCTGCACAATGTACAGAATTAATGCGTTCCTAAGGTGTTGAGATCATTATTGCAAGAGTGTGTTGGAGGGGGTCGAACCAAAGCTTTGCTTATCGTCTTGTTTGTCAATACATCGTATCACTAATCACTGTGGTGTTTTGCCCTTTTAATATATAATAACAAAGAAAAAGGTGATACAGAAAAAATATGTATTAGAATGCGTATAGTGTCTACCTTGAAGTGATGTTCTGCTTTTTGTTCACGATCAAAACTGTGATTCGTGTAGAGAACGGGTAGTGTTGTATCAGAAAAGAAAAATAGGGTCGACTCACTGCTATAGCATACCTGAAAAGCTTCCATATTGCCTTAGAGTTACATATCAGGTTGCTAATTTTTCATTTGCAATCTCATTCAATAGCTTTGCCATTTACAAACTTACTTGGTCTGCATAAGATAGACGGCCACATCAATTTCTTATATGGGAACGATTATTTCTGTACGACGGCTATCGTACCAACTAGATTACAAGCGGAAGACCACCGAAATGAGGAGATTGACCAATTCGTTCTCTTTCTCTATTCCAGGCCCTTCTATTCAATTAATCTAGTCTTATATACTAGAGAAAAAGAGAAGCTAGCTTGGTTATTTTTCGAACACATTTGAATCCCCAAATCTTTAGATGTATACGGCGTTTGGTTCATTGTGCTTGTTTTCGACTCAAGATTTCTTACGATAAGCACTACTTAAAGCAGAGAAATGCTCGCATAACTTATGCGTTCAACTTATTTAGTCCCAACAGATCTTAAGCAAACTAGTTTCAGAAAAACCGTGAAATCGTAAGTTGTTTTATCCTTTAATTGTGTCCTGCCTTGAATTCTGTTTTGAATTCCCATTGTTTCTTTGCCTATGAATCGCGTATCATACTCTTGCGTTATCATCAATCGGCTATTATTTTGAAGAAGAAATATGTAACTATTGTCTTATTACCTGAGTATTGTCTGTGTGGAAATCGGCATCATGAGCAACTGGCACGTGGCTAATCTGCCTGGGCAAAGGCGATCGGTCATTTTCAATCACAGACAGATGAAAAACCTAAAAAACTAAATTGTAATGGTTGCAGATAAAGTTAGGGAATGTCACAAATCTTTGAAGGTTGTCCACTTCCTTTCCATTCAATATTTCCAGAGCTATATGGAAAGAGTAACGCATCAAAAATATGTGCTTCAAATTACTACAGCTTATTTCAACTATAACAGCTCAGAGAATATTTAATGACGATTATTCATAAAATAGGAAAACAGAACACTGGAGAAGAGCTCTTTAGCACATTGAAGAAAAAGTCAAGAGGGACTGGAGACTGAAGAAAGTGGCATTTTTTCAGAAAGCAGTGATCAATTTCCTGAAGGGACTTTTTGTTGGGCAAAAACTTTTCACCAAAGTCTTGGTAATCATTTGAAACTTGACTTCGGTTTTGAAAAAAATATCATTGCGCTGTGGCAGAAAAATTGATTACATTTGAGAAGCGAGGCGCGATATTGCGCACATTTCCTTTAGTCATTGGAATTTTTATTTCCGTTTCGCAATGCTTCCTAAATTTTCATTGCAGTTGTAGAGGTGACTTTGATCTGTTGTTTGTGGTTCTAGGATGTTGATTGTCATCTTTACTGCTGAAAAAACCTCGCCAAAACCCGAAGCGTATGCGCGAAAAGCACATGAACGTGCAGAGGACATGTTAGAGTATCACAGTCATACCTTTTATGTATAGTTTTCTCCAAAACAAAAAAATTTTCAAATTGAATTATAGAAAACGCACGAACATGTTGATCACGGTGCGCGATGAAGACAGCCATTCCATACACCCTAATCAATATGCAATGCGCGATCGTGTGTGAAATTCAGTACTATTTAATCTGATGCACCGCAATAAAAAAAACCTCAAAATAGGCAAATTGTTGGAATGGTCCAGACTCATGAGATCGATCAATTGGTAATAGTCTGGAGAGAAAAAACTGTCACGCAAAACGCGCTGAGTGCGAAACATAATTTTTTTCCTACTGCATTAAGCCTATTAAAAAGGTTTTTCTAAAGATGAACCGCAACATGAAAATTGTTAATAATTTAAGCCATCGAATGACTATTAAAACTATGAGAAAAGCGGAAAACGCTTGCTAACAAGGTGTTGAAAATGTGTCACAGATAACGAGAAAATACCAGAGAAAGCTTGAAAAAGTTGTAGGATGTCTGAAAAGATACAAATTGTTGTCCCCTTCTCCGACATCATGTAGATGGTTAGTTTCTTTTCTAGCCAATGAATGCAGGAAAGCGCATTGTCGTTTTGAAAAAGAGAGGAAATAAGTCAAATTGCAAAACAACCTGCTGTGGGAAGAGGGGGCAATTATCGTTGAGGTCGTTGACGGAGATGAACACCTGCACAGAGGAGCAGTTCAGCCGGTGACAAGCCAATATTCGCAACTCGTGCACCGCTTTAAGTTCAAAGTCAAACGGTGAATTCGTTTTCAGTGAACCGGAGGCGTTTAGCGAGAACTCTTCCCAATCCTGGAAACGATGGTCTCATTCATGTTTACTGGTACCCTTCAGCCGTCAGTGTACTGATTTTACTTTCGATCTATCAAAGCCTCAAAATGACACCAACCACCTCAAAGCCAGAAAAAAACTTGAAGGAGAAGCACAGTGTATGAACCAAAAGGACATCATATTATTCCTTTTTCTTTAGCCTTCTTTACTTTGAAGGCAAAATTGCAAAGAACTTGTTTATTTCGATGACAACGAAAAGGCGGCGAAAGACTTTAGTTTTTAATGTCATTTCTTCATAACTGAAATCTTATTTCATCTTCAGCACACTGACATAGACTCACGTCGACTGCAATTTTCAGGGTGACGCAAAATTCTACCACCAGATTTTATGGATGCATAAAAGAATTATTTCAACTTAAATTGAGTATATTAGACGGTATTTCAAAAAGCTATGTGTCTTTGTCATAACACTAACCTTTTTGAAAGTCTGTTCAAATTTATACGTTACCAATCGCATATCATCCTCCTCGAGTAGTTTGATGCGCAACAGTTCATCGTACTGTACATTTTCATCAAAGTAGTGAATAGAATTTGGTTTTGGGAATACTGAAGTCAAAGCAATTTTGTCAGGATTTGGACGATGCTATTAAAAGTGCGAGAAATCTTACCTATCAGAGGATTATGGTGGCTGTTGGAAGCTGGATATACGGTAACACAGAACGGGTGCGATGTTGAAAGCGGCGGCGATCCGGAGTCTGTAGCCAAGATGTGGGAACAGATCTTAACTATCATCTGATCAATCACTTTCCGAACAATAATCTGCTGTTCTGTACAAAATAAAATAACGGATTAGAAAAAGAAAAGAGAATATTGTGGTAGCTGCTAAAGAAATTTCAGCCCACTTTGATTTGAAAGATAGGAAAAAGTAGAGTGTTAAACTTGAGAGTTCGTGATCAAACGTATTTGGCTTTGATGCAACAATTCAGTCTCCTAATTCTTCAACTTTAGAGGTTAGCTATTCCTTTTTCCAATATACGCACAGGTTATTTTGAGAGCACACCTTTTGTCCTGCGTAGGCACTTAAATTTTCAGCTACAACCAACTTTCCTCCATCAATAACTGAGAAGAGAGTATGATTGGTATCAAGTAATACCGATTGTTTGCCACCTGAATTTTTTTGAAACAGTTATGAGAGACTCGTTTTATATTCTCATCTAATGAGCTGAAGAGAGCACATTGCTAAAATATTCTCTTTCTCGTGAAGTCTCCTAAGCACGTTACAACATCAAGACCATTGTGCAGTATTCTGTACTTAGCTAACCTTCGTCAAGATCGCTGGCGCTCACAGTAGTGATCGAAGTTCCAACTGGCGTATTCTCAAAAACGGTAAGGTGATCCAGGTCGGAATTATGGATCACTGGAGGGTTATCGTTCACATCTCGAACCAGCACGATCACCTAAATTGCATTGTTACGTTCAAGGTCACCTTTACTGGCATTTTAGGCTGTCATTAAATGACACCGCCTATCGTCAGTTTTGTCGCTTCGCCATAGTGGCACATGTTCACATAGCGACTGCATAATATCAATTTTGATATATTCCCAGACATACACCAAAACTAAGTGATGATTTGGTCAGGAATCTCGTGGAGGTAGGCGTCAATGTCTATTCGCTATTGACGAGCAGTGATATCTCCTACACAAGCACTGAGCGTGATTATCCTCTCCTCAACCAGAATGTCAACGCGTTTAGTTTCCATGGCATAATGGTCCAATAAACTCCACTACCACATGAAGGCGCAAATCAACTTGTCACTTATCAGTGTGCAATTGATTTGCTGGTTGGATCGAGAACAAGCACATGTCAGCTATGTCTTAGATCTTAGTCATTGATAAAGATCATTTTCGCTCGACGAGTGTTTCTTTCGTTGCAGGAGTTTCAATATTATCTGTAATTTCGAACAGAAAGTCGATTATTTCCTCTACTGAACTTCTATAACTTTTAGAGCTACGTGTCTACTTGCTCTAGCTTATAATGGCTGATTAACGTGATGACGGTTAATTAGCAAGTAGAATAAAAGGAAAGTTTGATGGAAAACCATGGGGACCTTCCAAAAATAAAATGTATCAACAATTTGCCATTCTAAGAATAATACAGCTCAGTGTAAAAAGAACGCGTAGCTCAGTCTTAGAATCTTGATGATAAAAGCTTGAACTTGCCCTATAACAATCGCTAGCATCACTGGAAGTCACGCTTTTAAGACGTATTAAAAAGCAAATCGTGAAAGAGTTGAATTGAATAAAAAGGCAAAAGTGATAGAAGCAGTAACAAAAAAACGAAAAACAAAGGTTTTTGCTTTTCTGATATGCAGAAGAGAAGAAAGAAAAAGCGGAAAAATGAAAATCAACGGAAGATGAACCGACCGACGCGAAAACTTCATTGAACGGTTCCTCGCCGGCGTTGTCCACACAACGAACCGTCAGTGAATGCGATCGCTGAGTTTCGTAGTCCAGTTTTGAAGCCAACGTTATTGTCGACGTTCTAAAAACTCTATACACTAGCAGTGGAAGATGTCTTGCAGTATACACCTGCTCTTTGGTTCATCACTGCGCACAGCGTTCATACGCGTTGATTAAGCTCATATCTGCCCAGCGTTGGCAAAATGATATTTGTTTGTACGGGAGCAAAGGGCGGGGGGAGTGGAACACATTGACTTGATACATTTAGGCCACACAAATTTCTTTATGGAGCAGATATGCATTCAGCCACCTCAGCAATGCTACAAAATTGAATTCATTGTTTATCACTAAGGGATCGATTAGCGCAACGTTTTCCGCCTTACGCCATGTACTTAGTAGTAATTAGAAGTGATTCTGAGTGATAGACAAAATTTGGATTTGAAAATTCATTTGTAGTATTACCTTCTATCGATATCAAAGTGGTCCGTCGCTTCCGACGAGCGAATAAAGAAGCTGAGCGTAGTCGCCCTTGTCTCCGTCTCTGGCTAGAGGATACGGCAGCTCGAGAACGGACCCAACATCAGCGGATTCATCAATGCTAGCTGATAGAACAGAACCATTCACAAATACAGGTCTGCAAGCATTGCCATTTTTTATCATCAAATCATTTTAAAGCCTTTGTGTTAGGATTTTGCTAATATAACCATAATGATATAGAAATAGGGACAAATTCCCTTATCGGGCAGGAGTTTTTCAAAGAACTTTCTTTTGCTGGACAAGGACTTTTGGTTAGATTATTAATGAAAAACAAAAGCTTAAATGTCGGAAAATTAGACATGCACCTTTGGTTAGAAAGAATTTTTTAAACCGTTGTATCATTCGAAATAAAATCATGTTTCACACATGTTGGGCTTTTAGCGCTTTTATCTGGCGTGACAAAGCTCTTCTCCCAAACTATGTAACCATTTCAATGGCGTAATCTCGAAGGTCATAAAATTTACTTGGTTTTTAAAAAGACCTTTCATGAAACGTCGTAGCAGGACAAATAACATTGCATTTCAATTGCACCGTGTTATGTAGATGTGGAGTGCAAATCTTGTTTATTTAGATATTCCTCCGCGTTTAACAATATTGCAGAGAAAGCATATGACCCTGAGGGATGAAGATTTTTTCTACATGCTCATATGCTTTTCGTGGGCTTAAATTGTCCTCATATTGAGCCTGGCTTAAGCCTGCCCTTAATAATGGGTTTATTTGACAATATGATGTAAAAATTGAAAGCCTAATCACTTAAAACGGTAGAACAAAAGCCAAGTACATAAAACCTAAGAATCTTTACGAA
This sequence comes from Parelaphostrongylus tenuis, assembly GCA_019055375.1. Lineage (NCBI taxonomy): Eukaryota > Metazoa > Nematoda > Chromadorea > Rhabditida > Metastrongylidae > Parelaphostrongylus > Parelaphostrongylus tenuis. The sequence goes on from JAHQIW010001551.1 coordinate 641,761, forward strand.
ACAGAGAAGCGTATTTCAAAAAATAAAATACCTCGCGATTACGCGTGACTTGTGTGAACCACAATTTTATTCAAGTGCTACAGAGCTTTGAGCAAGCCTATTGGAAAAATACGTTTTTGAATTCAGAGATTTAGGCTTTTGAATGATTTTTAAGAATCTAATGCGAAATAGTGCTGTGCAAAGCGAGCGTCGGTAGTGCAACGGTAGCATAGGCTCCCGAAAGAGTGAGATCGGTTCGAATCCGGCTGACGCAAACGTTTTTGCACAGTACTCCACATATTGGGTGATCTATGCGAATACTTGTTCAGCGAAAGAGATTTCGCCAAAAATCCCTGCCCGATAACGGGAATGATCTAGATTAGTTTTGTGATGTTGATCTATGCTCTTGCTAGTTTATAGAATTTTAATTTATAATTCCAACACTCTAAATATGATAAAATATCGAAGGAGTAAAAGATTATTCAACGTCTGTTTATTCATCATTATCTCTCCTTTATGTAATTACTTCTTGATTAATTTTCAATATCTTCTATTTGTGTTTGTGGTTTGAATTTCCAATAATGTCATCAGGTGCACCTGTTATCGTTGACATTTGTAAGGATGATGGAAAAGTTAGTAGATGTTTTAGTTCCTTCTTGACTGTATGCATGAACTCGTCCTTCTATGCGCCGGAACGCTTCGAAGTCCAGTTTACCCGTGGTGCGAATGAAACCGTCATCATCAATCTCGAGCAAGTTAGTGGGCCCAGTGATTATTTCCAAAGCGTATCTGGAACTGGGAGAGTAATAGGTGAACAAGGCTTTCGTTCAGGGAATGAGATTAGAAGAGACAATAATATTTTTCAGAAAAAAAGCAAGTGGAAGGTTGACATGCATTAGGATAGTTATTTAATATGAGAAACATAAAATAATCAAGGGACGTCTATAAAAATGCTGAAATACAAACATAAATAAGAACTCAGAGTGGCTTCGATCTCGCGATCGACCCTTTTTGAGAACTTACGAGTGACCCAGCGTATCACTAAATCATTTATAGCGCCTTTCTCTTAGCAATGTTTTCACCATATCATTGCTCAACTCAGCTTCCGGTGATTTGCTGTAGCACAATAAAGTCTAAGCATTCTGAAAGAAAGGCAGAACAAGGGTCCCGACGGTGCAGTGGATAAAATGTGCATTTTCGGAAAGGTTAGTGTGCGGTCGAAGCCCACATGAGATTCGCCAAGCTTTACTCGTAGCTCAGCATTCTTCCGGTATACCTCAACTTTGTTGAGTTATTTGAACACACAAGTGCAAGTAAAGTAGCTACTAGGAAGTTTTTAATGTGACTAGCTTCTAGCTTGCATTGAAGGAAACATATTTGAAAAGTCGAAAATTTTGTCATCTCAGCTTCCAAAACTGATTTGTTTAGTTTGCAGTTCAGAAGGATGAATTGTTCTGAATACGTTGAAAAGCATGCAAGGCAGGCGCTGTTACCTTCGGATATTCTCAAAGGAGATACCTTGAATCTACGTTGGATATGATTACAAGACGTCGTAAAGGTCAGCAATCCTCTGTGAGATGATGTTATTTACACTCGTCATCAGGTTAAGCATAGACGTTTAGTCATGACTTATTTTGAGCTACAATCTAGTTCTCTGGAAACTTTAGCATCTCCAATATCTAAGAGATGTTTATACCTTTGAAAATTTCCAACGTTCTTTATTTTGAGGGGGCATAGATCACAGCCGACAGGGCCCTAGAGAAAAGATGCCATCAGCTGGCTTTGATTTTGTTGATTGACTAATGATTTTTTTCAAATAAAGATCCAGATTGTACTTTTAGCTTGAGATTTATTAGATAAAATCATATCATTAAGTCGAAAGGCGTCCGGTTTGTATTCAATCATAGTGCCTTAAGCATTGATATCACGCAAATGTAAGAGTAGGACTTGTGCAAACGCTCTTTGCGCCGACAGCTCCTCAAATGAAAAGTCCTCATAAATGACTTGAGTACGCTGTTGCATGTTTCTCCACACTAAGGTGCGATTTTCTGCATTATCGAACTAGAATTACTTGATAGGAGGATCTCCATCAGCTTTCACTTGTATCAGCCGTGATCCGATTCCTAAGTCTTCCGAGGCTACTGCTTTGAAATTGGTCTTCTTGAATAACGGTGTTGAAATATAGTTGTTGACCACATTGATGATGAGTTCCACTAAAAAATTAGCAGGGTAATCCGTAGTTCCACTAAGAAAACCCTATAATATTTTATTTCATGCATAGTTCTTGAAAGCTTTCACATATGATCCATTATAATGTGAGTGACTTATGTTTGAAAACGTTTGATTTATAAGCATCCAGAAGAATTATCACGAATTTAATTCATGAGAGAGATCTTGGATAGGTCAGTCGAAAATTACATAGTGCGCGACCAGATGGTGAATTGGAATCTCAAAGCAGACCTGTAAAGACTATATAGTTTTGCCGACGCATACAGATTATAGGAGCAATTTCTTGCGCTCTATACTATCTCATGGACTTATACTTCACATATAAATATGTTAGAAACATATTGTCAGACTCAAGATTCCTCATAATTTTACTCTTTTTTTCGCAGAGTCAAGATGTTTCAGACATAGCTAAGAGAATTGAGTGTAAACAAAAATTCGACCTCAGACGGACGTTGAACCCGCGTTTCACTCATATCGTAAGCGTGTGCTACCAATATATCACCACGGCGCCGTTTTGCTACCACTCATTATTTAATGCCTTTAGCTATCAGGCATCAACCACTAACAGGCTCGGCCGGGATAAGCTCGGTGATGTAGCGCTAGCATGTGCCCCCGTTATGGATGAAATGCGGATTCAACTCCGGTCTGAGGTTGAATTTTTGCTTACCACTCAGTTTTTTAGGGTATAAAACATGTTGGTTTGTGGGAGTGTTTGAATGCATGCGGTTCGCATCTAATACTTCAATCAGTGAGAGTCCTGTAAGTGATTTCCATACTCAGATAGGCAGAATGGGGTTAGAATTTTCAGATATGAGCTTCATATTTCATAAAAGGAGAAAAAATTCCAATGATCATGACTGTCAAAGCTCAGGAGATTAGGCCTCCTAGTCCGCAGGGCGATAAAAAAGAACAAAATTCTTTAAGCGACTGTTGAAGTTTTGATCCGACTGACGAGATTCTAAGGTCGAAACGCGTATATCGGGCTCTATAAGTCAGCCCATTTAACAGACCACATTTCAAGTTGGCTCAGATACCAATTATGCGATATGTTAAATTTTAGCGTGATCATAAGCAAACATTAGAAAAGAACGATCGCTGAAGTCATTGATCTGATGAAAATGTGTTGGATTTGGTGGATACATAACACACCTGGTACTTCTCTTTTTCCCTTCTTCATGCTGACATAGAGACGAATCTGCTTGACTGTTTTTGATAACGGATGTCTTATATGGATTTTGCCGTTGTCTTTGTCCATGGCTAGCCATTTGAGAACCTCTCCGTCCTTAATAATATTTCCCCGTTATCCTACATCAAGAACTTGCTCAACTGCCAAAATTTTGTGCAACCTCTATTCTGTCCACGAGAATTTAAGGTGAGCCTGTCAATTGTTACCGTAAATTAAAGATTGAAAATTAATCACAGTTATTCATCCTCAAAGTGGTTTATCTCATTTGATAAGAAGCAAGCTACCTAAATTATATTGATCCAAACTTACTGCAAATCCGTCAGAAGTAGCTCTGGTTATCTCGTAGGTGTAGCCTCTCTTGCCGGAATTCGACCACACAATCTCACTCCTTAACAATAACTCTATCTTAAAATAACAAAATTTCTTTTTTTGCATAGTTTTTCATAAAGACAATATCGAACGTCATCTTCATTTTAGCGACGTTTTTCATAGCTTTCAACTAATGCTGGTAGTAAACTTGATATTACAGAATCCTAACATTTTTCTTTAGTATTGTTTTCAAACAGTACCCCTTCTACGTCATTCACCAGAATGACTATAAGGGTCTCATCTTTTCTAGTCAGAGTATTTAGCTCAAACAACTGCAATTCATCTCGTACTTGCTCCTCGAATATCACCATCACATATTGAAATTAATACAATGTGCTAATAATTGCAGCAATACGATTTCATTCCCATGACCGGATGTGATACCGCAGAAAATAGATAGTTGCCCTAGTGTCATGGTGCTTAGCAGAAACAAAACTGCAAGATCGTTCTAACGAAAAAAGAATGGCTGAAGCACTCTAAAGTGCTTCATCACTTTTTGCAAAACGTAGAAGTGTAGCAGCTTTTTTCTATTGTTAATTTATCCTCTTATAAGGGCTCATGCAGTATCAGGTGTCAAAAGTGCCTTGAAGTATACACATGGAAGTTGTTTTGTCTTGTGCCCTGGCTTGACACATTGGTGAGTTATGGCTTAAAAATAACTGTCCGGCATATTGAAATTTGAGCGTGGTCTAAAGAAATTCTTGAGACGAGAGGTTTGACATATCTGATGACGCCAGCCAAGAGCACACGAGTGTATGACATTGCCCATTCAGTGATATGCCACTTAATGGCGCGTGTGAATAGTACGTCTGTGTCTCCTCTATGTAAGGGGGTTGGGTTTCTCTCGAGAGGGATTGACTAGGACGAAGGGGGCACTGCGCTACTGTCGAGGCTGTGCTAGGCCGAAACACGTGTTTGGTACAAGTGCTATACAAGTGCTAGTAACACTGTACAAGTGCTCATGACAAACCACATACATGGCTTAAAATTAACTGCCAGGCATATTGGTAAGCCTCTCTTATTGTAAGGACCGTGCTCACTTAATTTTGAAATGCCTAATGAAATCTGGTGTATTAAGCATCTTTAGGAGATGCTGATCAACACCAAAATCTTTGCCTTTTATCATTTTTTACCAGTTGAATTAATAAGCCCAGCAGTTTGACAGCCACTATAGAAAAAATTATAGACATCCAATTTTTCGTAACCCTACTAATTTTGTACATTATTAGGTCATTGTTTTCATGTTAGACTGATTATTAACAAGTAGTGTGATGAACAACTTATGTGACAAATTCATTTCTACGTGAAGCGGTACCTTTGTTGAGTCTCGTTGAGCTTTATCTCAACAGTGTGTACGCTTTGCATAGATGACTTGTGTTCATTAATCACTACGGTAGCAGAGCTGTTTCTGGGTGGCTCACCTCCATCTACGGCAAAAACACGGAATTCTGCTGTAGTATCCTAAAAAGTGGAACATTTCGGTTTATTTTCATAGTGCAACGTCCTATACTTTGACCGTTTGCGACTTTATAGGTAATTCTTCATCAGTATGACATTTCGGCACGAAGTGTAGCCAACAAAGTTTATATGTCAGCCCAGCAAGAGATTCCGAAAGTTAGTCAAAATCTCCTGAGCAACAGACAGGATTTTGATTTTTCAACCTCCCACGGACACATTTCTCCCCCATGTGAGCTTTGTGAGACTTCTTTTCTTGCTAAAAAGGGAAACACAAAAGCGGGTTATATAAAAACTATTTATCAAACTATTCAATTACTAAAATTCATTTATTTGACAGCCTCTTGCGGTGTTATGGTTTTACAATATACCCAATGATGTAGAGTGCTGTGCAAAAACGTTTTGCATCAGCCGGGATTCGAACCCAGATCTAACTCTTTCCGAGCGCGTATGCTAACCGTTGCACCACCGACGTTCGAAGTATACGCGAAGGGAAAGAGTGAGATTTGTGTTGGAATCCCAGCTGATGCAGACGTTTTTGCGCAGCACTCCACAATTTTTGGGTTTATTCGAATCCATACTTTCGTACATCAAGACGGTGACTTACTTTGCTGAGGATTCCGTCTCCGTTGTAGATCACGTCGCCGTTGTCACCAATTCGGAATCGTGAGTCCTGCGACATATACTTCACGACATTGTTTGGTATGGTCGCGTCAGCGTCTACTGCCTTCAACGATCCAATCACCTAAATACGGTCAACGGCTAATACCGATATTATTGAGGATGACAACATCTCATCTTTTCTTCTCCCAATCGGCCATTCACAGCATTCAACATGCTTTTTCATAAAAGGTGCACTGAATATGCTCCTTGAGAGATGCTCGCTCGAAAATCTTTCAAATAGGATGATCTGTACAGTATGACACTGTTTGAGACCCACCAGAAGACATATGTAGGCCACCACGATTGAAAAGGTTTTGGAACGACTCTAGAATATTGGTGTGCCCCAAGAACAGTCGTAAAAATTGCTGTGTGCACACGTGATAGTTGGTTCTAGAGTATGCTTTCCAAGGAATTAAACCCCATCACCTTCCCGAAATCGTCAAACTGGTACTGGGCTTGTCTAGATTAGTGTAAGCAGTTGCCACTCTCCACAGAGCGCGCTTGTCGCAGTGGTTAATATGACCTGTGGCACATGTGGCACTGGTTTGATACTGCTCATCAAGCCTTCCGTCTCTCCATCGGTTTCATCGCTACCCAGACTTATCTAGGAAGATAGCTGCGGTGATCTTGATACTGCACTTTAGTCAGCATGAAGCTAAATGAGGATGATTACATGGAGCATCCATTAGAGGATTAAGTAGCGCGTCGAAAGCGTTATCATTTACTAACTTTTATCCTCCAAAATGTTATGTGGACATTGCAATGAAACAACATTTAATTTCGAAACTCACAATTCGATAGTCGATAATCACATGATCTTCGTTCTGTTGAGGAGGACGTTTTTATGACACCAAGCATCACTCGTGTGGGACAAATTTTGACTAATTTCGACAACATTTTTGGAGATACTGATCTTCAAATGAATTTCACAAAAAGGATGTTGACGCTGATCGGATTGGTTTAATGTGTACCAGATCGCAGTGGATTGATGTTTTTCATTCTCGCTCACAAGACTCAAAAAATAAATGACTCAGCTCCAAGCTGAGCATAAGGAAGTGAGCGACTTAGGGAGCGTTCAAGTGTACCATGGAAGAACTCGAGAAGTCCTACTCTCTCATTCCTCGGCATAAGTAAAACTTTGTAAAATTTCTAACGAAACCGTCTTTCGCTTTTAGTTAAAACTTGCATGAGCTTGGTAGTCTTCTTTCTCAATATTTGATGACTAACTGGAGACCCCGCAAAAGTCCAAAACGAATAGAAGGGGAGAGTGCCTGGACGTAGAAAATGATATGGCACCTTATATCAGATTCATTTTCTAGTCTGGAGTATGGTTCATTTTTCATAGTGAATCACATAAGACCATCTCTTTCAACTACTATAAAGGTGGGGTTTATCAAATCAACCAGACTGTTGAATTTTTTCGCACTGAATTCCTCAATTCATACGAAATATTAACCGATTAATTAGATATGGTATGATGTATTACGTATAGGCTCTAGCGAAGGCGGGGTCGCTGAAACGTTAGCCATCAAATTTTGACATAGAAGACGTACCAACCTCGTGCAATTTCTATTTGAAGAAAATGACACTTCGGAAGATTTTTTCTATCGAGAATGAAGTGAGGGGAACAAAGAAATCCACCTTCGCTCCAATCAGTGGAAAATCTATTGATTTCCAGCATTTGCTGATTCAAACATCACTTTATTTTTTGCTACTTTATCTGATCCCTCATCACGGTGTTTCTTTTTTCACTGTGCAGATCCCAGTACTTCTAGCATTCAATTCGTATTTCGTCTTCTTCTTGATAGGCATAGAATGCTATACTGGTCGCGCGAGTTTCCTTGCAATCTTGAGGATAGCCTTGCTGTGGCGTTTCGTAGGCGTTGTTGTTGACTGTCGGCGAGAGTTGGGAGCGGACCTCGGCTCCACGCGCGCTCGCGACGAGCATCACAACCACTCGGCCACGGCGCCATCCCATTGAAAATCATACTAAATCTCTACTGGAAAGAGCCTTGAAGATCTTAGCTTTCCACACAAGTTCTGACTATTCGAATTTTAGCAGGAATAACTGTATTATATAATTGACTACGGCACAACTATGTGCTCGGTATCACGACTCCTTCTAGCATTGAGGCTATTGCCATGATAACGAATTGGTATGTGCAAGTGGTCAAGAACTACATTTCGTGCGTAGCGAAAGGTATAGAGTTTTTAGTACTCTTGTACTATTCTTATTTTTGCAATTTTGGCTACTTGGGTTAATTGCACTGCTAGTGAAGCATAATAGCGAAAACAATGAAAGCTCGCCACTCACGAGAAGTTTCGGAAGAGAAAGATATTTACACAAAACAACGAGATTTCTAGGAAACAAAATAAGAAGTATTTATCAACTCCAGGATTCAAAGACTAAAAAAACCGTGAGCATCAATAAAAATTTTTAGACTCCATGATTTTCCCACGTTAATGTATGCGTCGCGGACTTGGTCGCCACGAAACCAGAATGAGAGATCGCTCAGCAACTTTATTGAACTCACACTCGAAGGTCCGACCCGAAGCCCCGATTTTCGGCAATTATCAGGAATTGAAAACGTCGTTAAACGCGTAAAATGTTTCAAATTATTGGGACCAGACACACAATGCGTCCCAAAGGCATCCAATGGACAAAACTTGTCGCGACTGAAGTCCTTGGGGTGACAAATGTACATCAGGAAGATTAGCGTTCGAGTATTCAAAATTCTTCACGAAGAGCTCTAGTAGGAAAATATGGTGCTTACACGAAGCCCTAAATCAAGCAGAACTTAGTGGGTACCTTTTGCAAGAGGTAGAAAAATAGCTTCTTCTTTGTATCAGTTCAAGTCACTCGATGATCCTTTGCCGATGAGTGATTAAGATGAACATAAAAAATTCTTATATGAAGGACGGGATAAAGCTCTCGGAGTTGATCAATCCCTGAAGGGACGCGCCATGCTTTCGTCTTAAATTTTTGACTTTGTTTGAGGTAATTGAATGCATATCTGGCCTTGACAATGACTCGCGGTGGCTTCTCGCTGTACCGAGTTAGTGCTGCCTATCCTTCCAGACAAGTCTGCGACCAGTCTGATACCAACTTACCTACCCCGAAAGGATGGATGGCTTGGTGAGTCATGAACGCAGGATCGAACCGTCGACGTTGTGTGTGACGCAGAGTACCTCTAAGCACTGCGCCACATGCGCTCACTCTTTTATATGAGAAGCAAAATCAAAGCAGTTTTCACCTATTTCTTCAATGATCTAAATTACAAAATATGAGCATTGGCAACCCTAAGTCAACGTCTCTATTCAGAGTAGAGCTGATTAGCGTTCACAACGAAATACTAGAGTTCGTAAGATTTTGACAAGTTTTTTCCAGAACGAACCCCTCCTGGACTGATGTTAGCATCCAAAACTAACGAGTAGCGTGAGTTCGTGAACGATGGCCAGTGATCATTGATATCCTGCAAAAAGCAGTACATTTCTTGGTCCAAATAAAAATGATAAAACATAAGCATATATTATATTTTTTCCAACGAATTTTACGAGATTGCTTGATCAATAAAGCCAAAGCTCATAGCCATCCGACGGTTTGACTAAGCTGTTCGGTCTCAATGATTGATTTAATCGTAGCTCAGAGGTAAGCATACCTTTACTCGAATAGTGATATTCGTAGTGGAGGATCGTGGCGGTGTGCCTTGATCGGTGGCCCTCAGGACCACTACGGACGTCTTGCACTATCATGGTATCACGGTCGAGTTTTCCGACAAAAAGTATGCCACCTGACACGTCGATGGCCATGCCTTCTGGCACATTCTCCAAGGCATAAACTATATGTCCATTCTCACCGATGTCGGGGTCGATAGCCTGAACACTGCTTGCTTCGCGATGTTCATTGACGTCAGAAAATTTCGGTGTAGTAGCATAATTTTTTGTCGTTTGGTTGAGTTTTCGCGTCTCGAAACTTACTTTTTATAAGCTATAAGCATTGAATGAAGGCCTCACTCAAACAGGAAGGCTAACTGTCTGAATATTCATCACTATATTAGCGTCCGCATTCCACAACGCACTAATGGAGCGGATTTCTAAGGTAGCACTCAAGAAACAGTACATTGACTACCTCAAACTTCCGCTTCATTGACTTCTCTTCATCGATTTCTAGCAGATATTCTGACTGTTCGAAGCGAGGAGTATTGTCGTTAATGTCTCTGACAACAACTTTTCCTGGACAGTTTGTCCACAGTCCTTAAATCGCATAAATATTGTGTAGTCTACAAATACACTCTTTAGCAGAAGTGTGGTGACAGAGTTTCATTATCGTTTTAACCAAAATGATAATTTGCATACATCTTACAAAAACAAAATATGATTTTTAGCAAAATTGTGATCAGAATCAAAGCAACAATCCTATCTTGAATCACAAAACTAGCACGTGCTCGAAGAGAAAAGTTTTAGGAAAAGCGTAATCTGTTGGGAGAAAATTATTGTTTCGATCATAGATAAATCAGGAAATGTGTTCGAAAAAACTCGCCTCCGGCATCTGTAGCTGTGACAACAAGATCGAACTTGCTCGTGTTTCTCTCGGTCTATAGGAACAAGTGACCGAAGTTTTCCCTTAGGCGATATAGCGAACAGTTCTGATCCAACTCCGTGGATACTGTAGGTGATCGGGGTGTAAAGGGCGGAGTCAGCATCGATCACCTGAAGAAAGCCTGTTTAATGACCAACGTGCAAGATTACAGAACGTCTAACGGTCCTGACATTGAAAAAGTACTTGTCGATTGAAGCATGCTATCAAATAAATGTTCTATAAACTCGCTTTTTCTTTGAAATTTTGAGGAAAGTAAGGAAAATACACTGCTAATAGAGATGAGCTTTCCTTGTAAGCTTCAAGCATCGTTGATTTTGGACTGCAATGTCGACCCAGTGATATGTATGTACAGTGCTTTTGATTTGCGAAATTTGCCTAGAAAATAGGTTAGTCTCACCTTCACTTCACCCAGAATAGTTGGTTTTTGATCTTCGGTAACGAAGAAGGTGAAGGTGTCTTTGTACGCATTTGGGAGAGTTATCATTCTCGTCCAGAACGTCTACACTAACTTTGCATCGGCCTTTCGGTGTAGTCACCTCAAAAGCTCTCATGTTGTAAAGAAACATGTAGCGGTTCTCAGTGGAAAACTAAAATGATCAGAAATTTCGTGGCTGGAAAAGAAGGCATCGTTAAGTGCGTCGTCAGTCATTTTTTTGATACTGATGCTGATACTGATATATAAATATAAATATATATATATATATATATTCAAGATTTACGGCTGCAGTGACGAGATTCGCAACTTTCTTTCAGAGCGTTCAAGAAAGTTACCAAAGTTATACGTATGCATTAAAAGCGATGTAAAATAAGTGGAAAAATTGGAAAAGAAAAGTTTATAAGCTCGTTGAATGATGTGATGCTCAAGAAACGGCTTTGAAAGGCGGTAAAGTACAAACAGCTGAGATTTTTGTAACTCACAAAGAATTCCATTGCCTTCTGCTTTTCATAGTCTACTAGTGAAGCATTAGATGGAACAATTCTCACAGCGGTACTTGTACTAGAAGGGTCGACAACGAATGTTGAACTGTCTCCTTCGATACGCAAAGATGATGGGCTCTAAGAATAAGTGTTTAATGGATAATAAATAGAATCCAAATTAACTTACTCATCGAAGTCTAATGGGCTCATTTCAGTAGCACACATTTGCTTCATCTACACTTAGAATGAGTCGTATATCTGCTATTTGAACCATTGTATTATATCCACGATCTCATTATTCTCATGCTATCCTATTCGATTCTTCTCATAATAATTTCCTTTGCATGTCTTCGACCGTTACTAATTTAAGCGCTTAATTATATTCGTATTGTTATCTTTGATGCTAAGTCAAAAATGTTCAAAAAGAGATACTGTAGAGATACCGCCTTTCTCAAAATTTTTTCCTACTGCTGTTTAGTTCATTTCTAAGCTAATGACTTTGTAACTAATGTACGATCAATTCTGTTGAATTCGGTCGTTTACTGAAATCACTCTGTGGTTAACTACTATGCACTGTTCCACTGAATCGTGTTGACACACTCTCGGTGACATGCGCCCCATATGTCTCAAACATGGCTAAAAATTGTACAGACTTCAAAAATTCAAGCAGATGTAGATGACCAAACTTCTATGCAAGGTATATTGCGCCGCGTTCGATCGATGTGAAAGTGATGGCTGCGTTACACTCTAGACAAACAGTGTATAGTTGCTATCTGATTCCCTAATCGATATGTAAGCATAAAATTTGACAGATTTCCAGATACAAGAAAAAAGGTTGTTTTATTTCACTAAGATGAAAAATCCGATGTTCTGGAGTCTGCGATATGCTTGTTTCGATTTCTTTGAGCTAAATTCATATTTTAAACACGAATGGGGATGAACTAGTGGGAGAAAAATATGATGGTGTTCTTCAGCGTATAGTTTTATGCTTAGAGTTGCGCCCTCCCACTAAAAATTTCAAAAACTCCAGCAATTTTGGCTTTAATTTTTCGAACTATTCCAGAATTCTACCTGTGCGAGCAGGCTGCTCTTCTTTTTGAATCCAAATTCGTTTCTTACGCTTTCTGCTGAGGTAATGAGGTTTTTGGCTGAATAATTTGCGGACCAATTTGACCTTTCCAGGCTCTGGAAAAGGCGAGCCTCGCCGAAACGTAAGCTCACCACAATCATTGCAATTATTTATGCTGCACTCTACACTGTATTGTTACATTTCATCACTAATATCCAATGAATATTATTAATAACACCTGCGGACTAAACAAAAACTTGAACTTGGAAAGAACTTCTGATCTATTCCAACTATATCGAGGCTAATCTCTAGTCGGTCTGGGGAATTTTGAACGTTCCATTGTTGAGCGTACTTGAATACAAAAAACAACACTACGAAGCACATATACGAGTAAGATAAAGCTTTTCCCTTCTCAAACTGAGAGAAAAATTGATCATTTTCATATCGTTGAGGGTAAGTGTGTGCAAGGAATCACTAAATCCTCATGATAAAATATTCACTATCTGTAAAGTGGTGACAACCTGGTCTAGCCTCGATGCGGTTATCTCGAGACTCTTAAGAAACGAACTATTGCCCAGTCAGCATACTATATGGCCATTTGAATTCTGTGGAGTTCTACATGATTCTTCGTGACTCAAAGAAAACAGACATCTAAGCAGTTTACTTTCATTGGCAATGGAGCAAAATCCTTTTCAAAATGTTGTAGACTTTTCAATCCTCCGATGTTTTTACAAGACAGTCGTTTATCTCTGGAAAAGCGTTTACGACATGTGCATCAGATGCTGCTGGGTTGCTTAACTTACACCTAATCCTGGACGGCTTCCAGATTTCAAACGGATCTGTGCTTATATACATGAGCTACCATGCCATTTCCTCAAACCCTTTTACGAATTCTAACCATTTGAATCTCTAGCAATTTAACAATAAAATCTTAAGAGGTTTGAAAAAGCGAGTATTGCAAGAGGATCACTTTTCACGAAATATGGGCTTTTAATCCTAAGGCTCATTGAAACAAAATCTTTCCTCAGAGTGCCAATCACTACATTGTTCAAAAAATTTCGCATCGTACACACTTTGGCGTTCACGGTACGATGATTGTGTTCTTTTCAAAGAGCTTGTCAGAGCTCCTCATGCGCCTCATTAACATTTCTACTAATTTGTCCATCGAACAACTGAACTGATTTAAGCAACCAGTTCGTCGCGCCAAAACTGACCACTGATTACCAGAAATACTGTTTTAACTGCTTGGCCAGCCACGATGTGATCGGTTGGTCGTAATTGTACTAAAAGTGATTACTATTATTGCGGAGAACCAACTGACCACTGGAGAAAGCAGTTTCACGATGAGAGGTTCTTCGAAATCCGATGCTCCTTCTTTGATTCTAGCCGAATAAGACGGATTCTCGCAGAGTTCCGGAAATTTCTGTAACACTATATATTTTATTTTGAGTTACAATGACATCTATGAGGATGCCCATTGGAATACTAGAAATGGACAAGGTGTTTGTAAAGAAACCAGCTACCTTTCACTGATTGTGGTTCATCTCTAATGTGCTAATTGTCGTATTATCGCTATCATAACAATTAGTCAGTAAAACTCCGTTTTAAAACAGTTAGAAAAATGATTAGTGATTCACAAATGTTCTCGTCCTCGTTTTCACAATTCTTCTGTGAGAGACCCTCTTACTGTAACATATTAAGAAGAGTTTGTGTAGCACAGAAAGGCCATCCCATAGAATCATGGATGAAGTGAGAAAATGTAAATTCACGGGGACTATCTCGGAAAGCAACTCTTCGCCAAGCGCACTAGAAGAAAAGACAATTTTGTTCTCACCATATGATTTTCGGCCTTTTGTTCTTCGTGCCCACTAATTCGCAATATATCCACTGTTTCCATGCCTCGCCCACCCTCTTCCTTTGCCTGTAGATCGAAGTACAAATCGAATCACAAACGCTGATGCAAAGGATGAGTTCTCAGTAATTCAAGAAACAAGCTTACTGTTAAGGAGCACTGTGTTTCATTTTTGTTACCGCCAATAACTCAAAATCATGACCGATGATACTAAGATTCATGGAAGCTTGATCGTAAAGCTGCTCCACAAATGACACTGAACCATCTAACAAAGTAACTTTCGAATAAGACAAGATAAGAACGGTACCATGACTTTTATCCGAAGCTCCACTTGTGGCTCAGGCCTTTTCATGAGCTTCACAGAACCACTCATCGGTTCAACTTCGAGAAATTCGTTCTTTTCGATAGAATATCTACAATTTAGATTTATTATGTGGGGCATTGTTCTATAGATTCCCAGAGTATTCTGCCTTTACGATTAAATCATTCAAATCTGAACAAGTTCTCATCAAAACACTGCGGTAATCTCGTAAAGAAGCACTATTTCAATATAGTATCCATAAATGCAACATCGGAGGAAGTCTATTCAATGGAAAAGAAAAAAATTTTTGTTTGTTGTGCTATCGTCTTATTTACAAACATATTAAACTATCGACAGCGCTTGGCCATGCATAAAAGTCCTCGAAAGTAAAGCTTAGGAGACTCAAGAAAAACCATAGTACGAAAACCGATTGAATGATTGAATGAACGTCAACATGTCATCGACTAATTAACAAGGTATAGCTCATGCTTTCATCTAAGCTCAGTTTGAATGGCCATTCTTATCACGGAACACATCCCGTTGGCGATCACCAAATAAACCTGATTAGATCTGATCACCAAGGCATCTAAAACAAAAAAGATTATTTCACCATTACCGTATTATAGTCCTGTTCACCATCACTTCGTCGCCGTCAACTGCTTTTAGCATCAAGATCTCATCACCAACAGCTTGAGACGGTGATAGTTGCACTGATTTCGAAAGATCAGTGACGAAAAATGGGTGGTTCGCTGTAAGTTAAGAGTTACACGACTGTGAAAGCTTGATTCAATTTCACTTTTGAATAATTCAGTGGTCGTCAAAAATGCCGGGGTCATCATTTAAGTATGGGTGACTTCCAACGCAAATTGCACTCGACGAAATATCGCCTTCTATGCGAACCCCACAAAATCAGATGCACAACTCGATTAACACTATGAAAGATAGAGCTCTCGCGCTGATCAACCCATAAGGATACGCCATGCATTCGTCTTCAATTTTCACCTTCGATGCACATCTCGCCTTTACTGTTCTTTGCAATGCTTTACCGATATGTCAGATCAGTGTTTCTTGTCGTCCCAGACAAATCTGGCATCAATTTGTGGCCCCGGAGGGATGAAGACTTGGTGAGCCAAGAGCGCGAGATCGCATCATCAACTTTTGATGCGGCGCACCGCTGATCATTGCGCCAAATGCGCTAATGGATAGCGCCATATAAAGGTAAATTTGTGTTTATAAGTAACTACCTTTGTCTCGGCTCTAAATTCTTCGAAAACTTCCATAATTAAGAATTCAAAATGATCTAGTCTACGTAATATAAGCTCTTTCATCACTTACTCGTCTTCGTCGATGACATAAATGGTTACGGTATGTGTGGCCGAGTTTGTGCGATTCAAATGCGGATTTCCATCTGGGCTTTCACCAGCACATGATGAACACGTTGACTGAATACTTTAGAGTTTTTAAACTGCGGAAATTGAATGACTATAATATGTGAATGGCCTGCCCCATACGTTTCAAAGTCCAGCGTTTGGGCCAGACGCATAGTCGTATAACACTCCTTGGAGACGCATTTAGCTTTGTCCACGGCGAATAAGTCGTTCTGAATAGACTCTATTATTTTATCACAATCACAATGTAAAATCTCTAATCAACTACATTATTTCTAACTTTCCATACTTCTACCATTATAGATCATGATAATAGCTGAAGCAGTGCAATATGAAAGCGCATCAATAAAATGAGTTTCGCCTAAGATACTCGCTAATGGGTAATACTGAATCAAAATGGATTAGTTTTTGTACCATAGCATCACTGTACCAATAAAGTCCTGCTGCAAAATAATGAACTGGAATACTCCATTATTTATGTATATCTAGCAGCATGTCAAGAAGAAGAAGAAGATAAACACTGTGTAAAATCTGCTCATAAGAGAAATTTTGGCGAAATCGTATTATTTTAGTTATTCTCTGTTCATAGGTTTGGTGCGCGTGGCCATTTCCATCTCTGAAGCACAATCCTTTCACCTAAAGTGAGATGTCACTTACGTCCGTCGAGAATCTCGCCATGCCTGATATGCCCGTGTCGGCGTCTCGAGTTCGTAGAGTTGCAATCGCAAATCCTCCGGGAGAAGTCTGAAATTTTGGAAAAATCAGAGTTATAAAGAACGAGACAAACTACTAGCTCATGGTCCATCCTTTCAACTTGTCTTTTTACTCATAAATGATTCTTAAACTTATACTTACTTCAACGCTAATATTACGACAGGGTATATTGTGAAATACGGCTACGAGGATGCTGGGATACGAACAAAACGTGAAGCCTTAGACGAGCTCCAAACTCATGACAACTCTTTTCAGTACTCACGTGTTATCTGCTGTATCCCCACAACCGTCGCTTTTTCTCTCGGAAACGCTTTGACGTTATCTGTACTATTAGTAGTCACTCATCAACTTGGTTCGAGAATGGAAATCGGCATAGAATTTAGTCAAGATGAAACTGCACTCTCATCGTACCAGGCATAAAAGCGAGTTGCGAATGATAAGTTATCACTTCTTGCTCTTGTGCAAACAGATGTGAATCGAGAGCTTTATGTATAGTGAAAAAAGTATTGTAGTAAAGTAGTAAGGTAGATTTTGGTAATTCAACCAACAAAAATATTTTATATGAAAATAATTTACGCTATTCAGAGGATGCAGTTCACAAAAATTGTATGGCACTATTGGTGTATCAGCTCTAGTGTACCTCATTGCAAAATTGATTATGTTCAAAGCGATTATTGAAAAAGAATGAGACAGAATACAAAGATATCGAATAAAAGATGCTAGATAGCTAGTTGCTAAAATCACTCACTCTTACTTCGAGACTTACTTTGTGAAGAGATTTGAGCTTCTAAATGACACCTGTAAGTCTCTCAAAAGAATGAAATTGAAAGAACATCAGTTCTAACAATTGCTGTTTTTAAACTAATACTGCTTCAACTTGCTAATTCGGTTCCTTCTGATTATAAGGGAACAAATGAAAAATCGACCTCATTCGGTGGAGAAGAAGTATTCATAGGAGTGTTAGTAAATATTCGAAAGCTAAGACGTCAGGCTACAGCCCACGTCGCCGGTTTTTCAAAACAACTTCTATAACGTTGTGAAATCCGCACAAAATTATGTCTCAAATGCGCATATTTCTCACCGCACAAAGCTCTTTCTTTGGACTATTATTAATCATTCGATAGGGCAATCATTTCTGATTCCATTGGTGTGCTTATATCCTACAAAGAGCGATTCTCTGAAACGTGGCAGGCAAAAATAGTCAAATTCCCATATGCGACCAAGGTGGACTCTGGCTAATTCACGTGCGGGTGGCAGAGACAGTCACGTACGCTGGCGTGATGCCTAAGACCTGTGCAAGATCTATCGATCACGAGCCGTTCTTATTATCATTTCAAACACAGTTATGCACACCGAAATAGTGGTGAACAGCACAGTACGAATCCTGCACGATGACCAAAAATTGGGAGCAGGACAATTAAGTCCCAAAGTTACGTGTACGTGACAAGTTAGGAAACGTAAGTATTCAGCAACCGGGTCACCTCTAAAGCGATGATATGGATATATTGTGACCATTCTGCTCTTTGCAATGTGCTTTGAAATGATTTGTAGAGGTAACAGTCGGCTGGTTCTTGTTTTTTTTTTTCTTCAACTTCCGACAATGTTAATTTGTTTAACTGCTGACCTCGTTGACACTGACAACAGTTGGTGGATTGATGAACAGAGGTGGATTGTCATTCACGTCGACCACCTGAATCTCGAGCGTAGCGCGGGATTTTCGACCGCTCTCAAGCACCAGGGAAAAGGATTCACCCGGTGAGCCGTCTATGCCGGCAGTCTGTAAGAACCGACAATTGAGAAGGAAAGATGTAACTGGAAGAATGCAAACAGGATTAAAAACGTTAAAAATTGCTTTAAACGTACAAATGTATGAACGCGTAATTATCTCTCTTCCTTGACCTCACCAAATTTTCCATAAAAAGCCTTCTAACGTAACTTTCTCAGAATGACTTACAACTAACATTCATGGCAATTTCTGAATATTTTACAAAAAAAGATAGTGTAATGCAAAGAGATGGACTCCCAATAACGTAGTAACGCCATCATAGCAAATATGGCATCGCTCTATTTGTAAAAACTAGTCAATTTGATCTGCTTTTTAAGATAACACGTTTGTTACTCATTTCACAATCCCTGTTTCCGGTGAAGTTGCAAGGATTCGACCTCATTGTGTCCTCACCGTAATCCTTGTCGAGATTCATACAATGCACCATTGCTTGTTCACGAACGAACGGGTAACACGCTTGCCCTTGATTCAACTGATACAATTAAGTAACCCACTCTTATTATTAATTTAGCGGCAAGAAATCTCTTCGAAGCGGTTAACTATGACAGAGTACTTGACGGGCTTACCCACTTCTACAAGATATTAGGATATTTCAAAAATTGCGCGCACGGTCGTGATTAAACTAATGGGATAGCATATTGTCTAATATGAACAGTGTTGAATGAGATATTTAGACAACTGAAACATCTAAAGGCTCGTATAATCCAGTGATCAGAGGTGTTCATTGATGATTACAAAGCTGATGTCTGATCCTGCGTCTGGGATACAACAAATCCTTCAACCTACGAAGCATCAGTTTCATTGCATTCATACTTCTGTGGCAGGATAAAAACATGAATAAGCTCATGAAATGTCTTTGATAAGTATGTATTCCGGGGGCGCCGTGGGCGAGTGGTGTGGCGATCGTCGCTGCGCGTGAACCGAGTTTCACTCTCCCACCTTTTTCGGCAGTCAACAACAACACCTTACGGGACGCCACAGCCTGGCTCTCCCCAAGATTGCAAGGAGACTCGCTCAACCAGTATTCTACGACGTTCAAAAAGAAGACGAAGAAATGATTTAAATGCTAGAAGTACTGGCATCAGCACAGTTAAAATAAACACTTTGAAGACGAATCAATAGAGTATCTGAAAAGTATGTTTTCAACGCCAAACGCTTTTTCCTCTATCCTTCAGTTCTTGCTAGAAGTGTAAATTTTGTCAGAATTGATTGAACTTATTATGAAATGTTTTTACATAACTTCTGAGAGCATAAGTACTCACTTACAGCAAGGGGGAGGATTATCGTTAATCAATCCGAGGTGACAGGTGCGCAGTGGTTCGAGGTGCTCTGCGTCGCACACGTTAGTGGTTCGATCCCGCTCATGGCTCAGCAAGTCATCCATCCCTCCGGGTCGGTAAAAAGGTACCAGACTGGTCTCAGACTTGTTTGGGAGGATAAGCAGCACTGATTCGGTTCAGCGGGAGGCCCCAGCGAGTCATTGTAGGGGCCAGATATGCATTCAATCACCTCAAACGAAGTTAAAAAATAGAAGACGAATGCATGGGTGCAGCGCCAAGAGCTTTATCCTTTATCCTTTAATGCGAGGTGCACTCTCACTCGCTGTGGCTCCATATCGTACAGACTTTGATTCACTCATCTTTTTTTTGTATTAATTCCCATTCCATAATGCCTATTTCCTAGGCAATTATATAACTATCGGCTATTAGCTAATAATCAACTCCTCGTTTCTTACACGGTAAAAAAAAATAATTTAGTCACCTCTAGACTATACGAATGCTCGTTCCACTGATGCATCATCTTGCCATGTATCCACATCCGTTGTAATCAGTAAAGCTTTAACTTTCCGACATCACTCAAGCCCATTTTTCAAACTCACAACAAAACGATTGGTGACCTTCACAGTCAGAAATTCAGAGATGTAAAGGTTCTCATAGAAAAATTCTAGAAAAAAACAAACTAAACAAATTTGTAAAATACCAATATGGAAGTGTCAATTGTCAAAGTCTTTAGCGCAGAATTTTTTCTAGGTGATGATAAAGGAATTATGTTTCCAGTATACAAAATATTACGAATCTTGCGTACTGAGATGAGTAGTGCGGTAGCCTTTACAGAATTCCCAAGCTAGAAATACCATTGACCTGACCGACATTGAATGTGAGCGGCGTTAATCAGCCTATTCAAAGCGCATGAAACTTCATCAAGTTATGGTAATCGACGATTGTTTAATGACTTTTCCCTCCTAGGAATGTTATTACAGCAGACGAGGTTGGGCCTCAAAGTGCTGGGTTGAGATTGTGATATGGAGAATCGAATATGTGCCTTTACACGAACGATTTCACATCACTTTCTCCCGTCACGTATTGTGATTTTAAGTTAAAATAAGAGATTACATCGTTTTTTTCAACGAACAGATAGAAATTGGTCAAAAAATATCATCAATAGAAACCGATGTAATCCAGTTACTAACCGTGTTTACTATACCAACCGGACAGAACTCACTGCGTATGACAAACTTCATGTCTTAAGATTTGAATATTTCAATGACCTGTCTCATCGGGTAAAACCACTATCATCTTTCCATTAGGGCTTGATTTCTTCCAACCATCGTCACCCATAAAGGTAACTGAACCTCTTCTCTTCCTTCCATTGATACGTTCAATAATTGGTGATGTTTGTGTAATGCTGTGATGGACGTGCCACAATGTCGTCACGTCTTCATTATGGGCACTAATCATACCTTGTTAATTAGATGCTTGCAGCTAAGGTCATAACATGATCCCTCTCAGTAACTCTTTTCCATTATGTGATTACCATGATATCATCCCGCTACTCCGGCTTTGATAATGGCGGATATTTTGAAATAAATCACATACATTATCTGTGGCGTCACAGAACCACGAGTTCTTCAACTTTCTCTTGCTTTCATTGCACTTTCATTGCACTTTCAATGCAAAACACTCGTCCTCGAGAGTCTCATCGCTCGTCCCCGAGAGTCTCACTTTGGGAACGATCGGTTTTGCGTATAATATGAGTGTATAGAGAAATGTCTCGAAAACGAGTTTAAGAACAGGAATCAAAATCCATGCAATTCCATAAGTGCCGCAAATTGCACCTATCAAAGTGCTCTGGTCACCTCCCTATCCGTACTGCGGAAAAATATTTTCCAGCAGCAGATAGAAAACAGATGGGTGGAGAAACTCGAGCTGCTGTAGATGGAAAAAGAGTTTGTGAGAAGGAAAACGAATTACCCACATATGCTTAGAATGATTAAGCTGCAGTTGAATTAAATTTTTGAATTTTAGAGTGTAAAGACGTCACTGAGTTACATAATATATCAAATTCAAGGTTAATGCGTTATTTTCTCACTGACAGCTTGAAGTCTTTATACCTAACGATTCCGTCACAGCGTCTCCATATGACGACTTTTTCAGCTTTTTTACCAAAGGGATTTGTCCACGGAGACGGATGAGGTAATCAATGAAAGGAAATTTTGTGATTAAAAAAACTAAAGGTCAGGCAATTATGTTTTTCTGGCCGGTTTCACGAACATCCTGCAACACCTAGAACATTACAAGAAAATTAATTTTTACCAGGCTGAGAAAAAAGCGGGAATTGAACCACATGCATAGTCATGCCGCAGACGCCGCTGCCACTACACCACCATGTATACCAATTTGAAACCATTTTTTCCTTTCTCTAATTTTGCTGTCCTTATTTTGACCAACGAACGCGTTTCCTGCAATAGGCAAAAGGTGCCTGGTGACACACGTAGTCGATGCTTCCACGCCTCGCCAAAGCTCACCAAGCCTTCCATGTCTGCGGAATCTATTTCCTTCCGCGATCTACTTCTTCTCACATTTCTTTCGCCCTTCACCTCAGTATGGACAATCTATGAGTTAAGAGAAGTGTGAAAATCAGTGACGAAAAATCAGTGAAGAAATACGATCAGATAACAGAAACAACAGTGCAGTTTATGGTCTATTAAATCGTTTCATACGATGGATAGAGTTAACTTTATAGACAACTCATTATGTTCCCATGCTTTAATCGGGCGGAAATTCATCACTTAACACTGCAATGGTTCCCACCAATTTGTACAAGAAAAGCAACCTTGAAAACACTCAATTTCCAATTTGCCCCACATATAATGTCTTTGCACACAGTGGTGCTCGAACGTCTTCCAAGTAGACCCGTTCAAATTTGCCGTGGTGATGAATGTTGACAATCAACAGCGATGTATTGGTCTGTTGACGGAAATATTTGCTTTATAGTGTATGAAACAGTTAGAGATATAAAAATGGTGACCGAATTATCCTTTTGGTAAGCAAAAGTTGCCAGATAATTTGAGATTTCAAGTCCTTGATGCCGGAAGAATTTTTGTTTTGATATCTAATAAAGTTTCAAACGACTACACCACGACAAATCAAAAGAAATGCTCTCAGTTCTCCTTCAAATAGTGTATCCTCATCAAAGCCATCGCTCTAGATAGATGTTCCCCTTGGAAGATTGATGAGGGTTCCGTTAGACCAATTATCTGAATAACGAATGAGTGATAGGCATCTCTGAGAGGTGAAGAGGCTATGTACGGCACTTGGAGATTTATTGCACCATTATAAGATCTACCTGTGATATTTATATGCTGCTGCTTTTTGATTGGCTTTTGTCTCCTAAGCTTTTATATCTCTGATTTGTAGTAGCCTAAATAATTCAGAGTATTGTGAAATATTCTGATCTTATTTGAGAAATGGGTGCCACTTACTACAATTTTCATACTACATTCACATTGGACCAAGTAAAATTTCAACTTCAGAAGTTTATTGCTTAACTTCTCGCAACTAATTTTTCTCATTCTTAGACTAACCTATAGAGTGTGGATTTGGCCTTTAATAATTAAAAAAAGAGTCCATTAAAGCTTGACAAGGCTTACACGGTGGCATGGTCTCCATAGAAGTCATAAAGGACGAAATTAATGACCATCTTCAATTTCAAACTGGTCGATTTTCTAGAGCTCAGTAACACCATTTACTGTTCATCTCCTCAAGCTCATATCTTAAACACCAAAACAACTGAAAAGGGAATTTCGCATCACCCAACACTACGGATGCAGATTACCAAGTACAAATGTACAATGTGAGACTTTATATTCAATACTCGACGTTTGTGGAGCAGTGGAGAAGCTCTTGCAACCTACACGTGGTCTCTGTTTTGGCCTGGGTCTCGGGCTCAGCAAGTCTTCCGTCTCTCTGAGGTCGGCAAATTGGTAACAGAGTTATTTGAGAAGATAGCAACACTGACTTTATAGATCAGTAAGCCAATCGATAAGCCACCGTTATTGTAAAGGCCAAATATGCATTCTACACTCTAACCATGCTCAATAAACTCGAATGTATAGCGCATCCCTCTAAAGTTGACCAATCCGAGAGCTTTACCTTTTCATTAGTGAAAGCCAGTAATTTTTCTCTCTTTTGTCAGCGTCGTAGTTTGTTCTTCAAATGATACAGTATGTGTTTACAGTCCCAAAGCCTGATCCATGCCGTCAATCCAACGAACATCGTATAGCATATGCACTGACCACTTCAGTCGTCCTCGCCTCTAACTCGTTGCGTGAGTGATGATGCGCAAGTCAACCCTGTTCCTTCCGAAATCTCTACAATTATCCTCGTGCGATAATTGCTCATCTACATCGTTGCCACGGCTATCCATACCAATCCCTGTTGCGCCATTAAAACGACAGGACTTTATGAAGAAAACCGTCGTGACAATGTTGTCAGGTCGCGTATGAGAGGATCAGGTAGCGTAGTGACCATCGTGATTACCTCATCCAACTACAAGCTTGATCAATGCAGAACGGCTTTCGATACATGAAGACCATTTTTGTAATAGAAAAGGTTACATCGTCATGTATTTACTTGAGAAACAGTAAAACTCTACATCGTCTCGTTTTGAAGCTCGAATGTCTTTCAAATTGTCTGACACACATAGCTGCTGTCACGTGTTATAAAACAAGATAAATGCTGGAAACGTAACATAAATGGTGATGGAACATACACTGGCTAACGAGCAGGTCACTCAGCGTCTGCATATGAAAACACCTAGACGGCAAGGTTATTCCTAGACCAAGTAAGTCGCTAGGCTCCCATAGGGCACAGACGTACAACGAAGTGTATTTCGATGTAGAAGACGCCATCTTCATACAGGAACATAAAACATCCGGTCATAAGATTTCGGAAGCGTTCTGCATAAATTCCACCAATCGAATCATGAACGGCAGGGAAGAACCCTCGTAATCACACGTGATATAGGACAGTGTACAAGAGAGTTATTTTGATAGAGGTACAGTACGAGTCCACATGATCTCTGCTCGCTGCTCTTCACTTGAACAACTTAGTGGAGGACTTATGAAAGCAGTGTGTATATTAAAGGATGATTTTTGTGCTTAATTAGACTGAAATCCAGATTTGATGATTTTTTTTCTAATAAAGTAATGCAGGTGTTGGATGAGTGGTTTGTGTGCAACCTAGTCTTTCCAGGCTCTAAAGGCGGCGGAACCGCCAATACATCAGTTTAATGATTGAATATTATTATGAAAACCTCGTGCTTGGCTCAGAAGGAAGAATAAAAAATTATGGAAACTTCAGAAGATCAGATGTTTTTGAGAAAACGATATGCATTGATGCCAGCGACCTGACTATAGTAGTGTCAACCTAACCGAGAATGCGCAATTTCGGGCGACCGAGAGGCTGGACGCTCGCTAATTTTTCGCTGCTACCGCCATGGTGGTTCTTTGAAATTCACCGTAATTTTCGATAGTCAGAAGACTGGAAAGGTAGAAAATATGCAAGATTTTGGAAGAGACTTTGCTCTACGGTTCTATGTGTGCAAAAAAAATAATGTTCAATACTACTCAGTATTTGTAACCGTGATGCATCATATGGGCACGTTGCTCCCAGCAACTGAAAGTGTTTCTCAGCTTACCTTAGATTTATTTCAGCAGTTTTTACGTTCGAAAATTTCATATATAAAATTCATTCGCTACAGCGTTTGAAAACGAAACAAAAGTCGACTACGACGCAAGTTACTGATTTTAGAAATTGCTCGACAATTGGCATAGAGAATAACAAAGTAAGTGTCTGGTCGAAAATAGGTATTTTCTCATGAATTACTCAAAATGCAGCCTGACTGGTTCTTTCCAGAGCCCCAGGAAGTCCAGTGTTAAAGCTGGCTACTATTGAAGCGATAACTTCACAAAAAACGCGTTTGTATGACTTGTCCATGAACTGGGTCGTTACCCTTTTAATCCGTTTTATCGTGTTTTTTCCCCGTACGACTATGCTCATTAATCAGAGAAGATGAACTATAATTGTAGATTTATCTGATTCAGCAAATTGCGATAGGCGGCGTAAGAAAACTTCGGCGACTTATTCCCAGATATGGCAGTAATATGTCCGTCAGTTCTAAATGAAGAAAAATCACTCTGAAACTCAAGATTTCTAATCAAGTGATTGAAAAGAAGGACTTGCTGGAAAATCATTATATTCATAAAACTATAGTTGCCGCAATTTTGCGCATTTCTGAAAGATCCATAACGATCAGAAGCGATCCCAAATATAATTGTTCCAGATCACACAGGTACGTAGTTCAGATCCCTTCATGTAGTTTGAAAAATTATTTTTAGAATCGCTGCTGTTTTCACCGATAGAAGATAGGGAGCGTAAAAGTTCCCACACGAATTTCTTGGTGTGTGATTGAAGTCGTGCGTTTCTTTAGCATTTCGTTGAGATGCCTGATGTTGGCCAAAATTATGGGTCTGGTGTGATTTAAAAAATGGCAAAGTTGAGAAATTTAAGCGTAGAGTGGTCAAGTCAACACATAACTCTACCTATTAATCATTTATCTTACTAGCATTTTTTACGAAAAGGCGAACGACTGTGAACAACTAAATGGTATAATCGGTTCTGTGAAAAAGAATAAATCAAAACGTTAGGCAAATACTTTTGCAATTACTTTAAAGCAAACTTAGCAAAGAACGCTATAGATACTTGATTAGTGTTTTCATCAAAATGTTTTCTCTAGTCCAAACATCGCAAAAGCCGCAACATCGTCATTGTTTTTCCCGTTCTCTTACAATGTAAAGAATTCGTGGAGGGGGGTCATCTTCATCTCAGCTCACATATGTTCCACACATGTTCAAGTTTGCCATCGGCGCAAATCCATTAGGTAAACGTCTTTTCTATCGATGACTGGATGGCGAAACGGATTTCGATATTGGGCAATCTGACCATCCCAGTATTATCAGCACTACAACTTTCCGAAAAGCTTACAGAGCTATTGAATCAAATGAAATACCATTATTATACTGCTAGTGGTTGTTTTACTGAACATAAGGCACCAATGAGAACTTTTAGTGAATATTTAACTGACATAAGCTGGAAAAAATTGTAATCAGGTGACGAGTGTCAAAGAATAATGGATTCCATCATCAACTTGCTAATTGGGTATTGGTAAAAACTTATTTCTTGATAATTTTGCACTAAAACGCTTTGATTACATAAAAAAAATCACAAGATTCGATGTCAGAAGTTGCGAAACATACCCGATGATTATTTTTGAGCCATGCATGTGGTCTGTCATGTTCACTTATAAACTGCAACTCACGTGTTTCGGCCTTGCAGCCTCGTCAGTTGCATAATTCCTTTCGTTTGAGTTAATTCTCTTAGAGGAGAACCTCATTAGACAGAGAAGTCGTAGACGAACGCTCTACATGCGCCGATAAGTGATAATATCACCGAATGGCCAGTCATGTGCACTTGACTGCTCTTGGCTGGTAACGTCAAATATTTTGTATAAATAAATTATCAGGGAAATCGAAATTTGGGCATGGTCTTGAGAAAACATTAGGGACAAAAAGTTGCGAAATATGCACACTACACATAACAATGATCAGCAGATATTTTTATTTAGTTTCTGGAAATCTATGAGCAAAACGAGAACATTTTTGCAAAAACTTACTCTAGAACTTGACAAGTGTTAAGGAATTCGAGAAATCGTAGTCACTAATACGCAAATAATTCTGAGTAGATTAGATTGATATATTTCCACAATTCTGTTTCTGTAAGGACCTGACTAAGCAACACTTTTGAGACTACTGTTTTTGCCTCCTATGCTGTTTTACCCTAGTTGAATTTTACTACTGAAACGTCCGTTCGCGTTTTCGTTGCTTCAGTGCATCCATTGACTGCACAAGACCACCTGAATATCTTTGGAATGTGAAGAGCATCGACCACTCTATCTCATCGAACTGCACTTGAGTACAATACGAGTTTTTCCCACGGACATCGTAATTGCTGGGCCAGAATCACACATATGGCCTTTCGGGGGACAAAGGTGCTCATGTCACTTTCTGTAGCGACAGGAAGAACAATTTATGTGAAAATACGAACGCTCACAACCTCAGTAGCACTCGACACTGATTTTTCATCAATAATTGCTATGCCATCGGACACTTCAATGTGAATCAACGCTTATAGAATGCGCAATGAAGTGGGTTGAATAGGAACCTAGGTATAACGAAATTTAGCGATATTAGGGCTACTGGAAATATGACATAATACTAATGAAATCTTTACAATGTGTTCTGCCTTCGATAGCTATATTTTTAGGGCGTTTCTACCACATATCTGTGTTTACTCTCGAATTATCACAAGACCTTCTTTGCTAAGAACCCTCACATTGATTGGTCACGTAACCATCTGGCGCTTCCGCGGTTCCACATAGTGTGTTTGAAGGTGGCCTAAAAGTTTGCTGTAATGACTTGCAACTTCTGATAATCACTTTCATGTCCTCATGAATTTACGGGCTGTACAGGTGTTTTTCTCCGTAGTTTAATAAGATCTGCTGGAAGCGGAAATGCTCTTTGCAAGGAGGTAAGAATGCTTGACTCTGTATGTACATTCAGAACATCCTTATTTCGAATTCCACCACATTATTGCTTGGCATCTAGTCGACCGTTAGAAATTGACGAGCAGTCAAGCGAGACATACGCATCGGCTGACTCGAATGGGGAAAAGCCGATGAGACAACATGACCATAACGATACAGAGAAGAGTTGAAGTACAGAGTGGTAAAATTTAAATTTACACGTGAGAGCTGCGCTATTTCAGTACTGACACAGGTGGATGGACTCGCTAAAGATTCTAGCAGACGCTGAATAAATAAATGTTTATAAAACAGCAAGCGAAGTTTACAGAAAAGGAACAAATGCTATCTCGATAACTATTCGATTGCTAAGAAATAGCACGGAGTGGTGCTAATGAGAAAAGTTGGATAACTGCAGTGTGTCATGAAAATCTTGAAAGATTCATTTTGGAACTCAAAACTCAACAGGATTTGAAGGATTCGTAATTTGTTGGAAGAGACTGTCTGGAAAGCATTTTCTGTTGAGTCCAACGGGATGATATTTGCTATGAAAACCAACGCTCAGCAAGATCTACCATTCTTAAATCATCAAATACTTGTCGAAGATTATTCAATGATGACGTTACCGCAACAAAACATGTAAAGTACTTTTTAGCACGATTTCTTTCTAGTGACAAGAAACCCATTAACACTTATCTGATGTTATACAGTCTGCCAAATTCCTCCACTACGAAGATACACCAGCCGCTAATTGCTCTGGTGCAATACAATTGAAAAAAATCGAAAAAGAACTGGTTACAAACCAGTTGCGCAATCAAAACGCTGGCTGAATAAGTTCCAATGACTAGCACCGCCGAGAACGGCAGCGATTCTCAGAAAAAGTCTTTCGTATGCAATCCGTCAGGTTTATCAGCACGCATTAGGTCAGACGGAAACAAACGTATTCAACAAGGATTTTTGCAAAGTGCCATAAACTATGTTAGATCATCGAAAATTTTTCCAGCCGTTTGCTTAATACTATACAAGGAGCCCATGAAATAGAAGAAATATTGCCACTTATCACAGGACAAGCTAAATCACAAGTATAATCGACTTACGACATTAGGAAAACGATGACGTAGACAATAAAATCGGTTTTTGTGTTCGAAGAATAAAAGCGGTCGAAAGAAAATGTAATGAGAAAAGCTGGAAGAAGACGACTAAAATATTTAGCTTGAAAACTTTGCAATCATCTACAGAAATATTCCAATTCCTTAAACTAAAAAAACCACGAAAAGGATCGTTATCCAGATTTTATCCACTTTCACTCATTCACTCTCTCTCTCTCTCTCTCTTTCTCTCTCTCTCTCTCTCTCTCTCTCTCTCTCTCTCTCTGTTTCTATTCAATGCAATCCTATATTGCAGTGTCATTCAATGTAGAAATCATGGAATACTTCATAGAGGATGCAGATCAACAACTTGATAATAGTTCACAATTCCACGCTAAAAGCATGAAGATGAAGATCTCGTTAATTTTTCTGTTATTTTTCCCATTTTTTTCTGCGCATAAATAACGACGAAACATTAGCGTTTCCTTTAAAGAGGTTGGAGTGAAAATAGGAAAGTAAGCGAATAAGAGAGAGAGTGCACAATGAGTAATGGGAAGAATATTTGTAGAAACATGAAGGAATGCATTTAACTTAAAAGCAACTCACATCGGCATCGAGTTCTTTATTGACACGCAGCGTAGAACACATATCGTTCAGTTCAACAACCGTAAAAAAGTGACCGGGATCTCCAGCAATGATATGAGCTCTGCCTGGGCATATCTCTACTGGAAGCGGTTTTGCCAGGTCCCAGTCTTCGTCTACCAGCAGAAACGACGGTCTTACCGTTAACGTTGCGCAGACGGCTCCTTCATAAATAATCGTCATAGAGTACTAACTTCCAAACAACCATTTTGACTTTGCTGCTTCCAAAATATTATGAAGAGCAACTTTTCGATGAAATATTCATATCCCATCCGCTCTCTACTTCCTTTCTCTGTGAACAAAACCTTTTCGTACTAATTTTACCGCGTTATCATTTTGAAAATCACTCCACTTTTTTAAAAATTCAACTCCGACATGAAAGACGGGCCATGCGCCATGAATACCGATCTACAAGGTTTACCAAAATTCAAAAATGCAAATATGCGCACTGGAGCGTTATATACAATTTTAATTTTGGACAAACCCTTATACTGATAACTCACTAACCGATGTTACCCGCAGCGAATAAAAGATTCTGTTGTGCACTCACCTAATTGAACAATCAAGGCGAAAATTGCTGCGAAACTTCTCAGGCGTGACATTGACAGCTGAAGTCGAACTTATAATGTTTCCATTTGAAAGGAGAGCTCGTTGAGATGATAAAGTCAGGAACAGCGTAGTGGGCTTCGTCGTGATTCGTTGTGTTTGAAGACGTGCTCACAAGGATTAGCTCTCCTTCGCCACAAAGGCGTGGGCCTCGCAGTTGTGGGGCGGGGCTAGTAGAGCGCAAATCCTAACGAAAAACGCGGAAGCCAGACGATAGGAACTAGAACGACCTTCGTAAAAGAAAAGCTCAACTGTATCACTTCAGTTCTTTTTTAGAAGTGTACAGCTAGTAGATGAATGAACTCGTTCACTATTAGAACAGTTCAATAAGAAAGTTTTCTAAGATGCAATCGTATGAGAAAAATCTCCATAAAACTCTCCATCATTCTGTCACAACGATATAAGTACACATTCTTGAAAGAAAGAGACGTCTTTACTGTCTTTTCGTCTCCAGCTACCAGTTCTCTCAACAATTTATTTTTGTGCGGTGACGGTACAAAAACTTTACTCCTGCTGCAAGGAGGAAAGATCAAATGAATAGGTTTAATCATTACAATTGCAATAAGCGAGCAAACCTAAAAACTAGTGTAACTGAATGTTCAAATTCAAACTTAATTAAACAGATGTCTTTTTTCTGTCAGAACTGAGTCAATGCTTAATCTGTTTGCAAGGCGATAAAGCAGTCCGCCACATACAACCTGGATCTCCTTGAGGAATTTCCTTCTAATGAGCTTTTTTGAGTAACTATATTACAGAAAAAATAGTATGGAAAAAATAATGAGGAAAGATACTAAAGTAAGGACCGATAAAGAGTCACTGGTTTTTGCATTTGAAATCAGAGATGAAGCTGCGGTCGAGCTTAACGGTCATGTACTCCGGCTTTTTTTTTTCAAACGACTCACCTTCATATTACGATACCAGCATTCCTTGCATTCGATTTGTTTCCTCACATTCACCATCTGTAAGGGCGCTTGACCTTCTAACTTACAAGTTCGACTCTTGTCTAAGGATTTTATTTTCGTCATTGATGTCAAAGAGTATTAGTCGAGTAGGTTCTCCATGGGAATCCTGGACGGTCTAAACCGTCCTCACTCTTATGGCAGCAAGTCTGCTGCTCCCAGAGATTTTTTAACTTCGGAATATTAGAGCTTCAGTGTGGCCGATATGAGATCTAAATAACATTGTGCTCATAATGAGCGACATCTTTCTCATCAAGCTGCTCAATGATTATTCTTACATCTATCAAAACCCTTTGAGGATGAAAGTGTCCTATATCACACGCTGGCATTTGCTTGGCTTTTTCGTCACATCTTCTTCGCCAGACTTCTGCAAGTCATTTGAAAGCTTGAGAAACAGCATTTCAAATACGGACCTTGGTTTCTGAAAAAAAAACTTTCTATTATTGAGTAGCAATAAAGTAGGGGTTACATTTACCGTTTGAAGGACATTGTATCTTCCGCTCTTGTGGTTGTATACATTTCACTAATCTTTTACTAATCATTCAACGTTTATTCAAGCGCAAGTATTCCATGTACAGAACGGAGAAATTGCAGAGACGTCAAAATGAGAAAGTCGTAAGAAAAAAACTAACCTTACAATTATTAGAGCAGAGTATATTGAGGCGATGAAAAAGGTTATATCAATACATTCTTTGGACAACTTTTACATCTGTTTTGAATTTTGATTCTGATGAATTTTCTGAGATAGTCATTTCCATACAAGCAATCCAACAACTTGGCATACTTATGAAGTTTCAAATAACCGATCGATTGTCGCCCATATTCCGCACTCTCAAACCCAAGAATTATCGCTCGTTTAGTCTAATAAGTGCTTGATTTCTATTGGAATCAAAATCATTCAATAACAGTATGTATATCAAAATTTTCTAACAACAGCCACGCACCTGCTTCTACGTGAAATGGTAGACTTTCAAATAAGTGCCGATTTGATTTAGAAATGTGCCACGCGAACGGCGGCTTTCATGTGCATTACTTAATAATCGCAAACGGACCTGTTTTCAATGTGGTGGCTAATTTAGGTACTATAGGAAGGTCGTAAAGAAACCGGTCAGAATAACAAGCGATCATAGTTGGATAAGTATGTGCTGAGGCAGGTAAGTACATTACGAATGAAGGTAATTCCTTAACGACGTAATTCAACTGGAAAAGGGGGCTGTGTATGTGTTGGTGGTTCTTTTGGCAATAGAGTCAACTATGCGGTCTTTTTTACAAAATCCCTCTAATATAGTACTTAGGTAAAATCACATGATTCACAGATGCGTTGAAGCTAATTACCACTTCTTTCATTACGACCGCCACTTATCGATCTCCATACATGAATGACGATCGAACAATAATGGAGCTGCTAACTGTGCATACAATTGACATGTGTCGTAGACGAACACATTAGTCGTGTAGATGATCATTTTCGATATCTTCATTTGAGCAAACCATTGTCTGATCTGCTGTTCTTTTTCGTCTTTGACATGACGCACATGTATATCGCTTTAACCTTTTCGGGGCTGTAGATCCACAGCCTGAACAGTATGCTTCTATGTTCTCCGCTTCTCTAAACGCCCCCACCCTCCCCCCCCCCCCTCCCCACAGCATGCTGCGTCTAACAACGGCAAGCTGGAATAGAGATGTAGAGGAGCAGATCACCCGAAGTTACAAATTAAAGAGACAGAGACAGTAGGTCCATGGTCCCGCAAGGGCTAACTCATTTCGGATATCGTGATTCAGTACACGGAGCACGGAAATTTGTCTTGCCAAGGCTACATGCGCGCTTTTAAAATTGATAATTCTTGAATTTACTGCTTCTCAGTATGAGTCAGCAGGTATTCTTCGGGCATCAATAATTATCACATACATGGAAATCACATATAAAATCACACGAAAGCAATTTCGACTATTGATAATCAAAATGCAGTATACTAAAAAACAAGAAGGAGATAGCACAACACAAGACACACCAAAGCCAAGGATACAGTGTGGTAGCCTTATAATTTTTTTTTGCATTTTGACACTTCTGCTAGATCAGTCGTGATTTATTCAAAGAATTCAAATAATCAATAGTATGGTCATCATTATGACTATAATATGTAGGCATTTGCTGGGCAAAGAGTGGATGCCTCCCAGCTAGAACGAATGAGGTTGGAGATTCAAGAAGTCCTTGAAGTCACCTTTAAGCTGGGTTGTAGTCTTCCAGTTTTTTCTTTCTCAGATACTGCTTCAAGGAGCAGAAGGGATGATAATTCGATGAGGCAATATCAAGGATACATGGTTGATGTGATACTGTGGCCCAGCTTAATTCTCCAGAATGTGGCAAGTCGACCTTACAATGTGAAGTCGATCTGTATGTTGTAGGAGAGCGACACTTGAGTCGCTTCAGACGCTTCTCTCGAAGTGCTGCAACCAACTTTCAGGGCTGTCTCTCATAAACGGCAACACTGATTGTCTGCTTGATGTCGAGCAGTCCGAAAAATAGCGTGAGCTGCTAATCCCAGAAAACCGATAGTATAATCTTCCGAGCATGGAATTTGGGTTTTGGCTGAGCTCACGGGTCCACGTCGCATGGCAGCCAGTAAGCATGGAGCGTATTGTTTTTGTAATAGATTCAAGACTGATCTCTAATGATGACTTGAGAAAGTCCTGCCTGAACGGTAGCAGCAGAAGAGATCCGCACATGGTCACTCGCTCAACACTGTTGTGGTTGGTCAGTGCACAATGTATTCACCGAGACATAACTTTGAGGTGACCCGTCTCATTTAGGTAGTGGGCGATGGTGCTACGACTGCATCCGCGTGTCTGCTCCAGATCTCTGGTATCAGCATCCAGATGCACTTCCAGCTCGTGGTGCAAAGCGTTTTTCTTAAAGGTGACTGGTCCTAGAGTGAGGTTAAATTTGACTACTTGTGCCGCCCTTGCTGAAGCGCTTGTGTCAGTAGCTTGCAGTGCAATCGGCAGCAATGCCTGACCCGAACGCGGTGCTAACCTTCTCGGCCGTCTTCCTTGCGTTGGCTCTCAGTTTCACCTCACGGCGCTCGTGCCGCTTTATATTCCCTCATCCCACTAAAGCTATTGGAACATTTCCAACATGGTACAGAGTTTTGACAATAACCAAATTTCAAATGATAAAAGTAAATTAATTAGTATTGTGGGGAATTATGGAACATCCCGACAGTTACATGAAAAGCCCTTACATCCTGTCTGGCACACAGCACTTCTTTCATATACTTCGCCATCTGTCGACCAGAGTCCATAAATGGTACTGAGTTACCTTAGAAGTTCGAGCGTAAATTAAAATTCTGACTTTAGAGGTTTTGGTAATTTGTAAGACTACTCTTACAGCTAATAATCACAGTAATTCATCGGATAAAAAAAACTGTACAATGCTGCTTCACATAACTCGAACGCAGTCACTAGTATGTTTCTGTTTGTTCCTTCAATCCCATCTGCTGCAATGGAATCTATACATATCAGTTTTGTTATTACAAACATGTCATTTGGTCTTATTGATCGTTCAAGAATTCTCGTAATTAAGAGTTGGATAGACAACATGGAAAAGTTAGGATTTCGTTCAAAACTCAACATCGATGACTGTTCTATCTTTGTTTTTCATACGAAATGTCTTAATGGCCGCCACCAGCAAAATTCACTTTCGAAAAATAGTGATCCGTCACTGGTCGAAGGGCAATGGTTCAGGCTCCTGCAAAGTTGCAGTGTTTTCGCAATTTCTCCATTTCTGTACCTTCTAAGCAAAGAATCCATATTTAGGGGGCTATCAACTACATCAAAATCACGGATGAAAATCTCCTCCCAGCGTTTTGCCTATAAATTGAAACGCAGTTCTCTTTTTTGTTCCTGCGATTGCAAAGTCATTCATATCATTTCATCTGTCAGCTTGTGCACGATTATTCGTACAGTAAGTCGAGCAGAGATCTTGAATCTATCCTTTTGTCTTTTTTTTTGGAATTTGTCGACTCCTCTTCTACGCTTAACACGGTATA
Source organism: Parelaphostrongylus tenuis (assembly GCA_019055375.1). Taxonomy (NCBI): domain Eukaryota; kingdom Metazoa; phylum Nematoda; class Chromadorea; order Rhabditida; family Metastrongylidae; genus Parelaphostrongylus; species Parelaphostrongylus tenuis. The sequence goes on from JAHQIW010001551.1 coordinate 677,532, forward strand.
TCTCAAAGAGATGGCGATCAATCTGGTAAAACGAATGCAGCACTAGGATCGTATCCTAGCGCCTTCCTGTTCTCCGGAGTTCACTTCCATAACACTTCAGTACATACTGTAATTTATTCTAATGCGTTTTTCATTTACATATTCTGCTATCACGTCTGTTTGTGCTGATTTCAACACTTGCATTCGATACGCTTTCCAAAACTTATCGTCCACAAAGGTCTTTGCAAATTCACTGTGTTGTTTTGGTTGATGTTTGAGGATTTCGTCTCCTTTATAATTGTCGTAAAATAGTGATCATATCTACTCTCCTGGCAATTCTGAACGTAGTTGAATTGAGACAACACCTCAATGTATGTTCCCAAACCAGTGAGCTCTGCCTTTTCAAACACTCAATGAAAACTCATACTTCACAAAAATCTGCCTTAACTATCTTTACTTACAACTGTCTATATAGATTTCGCTCAGAAACAATGATTATCTGATAATAAGATAACATCTTCTAAGTCTTCTATGAGGTCTGGTATGGCACATATGTAACACGAGACAGGCCTGCTTCGCCTTTCCAGGCTCTTCAGTCTACTTAGATATGCTCACTCCAGTTCTGTTCTCGAGCCAATGTATTTGTTTACAAGGATATTTAGTAGCCAGAATTAACTACCAATCTTACGAGATGCATGAAGTTAGATTAAAGCCCGAGATTTTGTTTTCAGAAATATTACGAGCACAAGACACATGACCTGATTTAGTGATTGGAGAGATGGAGAAAAATTAGTTCTGTTATGGAGTAAACTGAAATCAAGCACTTCTTCATCAGCAATTCCCTAATGCCTTACTAATGAAACGATTTCGTTGAACTTGATTTCGTCATACAGCACACTTATTTTTTTATGTGAAATGTTATTTTGTCAAAGCTAAAGTTTGAAACTGATGAAAATCACTGAACAGTGATGCAATGTGCTAATAATGTGCTTTTCTATAGCTGTCGTAGAAAAGGAGAGCCTGTGGCGCAGAAGTTGGAGATGTCTTGCATCACATTCAGACTTAATCCTTGGTACGATTTCTCAATCCAAAATAACCAAGTCCTCCATCGTTCCAAAGTTGAAAAATCGGCACCAGACTTGTCTGAGAGGAACTCAGCACTGATTTATTATATCGCTAAGTCATCGTCAGATATTGTGTAGGTCTGATGCGCACTCAATCACCTCTATGTACAGACCGAAGTTGATAAATTAAGTATACCTTGAGGAGCGATTATTACGGACAGCTCTATCCTTTCTTCTTTGTTTATGGCAAACTAATGGATTGACACTTGTGATGCACCTGAAAACAAAGCGCCCATGATAAATCGATTTTAGAAAACAAATTTTTTACGAAGACCTAAGACGAGTAGAGTTTGAGAAATATAGTTTTCAATTCCATCTCGTTTCTTATTTCATTGAAACAGTGTTCAAAATATCATATTTTTAAAGATCGTGTTATTGCGATCTCACCATAAAAACGTATCGCTTGATTTGGCATCATGATGATGAATTTTCGCCCTTTTTGACTCCACGATCATCCTTGCCCTAACGTATGCATCAGAAACCTGGTCGCTACGTAAGCAGGATGAAAGATCTCTTAGCGTTATCGAACGTGCAGTCGAAAGGTCAATGCTTGGAGTATCTCGTATCTCGTGCTGAAGCCTTACAATCTCGTCAGTTGCATGGTGCTTTATCGCTTAATCAGTTCCTCGGAAAGCGGTCTATTACATGGAAGGGTCGACGACGAACGTTTTACACGCGCCGTCAAGTGACAAAATCACCCAGCCGGCAACGTTGTATGCTCGATTGCTCTTGGCTGTTAATCCTGGAATATCATACCTTTCGTTTTCAGTGTTTCTTAAGACCTTGTTCGAATTTAAATATGCCTTATAGTTATTTTTAAGCCATGCGTGCAATTGAGAGGCGCGAAGGCCGAAACACGTGTACTGCGTTGTACAAGTGCTCACAACAGACCTCATGCATTACTCAGAGGGAACTATAAAGCACACTGAAATTTGAATGAGGTCTCAAAAAACTCGAAACAAAAGGCATGAGTGAACTATAGTGCAACGTAGATGAAAATCTACAAATGAGTTCAATATAGCAAAGAATAATAGAGGGAAACACATTTGTGACAAACCTTGAACGATAGTCGTAGTGGAATTGAAGAAAAAAATATTCTGACCAGTTTTATTCAAAGCTTCGCATATGAAAACTAATTTATGCATTCATGGAACTCGGAGAACTTAGGGATTGCAAAACATTGTTTGGCATCAAGTTGTTAGAGTACTATTACACAACTTCCGCTAAGTCTGGAACGCAATTAATCTTTCTAATGTGACATAAAGGATAAAGGATAAACCTCTCGGCGTTGATCAATCCCTGAGGGATGCGCCATGCATTCGACTTCAATTTCTAACTTCGTTTGAGGTGATTGAATGCATATCTGGCTTTTACAATGACTCGCGGTGGCCTCCCGCTGAACCGAGTCAGTGTTGCTTATCCTCCCAGACAAGTCCGAGACCTGCCTGGTACCAATTTACCGACCCCGGAGGGATGGATGGCTTGGTGAGCCATGAGCGCAAGATCGAACCAGTGACCTCGTGTGCGACGCAGGACACCTCTAACCACTGCGCCACATGCGCTCCTCTAATGTGACATAAAGATATTAAATATCAGCTTTTATTTCAAGTGGGAAAAACTGTATTATAACACGATCTCGTTATATGCGGTTGGACAGTCTTCAGTGCTCTACATAATGATGCAGTTGTCGGGACCTCCACGGCGTTCCTTCATTAATCGAAGTTCGTTTTCTTCTCGCTCCAACTGAAATCTTGAAAATAATCGCTTTTCTCGTGCAGTAGACCTAGCACTAGCACTACTAGTGAGATACGACTTTCCAATATCTTCCATGAGCTAAAACCCAGTAAATCTCAACAGTGGTTCTCAAATATTCTTAAGTGAACAAATAAAATGTGCCTTTATTATATGAGAAAAAATCTTCGTGTAGTCTTTACATTTGGTCTTTGCTCCTCACAATCACATGGCTGCGAGTTTCATAGGCCTGCACGAAATAATTCACTTAACGGCATACATTGTTCATCGAGAAGCAAAGAATTACGGGTCTAAGGTTGATCAAACCCTAATGAGTGTGTCGGCGTTTGACAGCATTTTTACATCGCAGACGTGGTTGACTACTTATCTTGCCTACAATGTGATTTCGGCAACCTGGTAATCTGTCAAGTCAGAGTTCTTATCTTGAAAGACAAGTGTGCCTTCGTCTAACCTTCTGGATATGAACACCATGGTTTGTGCGGATCACTATGTCGAACTAACGACCTCGACTGCATCATTAACCACTGCGTTATACACGTCCATAAAAGAGGGACATCTCGAACGTATCCTTTGTACTTTTTTATTCTTTAGACAAAACAAGAACATATTCAGAGACCAGTTCCGTGAAAGTTAAAGAATTTGCTACTAGAAAGGCCTAATAGAAGGCTCTTATATACTTGGCTACTTTGATTTCAATGTGAAAGTGGTCACTGATGAAAGTCAGTCGAACAGATACAAACGACCAGTAATACGTATTCTTCTTTGCTCATTCTATCAGTGAGCACAAATGAACGTGATTATTACATTAAAAGACCTTACCTCTGAATATATATTATTCTCCTCAATGGACAGCTTTTTCCGCTTTCATCTGCAAGTCGCTAGCTTCTGTTTTTCTAAAATTTCTCATGTTCAGATGGAGGCATCGCTTCGTAGCTTAGATGTTATTCCTAAAGCGGCGCTAGATACCTCTCCGCTAGCTGCTTTTCAATCACATTTTTCAAATTAATTGTTTGCTCAATATTCTTCAGTATCGTATCGTTATCTGCCTTTAACATCGCTTTCAAGTCTGGAACAGTATTAATCATTTAGAGCAGTTGAAATTTGAAATCTGATCTGGTATTTGATCATCAACATTCTGAAACTTCTCCTATCGCTGCTCATCTGTGCTTCAATATTCTGCTTTCGAAATTCATTCAATGTTAACAGTTTTCAGAAAAAGAAAAACTTGCACTGTTCATTGTGCTAATGACTTTTGTGCACTGTGCCAGCAGTTCATAGTTGATCTTAGTTCAGTGTGGATAGCTAAGTTTGGTTCTTATTTCGCTCATAATATCAACACTGATAAGCACGGAATGTCACGCAGAATCTTCATTTGCTGGTGAGATTTACGCTCTACCATCTACGTGCTAACTAAATGCCACACTGAGGAAGCTTCGACTATCCTCGAGCAGGTTGCTAAGTGAATGTGAACATTCAGTGGTCAGTAATTACCATGACTGACTATACCTTTCGTATGCAGCAAGCGTCTGTCAGCAAGTTATGTCATAGATGATACACGCGAAGTTTACCATCGTCGACTAGAAATAGGCTGCTTTGTAGAACAACTTTGCGTGATCGGACGTGTTTATCCATTGACAAACCGTCCAAGAAAAAAGTTTGGAAAAATTTCATTTGAAACAGGGCCAAACTCCTCAATCGCTCCGCGGATGTGCGCTGCACTCCAACGAAACTTTTTGGTCCACTAGCCTATCTAGAATTTTCAAACCAATTGCGCACAAGCCGAGAACATCCAGAAAATTAAAAAAGCCAAACAACACGCCCGGTTAAACCAACAACTATCTATTTTCCAGCTTCCTAGTTACAAAGCTTTGGCTCTAACTGATTCTAAGTGGGGACATGCCAAAGCGCAGCAAAGTCTGTGACTGATATTGTGAAAGACTTAGTTCCATGTATGGAAAAAAGGATGATACCGATGCTAACCGTCTCTCATACAAGTCTAGCGTAAACGTGCAAAATTTGGAAAAGGGAAAGGCTTAGTGGACGATGAATAGAAGCAGTGGCCACGTGTGTAATCTATGGCACCCTCTCACCACTGCTCAGCATAAGCAAACGATTCAGCGGACCAGGAAAGAAAACAGGTTGTGAATGTTTTAGCAGGGAACCACTCACCTTCATATTACTCACGTGCTTCACAACTAGTTCGGAGCGTAAACTGCTCACACATTTATTTCTTCGTAATTATCTTTTATATTCATAGTTCTACTTAATCCTATATTTGGTACATTTGTGGAAATAAACTCATACCATTTTCTAAAAGACTTATTTAGCTGATGATTATTCTGACAAATCTACAAAATTCCTAAGGCTCAAAATCCCGAATGTAATAAGTTTGTCGCGAGACATTGATCGTCAAGTAAAATTTAATATTGTTCCCTTTTTTTTTAAGTCATGCGGTGACTGTAATGTGTCTGGCAAATGTGGGCTCTCCCAGCTAAAAGCGTAAACCTCGACATCATATTGCATCGAGAAAACGATTATGTTAACGTAGGCGAATTCCTGAGATGTGAGAACAAAGCTAAAAGTCCATCATAAGATTCTTGTCATAAGCACCCACCTTCCAGCTCTTTCACTCTCGCAGCACCCTTTGCATTACTGGCGCTGAGTAGTTGCACAACAGAATGACTGGGCTTCTGTAAAATTAAAAAAAAAACTATTGAACATGGTTCCATGTCCTCAAGAGTATCGTAATAGTTTAGCAGCATTCTGAAAACACGACATGATAAGGGCTCACTATGATTTATTGCTACAACACAATTTGAGATGTCGCCGCGACTCCTCACCGATGCGAAATATTTCTCCTGATTTTTTTTTTACAATTTCTTACCATGCATGATTGTTCAGTTAAATTGTGGGCTTGCTCGAGATTCATTACCGTAGTACTTAACTCAATCCAAACAACTTGGTATGCGCCAGGTTCGTCCATTTTAGGATCGTCCCAGATCTAAAACTTATTTGAATGAGGCTACTAAGATTTAAATCGTACGATAGAGGCTGAAATTTCCGTATGTCAGACCCACAAAATATACGAACAGTACTATGCTCTGCAGTGCCTTTACTTTATTACTTTCGACTTTATTACTATTCATTTCCTTCTTTACTATCGCATATCGCTAACCGCCAGTACAACATTAATGCCTTTATCAATATTCACTAGCAATCGTTGTAATACCCACTGAAAACCTACCGTTTTCCATTCATTAATATTCTCTATCTGAGCAGCGTGCAACACAATCTTATGTTGAGGATTGAAGCGATTACCAACGAGTTCAATTCTCACCTGAATCGTTTCTAAATTCGACAGCAAACCTTTACACTGATATGGGGATAAATAGTACATCTTCTAGAGTTTTTCGTTTAGCTTTCTATTTGATCATGACACTTTTTTGAATAAATAATCATCTGTGATTTTGGTAAGGACGGAATAATCAATAGATGGTGATGAATTATTAAACTGCGGGCTAGAAGTGAAACGGGCAAGGCAAGCCCAGCAACGATGACCAAACCCTGAATACAGGTATGCTAGAAATTTATCAACTTTGGAAGAATGAAGGACTGTGAGTGACTTAAGTGCTGAACTGAACGTGGCCATATGTGTAGTGCAGATCACTTCTAAACAGTGCGCTATGCGCGTATCATAGTGTGGCATACTCCCGGCCAGTAATCTAAGCAAAGTCTCCGATAAAATGTGATGAATGTCCTTGCTCTCTTCCTTCTGCTGGAGTTATCGTAGTGTAGGTATGCTGGGCACTTGATCTAATACTACTTCATACTTTCTTGATTGTATTTATTAACATTTAAGGCGCCGTGGCCGAGGGGTTGTGATGCTCGTCGCGGCGCGCGTGAGGCCGAACCCCCTAGCGCTCTTAGGCAATGAACAACGAACGCCTTATGGAACGCCATAGCCAAGTTATCCTTAACATTGCAAGGAGATGCATATTTTACGAGTTCGAAAAGACGAAAAAACCAATGAATATTAGAATTACTGTAATTCGCAAGTGAAAAAACACACTGTGAAGACGGATTATAAATTATCATAAAAACATCTTATTAATAGCTATTTTAGTTTCCAACTAAAAGCTATGCACTTAGTATTTCACATCATATTTCACATCCATCTTATTAAATGTAACTGTTCTGTCGACATTGTACGTGTGGACAAATTCAGGCTGGAACAATATCACCCTCTGCTAAAGCACAGCAATATGGCTAAACGTTTTCCATAGTTCAGATTCCTTTCAAACTCAAATTATCATACCGAGACAGGCTTGTTGTCTAAAAGTACTCCACAGTTGGGATTGACGATATATCTCGTTGGTGCATTTGTCTTAAATAATCAAAAAGATATCGATGACAGTCTAAATAATTCAAAATGACTTTGAAAATATACGACACTCCAAATGAAGTTTTTTCAGACTAGTCAAAGTTCAATACATGCCGAACCTGGAATCGAAAGGAAACGGGAGCATTTTTAGAAACTCGGCTAATTTGAAGAATTTGTGATGCATTTTTCCTTTTCTCAACATCGAATACGACAAGTGTCTAAATAGACTGAAACCATTAGTGATCTGCTTAGGTGCAATATATTTTCATGCTAAAGACAGTCCAGATTCAAAAAAGAATAGTTGATCACATTTTCAAAAATGATATTCAGCGCTCAATTACGACCACAGCAACACATTTGCATTTGGTATCCATTTATCATATTAACCGGTTGAGGACCACAGGGCCCAGAAGGCGAGCCTGGCGCCACACCTGGCCCGGCCCCCACCAATCACGTCTGTCCGTTGATAGATTATCGTGATAGTGATTGGGATGATAAGTGGCGGTAGTAATAGTGTTGACAGCGGTAGTGATCATAGTGATAATGACAGTGATAGTGATGGTGATAATGACGATAGTGATAATGATAGTGATGGTGATAATGGTAGTGGTAATGATAGTGATGGTGATAGTGATAGTGATAATTATCATTGTCATCATCATTACCATTATCATTATCATGATAGCAGTGATAAAGATGATAGTGATAATGATAACGGTAATGATAATGATGATGATAATGGCAAATATCATTATCATTATCACTGTCACTATCACTACCACTATCACCATCACTATCATCACTATCACTATCATCTTTATCACTATCATCACTATCACTACCGTCACTATCACTATGATCGCTATCACTATAATCACTATCACTACGATCACTACCACTATCATCTCAATCACTATCACGATAATCTATCAACGAACAGGCGTGATTGGTGGGAAGGGGCCAGTGGGTGGAGCCGGACACGCCTTCTGGGTCCTCTGGTCCTCAACCGATCAAAGGACAGGTGGAGGGCATGCCTCCTACGACTTTTGCTTTTTTACTACGGGTTCATACTGTGAATTGAGAATCAAGTAGATGCCAACGGAGTGAAATTTAAAGCTAATTATAAGAAGATCCATGTAGTCCCACCTCATACAAGTCACCGATTAAAAATACTATTCCCAACGAGAAACAATAAGCAATGCTTTATTTTAGGTCTAATCAGATAGAACACTTTGTTAATCGCCTTCAATAGATGCTAGAGCTGTCTTATGATCATTGTCTATTAGCTAGTAAAGGCAAAGTGTTCTCCAAAAAAACACCAAGCAACAATTTTCCCAATGCTTAAAGCCGATCAATTTCATTGCAATTCCTCTTTCTTTTGCAGGATAACATAACCCCTTTTTTGGGAGTAACAATATCGCTTGACTTTGCTGTTTGAAAACAAACTTTTGAAGCTTCATTTTGTTTTAGCCGTATTTTTTTACGTGACCCGCCATCATATTCACTATGCGGATCTCAGCACTTCTTGTATCGATCCAATTCGTTTCCTCGCATTCTTCCTCTACAAAGATTTTCGAACATCTACGCGTATCCTTTCGCATAATGCTTTACGACTGTCTTCTTTGTGATGTAGTAGAATGCTGGTCGAAATGATTTACCATGCGATCTTGGTGATTGCCGGGTTAACGCGTCCCATATGGACTTGCAGGAAAGCGCTCGTAGGAGGAACAGAACAGTGCATCATGTAGCGTGCCTCACTGTCTTGCGCTGTGTCCTTCTCCAATCGTAATTGCGATTCTGTATATTGATACTCATAGCTGAGGTCCGAGGCGCTCCCAGAGTTGGTGAACCAAAGTGTTCATCAGCAAAGCCAGTCAAGTTACAGAGTTCAACTTTCCTTATGGAAGACCAGTTAGAGGTGAATCTGTGCCATGTCAGCGCTCTGTGGGGTGGTGTTAGTTAGAAAGGAGAGTCACACTAAGTTGCGAAATTGTTCATGCTCTTATATGAAGATAACATAGTGTTTAGCAATAGAACTGATGAAACTTTACTACTGTTTCCTCGGTTCACTTGTTAATCAAAGGATGACAGGAGTAGGAATGTACAATTGTAGTGGTTACAGGAAGGCATTGAAACTCGGACGGTGAACAATTTCGAATACCGTCAAAGTGCTATGGGTGAAAGAAAACTACTTTGTCTCAAATTTCAAAAACTATTACTGACTTGATCTATGAAAACAACCGGTGGCGTCGCTGGTTCATCTGAACCTGCCGTGTTCAAGTGAACACCGACCATAAGTGAGATCTACCTCTGAAAACAAACGTTTATATTGTTCCAAAATGCAATCGTTATCATAGTGACAAAACCACACTTCAAACATCCTTATCATCAACGCCTTTTGTTGAATCTATTATAACAGTGCGAAATGCACTAAAAATACTATCAAATTCGAGTATTAATAATTAGAATAGCTGTCAGCTCAACTGGGTTTATGAAGCGAAATCGCATACCCGACCAAACCTGTCAAAGGTTGGTGGCTGATAGCTAACATTGAGATGTTGAAGAATGAGTGGTCGGGCAAGTGTGCCTCAGTGGTGTAGTGGTAGAGCACGCGTCCACGGATAGGATGAAACGTGGGTTCGATTCCTGCCTGAGGTCGTGTTTTTGCTCACCACTCAATTCTCTATCGAGAAACGTGAACAAAAGGGTGCTTATTTTCTGGAAAGACCGCTTCATTGTAGTCTAGTAGGGAAAATAAGATCTAGTTTTACATATTCGACGCGCTTGTTTGCCGGCTCATCTACGGACTGGGGGAGGGGCCACCGATCGATGGCCTGACTCTGTAGTTATGTGGAGTGCAACTTGCCGTTCAATCAAGAATTTTTCCTTTGCTTCGAAAGAAACTCAAAATAAAACGATCGGCTCAGATACTTAAAGATTTTCTCTACACGTTCATATGCTTCTCGTGCTTCTCGCACACTATACGCATGGTAAAAATCAAGGCGCGCGGCGGGTGTGAAACATAATTATATTCTGTATCCAACAGCGTTATAAAAGGGTCTTTAAACAAAACGGCCAATTAGGGCTCTAGCCAGAGATTTAAGCTTTCGAGTGATGACTAATATGCTTGCGAAAAGTCCTTGCTCAGCGATATAGGTCGTCTCTTCATCCCGTCCCGTCTAACGGAAATAACCAGTATTTCCTTCTTTGACACCGTATATGAAGGCATATAATGTTGAGAGAATGGCAGTTATTGTAGTTTCGCTTAATATTCCTTGGTGCTGTGATGTCATGCAAAGCAAGGAATTGGTTCCCTTACTTGATCACCCAAGCAGGGAAAATACGACTTCAATATTCGAAGTGCAAGGGAAGACTAAACTTATGCAAAAGAGAACTGCTTTACGAGCTTTGGCTACTTTGCAGTCGAGAACTCCATAAATAAAGGCCATTACACAAGATGCGATCCTCTTGTGTTCCATGGGCTCTAAAAACTCCATTGGGCGCCATCATGGAACACGTATTTTTATAAGAAAGCATTTATTTGTATATTTACTGGCTTCAATGTGACTAATATCTGTCATCACAATGATCACTGAGACCGAGATTAGATGAAGCGTAATTCTAAAATCTCTTTGGAAGATATTTTCCATCTAGCAGGGAAAGTAGCTACTTGTTCATGGCATAACATGTTTTCCATGTTAGCTATAGAACGTATTCCCCGAACTTATCAGAACTCCACCTATTCGCCGAGCAATACTATATAGAGCGTTTCAATGTACTAGCTTATTCTTTCTAGCATCGTGCCTTATAGCAATCGACATAGGTTGTTGCTTTTCGCAAGATTGCTTCCCATCATACTTCATCCATAACACTTCTATAGTTGCTGTTACTCCTTATATAGAGTATCACCGCCCATTGATAGCATTATTGTTTATTGTTTACAACTGTGTTTATCGATCTTCTTGCTCTGTGATATTGCTTCCGAAATACCAATGCTAAGTTGGGGAAAAGTTCTTTAACCCGCAAAAAATTCAAATTTTATGTTTGTTTCACACACTATCGGTCATTGTTATAGTAGGAGCTTATCATAAAGTTGGATGGGAAGTGGGTCTACCCATTCAGTCACGATCGGCTCAAATGTTGGATTTCATAGGTCAGACTCTGCCATCAGTTGCACATCAGAATTCCTCGGAAAAGGAGGTAATGGTCTGCGTTTAGTTGGAATTTTGAAGGTGTCTTGCATGTCGAATTTGTTCCGAGTGATCGTGCCATCAATACCGAACTCTACTGCGAGCAGGTTGACCGAATCTACGATGCGTTGGACGAAAGTATCCGACATTGATACGTCGAAAGCACGCACTGTTCTAGCAAGACAATGCCAAGCCTTACACCGCAAAGAAGAATTAAGAAAATTTAGATGGATTAGAGGGAGTCGAGGTCATGCCGCACCCAGCTTGCAGTCCAGATGCTGCGCCTTCTGATTCTATGTCTTTTTCGCTCAATGGAGTTTTGAAGCTGAAGGGGAATGCCAGGAGTTTTGGATTTAAAGCCCAAGAAATGGTCGCAATAGAGCAGATCTGGAAGCTTGCAGATCGTTGGCAGAAGATCGCGGATAGTGATGGTCCTATTATGAAGAGTAGTCTATTGTTGTTTTTTATTGAATTTATGTATAAGCCTAGAATTTTCAACGGGTGTTAACGAACTTTCTCCCCAATATTATATATAAACGGAGGATTATCCGAGTTTTGGACTTCAATATCTAGCAATGAAAAATTAGCCAATAAATCTGTTATACTGCGGGAGAGCACACAAATTTGCGTTTTCTTTGCAACCATCAAGCGATTTGATAGCTACAGGTGAATTACTGGAAACATCACGAAATCCAGTCTCAAAGGTAAGTGAGAAACAGAACAGACACGGGCTCCAAAATAGCTTTATCATGATTCGGACGGAGGAGAATGCGAAGGTCGAAACACGTGTATTGGTCTGTACAAGTGCTCATATCAGACCACTTGCGTGAATAAAAAAATATCAGGCATATTGAAATTTGAGCGTGGTCTTGAGATTACACTCAAAGCGAATGGTAGGATAAACGAACGCTTTGACTTTGTTACGTCCAAAATTGCAAAGAAAATCATGTCGACGAGAATTTTACGACGCCCATAAGTAAGACGGTATCTTAAGCAGTAGCTGAAGAAACACGTAAAATGTAAAATGTTTCGAGGACCACTGTGGAGGATGAATGCGAGCTAATAAGTCAAATGCAGGAAGTGTTTGGATTCGTAGAGTAACTTGTGATATGGGATCGTTTGTAAAAAATGAAATTTTTTTATCCCCTTGGATACCATAGGGTCATCGCGCTACCCTCACTCTGCTCGCGCGCACCGGGCAGTCACTCCATTCTGCCGAGTATTTGATGATACCGTCCATCGGAAGGAAGGTTTCTGGGTCGATCGCCTTCCACGACATTTCACAGCACTTTTGTTTTCGGGGTTTTCTGATTTTCACTTAAATATGCACCGTATGACTAACACCCCATATCACACCGTATCTTATATAGTACATAAATGTTTGAGAATGGGCTTCTAAAAATAAGTTCCAAGTCGGATTTCGTGAAGACCAATGATAGATGTTTTAGTGAACTGGGTACATGAGCTAACCCTTTCGGGGCCATGAACCCAACCCTCTGCGTCTCTGATCCCCAGCATGTTGCGTCTAATAACGGCGTCTGACAATGGAGCGTGTTGCGTGGAACAGTGGCACGCTGGAGGTCAGGCGCCATTGTTAGTCACAGCACGAGACATTAGAGATGCAGAGGGTTGGGTCTATGGTCCCGAAAGGGCTAAAAGAGGTTCATAGTCATGCGGCATAAGGTGTTACAATTAGGAAAATTTTGATCTGTGAGTAAATGAGTAAGTTGTAAAGCACTTCATACTGCTCTTGAATAGACAAGCTTCAGCTTCGTTCTTTTATTTCTCTAAGAATAAGTTTTTCACTTGTTTCCTGATTATTCACAGAATTCTTTAGCATTGCAATGGACTATGAGCAGATTATGCGCTCTATTCGAGCAATGAAATTAACCGCGAAAACAGTCATTTTAAATACTTTTCCCGCAATGCGGCATTTTTGATCGTGTCGTGCTCTCGCCGCGTGACGTTGTTGTTCAGTCTCAGTTTTGTACTTAATAATTGTTTTCATTATTTTTTTATTATTTAGTAAAACACTGTGGCTGGTTTTTACAGATGAGGTATACAGTGGTAGAGACAGATTTTGGCGATGAAGAAACGAAATCTTTCAACAAACACGGTGATTTCAATGACGTGACCAATCTGTATGAGGTGAAAAAGCTGGCCGCAATATCAGGTAGGCTTCGAAAAAGTTCGCTTTTCCAAGTTTATGGACTCTGAGATTGGAGCTTTTTCTATAAAGCAGTTCCTAGGTGTTAATAATATTTATCGATTACTAGTGATACAATACAACAGTACAGTGTATTAGTGCAGCATAAATAATACGATAATCGTAGATTATATAATCAAATAATAATATAGTAATCGTAGATCGTAATAGATCATAATAGATCATAGATCATAATCATATATAATGATCATAGATTATACAATAATCGTGGTGGCTAACGTTTCGGCGAGGCACGACTTCGTCAGAGCCTGGAAAGGTCGACGTGATCCGAAATCATTCCGCAAAAAAACCTCCATAACCTCAGCAGAAAACGTCGAAAACGAATTTTGTATCGCATAGTAAAAGAAAGAACGCATGTGGCGCAGTGGTTAGAGGTGCTCTGCGTCGCACACGAGGTCAATGGTTCGATCTCCGCTCATGGCTCACCAAGCCATCCATCCCTCCGGGGTCGGTAAATTGGTACCAGACAGGTCTCAGACTTGTCTGAGAGGAAAAGCAGCACTGACTCGGTTTAGCGGAAGGCCACCGCGAGTCATTGTAACGGCCAGATGTGCATTCAATCACCTTATACGAAGTTAAAAAATGAAGTCGAATGCATGGCGCATCCCTCAGGGATTGACCAACGCCGAGAGCTTATCCTTTATCCTTTATCCTTTTATAGTAAAAGAAACTTCTTTTTGAAGACGTCCATCTATCCATTCATCCAAAATTCGTTTCTCACCTTTTCTGCCGGGGTTATGGTGGTTTTCGACTGAATAATTTGCGGATTAATTTGACATTCCTAGGCTCTGACGAAGGCGAGCCCTCGCCGAAACTTTAGCCACCACGATTATTGTATTAGTTATGCTGCACTACTACACTGTATTGTTGCATCCTAATATCCAATAAATATTATCATTAAGACTTCGGAACTGCTAAACAGAAAAAAAATATGATCTATTCCAACTATGCCGGCGTTAATCGATAGTCGGTCTTGCGAATTACTTCAGGACTCTGAGATTTTCTAGGAGATTTGGAAAACGATGAGAACGAAGAGCCTGGAATGGACAGACCTGATCCGTCGATTATTGCTGAAGGCAATGAGAAATGGCTAGCCATTGCCGTTAAAGATGATGTCTCTGTGTTTCGAACCAATTTCGACCTCGAATACTTTTTCACTCATCAATTCAAAGGTATGTTTCTAAACGTCATCTAAATGTGCTTTTCGTGAAAGACATGGTGTGGATCCTTCTTATGAGTGCGCTTGGCGCAGTGGGCAGAGGCGCTCTGCAACACACACGTATCGATAGATCGATGGTCGATGGTTCGATCCCGCGCTCAGTGCTCACCGACTCATCTGTCCTACAGAGATCGGTGTATCGCTACCAAACTTGTCTGAGAGGACAGCAGTACTGACCTGATGCAGCGGTAGACCACGAGTTATCGTGAAAGCCAGATATGCACCTCAATCGCCTCAAACGTTGAGATGGAGTCGAATGAATGATGACTCCATGAGGGATTGGTAAAAGCCCAGAGCTTTGATCTTTGTCCTCTTCGAGGACCTTTCTTATTAATTAGTTCTCTATGTATTTTACGGTGTAACCTTCAATTTTGTAATGTAAATCAGTCGTAATCAGTTGTTCGTAGAGCTCAAAGTTCGTGCTATTCTGGTTTTTGATACGATTTTACGAATGAAATCGCTTAAGTTTGATATCGTTCAACTGCGCATTACTTGCGAACATTTTGGTATCCAGCTTACCTATACTCGCTTCAACGTGGAGCTGTTGTGGTAACAAACTCGCTTGCTACTCAAGCACGAATGGCGCGTAAGGGAAATTGCTTGTGAAGCGGTCAGTCGACCATCTCAAAGACAGCTTGACAGATCGACTTCCTATGGATGGCCCGATCGCGCTTGATCCTTCAGACTGTTCTCTCCGTCTTTGGATTTCGCGAACCACTTCGAAGCTGTCCTTTCCGCAACCGTATCATCGGCCAAACTCTGTTAATCTTGTGCGCAGCCTCACTAGCATTTTCCCCTACGCGCCAGTTGTGCATGAGTAGCAGGCGAGTTTGTTTCCAAGACACGTCCATCTTGAAGTCCATATTTGAGCTGATATAGGCAAGCTGTGGATCAAAATGTTCACAAGAAAATGTGTATGTGAACGATATCTAAATCAGATCTTATTGGAAAAATCTTTTATAAATCAAAAAGGCACGAACTTTTTACACCAACCTATTAGCTATACTCTTTCAGATGGTGGAAATATCTGCGGTATCGGGTGGATTGGAAATAGTGACATTCTTGCAATCGTATCTTCTATAATGGAGATCACGTTTCTCTCAGCACCTCTGAAAGCTGTTCTGACAAGTATTGTAAGTTTTAAATGAAATTAACTGCGTGAACTCAGTCTACGCGAACGGACGTCAATCTAAAGCTAATCTTCAGAGTCTCCCTTCAACTTCCCATTGTAAACGAGCCTATATATCATCTGAAGTCGTTAACCACATCTGCTACCTCAGTGTCGCTCGTGAAGACGGCGAGACCTTCACACTCAAATTTGCCGAGTGGTTTTCGATGGAAAGTGCCAATGTGGAACGGATCGTAGACGCGTGTAAAATTGTAAGTCACTTTTTTTTCACGATTTCATGAGTTGTGCACGTGTTTTCACTTCTATGGGGGACATTTCGTTCCAATCGTGTTCACATTATTGAGTTGGCAAGATGTTTCCAGACTTTCTCGTTTTTGTTATTTTTTCCCGTGCATTTGTGTTTTTGTTTTTTCTGTCGTTTAGAGCAGATTCTTGCGGTTATTTTTTTCATATACAACATCCACACATTTGTTTTAAGATGAAATCGTTCCGAGAGCAGAAACGATTATTTATGCTTCAAATGTATCATTGCGGGCTAAAGCAGCACTTGAGCCCAGATAATACTCGTGTAGCATAAACAATCGTTTTTGCCCTTGGGACCATTTCATTTAAAACAATTATGTAAATGTCACGAGCGCATGTGTTGCAGTGGTTAGAGGTGCCTCGCGTCGCACACGAGGTCAATGATTCGATCTCGCGCTCATGGCTCACCAAACCATCCATCCCTCCGGGATCGGTAAATTGCTACCAGATAGGTCTCAGACTTGTCTGGGAGGATAAGCAGCACTGACTCGGTTCAGCGGGAGGCCACCGCGAGTCATTGTAAAGGCCAGATGTGCATTCAGTCACCTCAAACGAAGTTAAAAATTGAAGTCGAATGCATGGCGTATCCCTCAGGGATTGATCAGCGCCGAGAGCTTTATCCTTTATCATTTATGTAAATGTCATATGAAAATAACCACATAAAGCTTCTCTAAACGATAGTATAAACAAGAACTTATGTGCATAGAAAATACTCAATAAAAGCAAAAAAGACGGGAAAATTTTTTGTTTATCCGATAACTATAAAAAATAAGGTTCTCTGTGTTGATCAAACTTAAAGATTGCACCTCATCGTCTTCATTCATCATGGTTTGAATTTACTGAATTCATATCTGGTCTTTACAATGACTCGCGGTGACTTACCGATCATCAGTTCCGTGCTGCTATTCTCAGACAACACTGCTAGCTACTAACTAACCCTGGAAGGATTGTAATCTTGGTGGGCTTTAAGCGCGGGATCGAACCATCGACCATGTATCGACCCACCACGTGGGTGTCGCAGATCACCTCTAGCCTCTGCGCCACATGAACCTCTGTAAATCAAGGAAATTCTCATCAATTGGATGATGGTTCATATGACGTTAACAAAGCAGGAAGTCGTCCAATTTACTTCATTTATACTTCAAGTGTCGGAAAAATACTCAAGCATCTTACCTCCACCTCAATAAAGTGTTATTTCTCTGATGACCACTCGAACAGGCAATACTAACACTACTTTTTTTTCGTCGTCATCATAATAGTTTGTGTAAAAAAGTCTGTGTCGTTTTGATTTTCCGATATTTCGCTATGAGATGATTTTGGTGTCGTTCATTTGCGCCTTTTTTGCGAACATGTTGGTATAGAAGTTGCCTATTTTGCTCTATGATAGAGCTGTCATGGAAACAGATTCGCTTGCTGCTGCTTACACGAATGGCGCGTACGAGAAAATGCTAGTGAAGAGGCGCTCAGGATCAGTGGAGTTTGGAGCGATGATGCGGTTGCAAAAAGGACGGCTAGGAAGTGGTTCGCCAAGTTCAAAGCTGGAGAGAATAGTCTAGAGGACCGTCGCTTTTGGGTCATCCCACGAAGTTGATCGTCAAGATGTTTTGAGATGGCCGACTGGCCTCTTCGCTAGCATTTTCCTCTACACGCCATTCTTTCTTAAGTAACAAGCGAATTTGTTCCCAGGACAGCTCCGTCTTAGAGCAAGTATAGGTAATTTGTATACCAAAATGTTGGCAAGAAATTGCACAATTGAACGATACCAAAGTCAAGCACTTTTAATGCAAAAATCATATTGGAGGGCCAGAACGGCACGAATTTTTTATGGAGCCTGTTAGTTCGGGGCTGCTCATTATGCCACATTTTTTCGTATTCAGTGGAAATGAAACGGTATTTCTTGTTAAAACGTGTTTGACTATTCTGGAAGCAAAAGTAGCCATGAGTATTAGAGGATTGGATTCTGTCACCACATAAGGGTTTACTCTTCTTAAGTTTCTGAATGGGATTCTTGAATTTCTCCTGTCCATCGTAACTTTACTAGTTGCCCTTTGCTGTCTCGTACAGAAAACAGCTGATTCAATTTCATTTACAGTGAAGACAAACGTTGTTAATTTGTTTTTACCTGTCAATACATTGAAGTGGAATGTTTCAGTCTTTTGAAAATCACCACTGCGCACGAGCACTTAGCAGCATCCCACTGATTGATGTTGTATCCAATGGCGAAACTGTCGTTACGGTTAGTTTGCTTTTTTTTTTGTTCAATTGTTTTGAGGTACAGAAGAACCTAGGAAATGCGAAGTAGTGTCTTGGATTGCAGATCCCAAAGACGCATGCTCCACTTCAATTATCTCGGGCAGAAAGCGAAAAAATGGATTCTCTAGGAGATAAGGAGACGGGTAGATGAAATTCTCCTTAATTTAAAAGGTTATTATTGATTGAAAGTATGTTTAGCGGTGTTGTTTGTACGGGTACGATATTATTCAAATGGTCGTTTTATCATCGGACTAACTGCCGAAGGTTTATTTGTTGTGATTGATCTATGGACTTATTCCGTCGTGCTTCGAAAGAATATTAAGACGAATCCGGTCTGTTTTTCTTTCTTTCTATACAAACTAAACATGAATTTCACCTGCAGGCTATTATCAACAGCTGTCACCTTTCAGCCTATAACTTACCGGCTTTTCTTGAGAATAGTCTGCTTTGCTGCAGCTTTGCTTATGTATTTTTTATCCATATCATTGTGATACTCAATGTTGAGCTATTCGAATTAATTTTTTTAAGTCTGATTTAACTTTTTTAAAGTCTCCTTTACGTTTCATTTTGATATATTCTACCAAAATATGCGATTTAGGAGGAAATCTTCACCGATTTTATTATGCTCAACAAACCAGGTGTTACACTAACATTGGGTATGGTCGCCGTCATCGTGAAAACAGGGGAATTGTCAGAGGTGAGTGGACTTACTCTTTTTTGGTCAACAATTGTCTGACAAAAATAGTGGGATAGCTGATTTCCATAAATCATTCTATTGTTTCGTTTCTCTATGGTATCCAGGGGCGTAATGCATTTCGTGCTTGACGATGTCTGGTCACGTTATGTTGTAATTGACAGCTTGTATACTTCTGGAAGTAGTGAAAGTGAGCTTCAAAACACTTTCAACGATCTTGAAGTGGTCCTCCTTCTAGAACTCTTGCGTCCTATCCACTCAACCGCTCGAAATCCTTATTTTGATTTTGTTTATTCAGCACTTGAGACTTTGATATGCAACGGAAAAGCGTTTGTTGGAACTCCCTGAGAGAAGCTAGAGAATAAACTAGATGAATATCCTTAATGACCTTTTCTAGACAAAAGCAGCTGTGTCGTGTTATGCAAAGCCTCTGCTGGTCTGAGAAGTCTCCAGTAAGTTGCTACATGAGACCGTATAAGTGCTGTGTGACTTGTAGCTTCAAACCAGGAAGGATTCCATATTGATGTTATGACAGATCACCATCTTTGTAATCATGAAAACAGCTTGTTTTTCTTAAAAAATCTTCCTTATGATTTTGCACAGAAGTTGCTGTTTGGAGGTGTTTTAACAGGGTCCCGTGGTTTTTTGACCCTGTAGCCTTTAGCGTCCGGCATCTTTCGCATCATTCATCCATGTTGCTTCTTCTTTGCCATGAGAAATCTGATCCAAGCATTATACACAGCGGTGGGATTTCTTCAGTAAGGTTAAGTCTCCATTGTTCTAATCATTTCAGGTACATATTCGTTCATTACGGACTTGCGAAACAACTTATCGTGTTGAGATCAGTTATGAGACCACATTGGTACCCGTTTCTGAGGTCGCTGATCGAGCTATCCTACTAGTTGAATCCTTTCCTGACAAGGATACGTAAGTTTTTCTCTCGTTTATGTAATCTAAGAATCATAGATAACTTTATTCGTGCGTTCATCTACAAGGATTGAGAAACTAAACTGTAACAGTGATACGGTGAAAGTACGGGAGATCGTGGAAGCTCAGCCTGAGATGAAACTCGAAAGACTCATAGAAAGGAATCAATTAGACGAAGCGGAACAATTCGCCATACAATTCAAATTAGATTTACAGGTATGACTTCACCTTTTTTTGAGGTCATTATTTCGCAGCCATTAAGTTTTCTAGGAAAACTAGCTAGAATGAAGTTGAATATACTCGGCACAGAGTCCAATTTAAGATGAAATATATGTTTATGTAATCAAATTAAGGGATTCCACATTTTTTTAAAGCTATGTAACCGTCGTTCCAGAAAGTGTACGTTGCAAGAATGTCTTATTTGTTGTCATTGGCTACCGTCAGCAACTCAGATGAGCATTTCTCACAATTGATGAACTCTTTTGAGAAAGTAAAGGACCACAATTTGGTGAGTTCTTTCTAGGAATGTTTGATGAAACCGAGATCATGTATGATCTTGACGAACAAGATTGAGAGACATTAACATTGAATATGTGAAATTGTTTTTCTGCGTAGTATCCAAGTTGAAAGGTGCCATCTGAAGCTAAAAATGCTCGTTTGGATCTATATCTTTCTGTAAAGGATAAGACTCAAGGATAGAGCTCTTGGCGTTAATCAGCATTGAGGGATGCGCCATGAATTCGACTTCATCAGCATCGTCAGAGGTGATTGAAAGCATATCTGACATTCACAATGGCTAGCGCTGGCCTCCTGATGTGTCAAGTCACTCACTGCTAGTATCCTCCCAGAAGTCTGCTACCAATTCACCGCCTCGGAGGGATGGAAGGCCTAGTGAGCCATAAATGCGACGTCGAGCCATCGATCACGTTTGTATCGCAAATCACGCCACACTCGCTCAGCAAAAGTATAGTCCCATAAACTCACTAAGTAAACGGCGTAGATTGCCAGTGATGCATCTTACAATATGCGAGACAATATTTGAATGCCATTAACGATATTTCACGGTATGGGCAGGTGGTGCTGGCCATAAGCTCCTCTATAACCTTTGTGGATCACCGTTGATAGGAGGCGGTGTCGTGTGTCGCTTGCACGATAGTCGCCAGCAGGCAGCTTTTGCGTGTTTGTGCATGCATGTCTGGCTGTCCCCTTGCTTTCCCACGACATGCGACGTCCCCACTCCAGTAGATGGGTGAGATTTGACGTTGCGCGGCCGTAGCGTATGCTCCTCAAGGAAATAAGGACATAGTAAGTATATTAGCAGAGCAGAAGAAGATGCTGTTGATGTGACAGTGACTACGTCACTTTAAATACTTTTCGTTTCATCTCACATCTGAAATACATCAGGTTTTTTCAGGTGGGTGAGGTATGTTTCTCCGGCGCCACAACATTCGACAGTTACGAGAGAATAATCAGCTTACTTGCATATGCAAAGAAACGGGCTATAACAGGTGATGTTTTTTTTATTTTACATTTACATCTTTCATAACTTGTCATCACATCCATTGTGAGAAAATCCTGTATCTGATTCGTTCTCTTTTATTCATCCTACACAGAGGTTTGAAGGATTTCATATGTTGCTTCGGGTTTTGCTTGAAGGTTTCATCCTCTCTATTGCTGCCGTAGAAAATAACTAAGTCGATTACTGAGTTATGGCGTTTTCACGTGAATCAGAGGAGAGCGCGGCGAGAGAGTCGAACAAGCGCCTTGCTTCTTTGTAGAACACATCACTAATCACTCTGATATCCTTTCCTCCTCCTGACGTTTTCCGAATTCCTCCTCAACATATATATGAATACAATGAGAGCGCATGTGGTGTAGTGGTTAGAGGTGCTCTGCGTCGCACACTAGGTCGATGGTTCGATTCTGCGCTCATGGCTCATCGAGTCATCAATCCCACCGCGGTCGGCAAATTGGTATCAGACTAGTTTCAGACTTCTCTGGGAAGGTAAGCAGCACTGATCTGGTACAGTGGGAGGCCACTTCGAGTCATTGTAAAGACCAGATATGCATTCAATCACCTCAAGCAAAGTTAGAAGTTGAGGGTGAAAGCAGGGCGCATCCCTCGAGGTTTGATCAACGCCGAGAGCCTTATGTTTTATCCTTTTATGAATAGATCGAAGGTTGGAAGACGTGCTACTTTTAGCATCGGGCTATTGCACTTACTAATTCGATTTATTATAATATTTCTTATACTCATAATTCCAGATCCCGAAATGATTGATCATCTATCTGAGGTGTCGTATCTGTTAGAGACGTACTGCTTAGTGCAAGGTCCAGAGAACGCAAAATTTGACGCTGATTCTATGTGGACGTACTTCCTATCGGGAATGCAAAACGAAGGACAATGGCATGAGATCTTCCTTTATACCCTTGGAAATGGATTGGTGAAGGTGTGTTGTGTTTAGTTTGTATTTCTAACCAACAGAGGGTAGCTGTTATTCTATCAATAATCACTACTATTTCCTCGTTTAGCGTTCTTTTTTTTTTATTAGAAAGGTGGTCTGTTCTAGATAATACCGGGTTTTGTGGCCTTTTTTCCCATTGAATTTTGTGCATTCCTACATCTAAAAATACTGGCTCGTGTGCAAGACTTTTGCTCCCACGTAGAGGTTGAACCGCGTTTCACCCATACCGGGAGCGCGTGCTACCACTACACCACCGAGACCACCTCTGCTACCACTCTTTCCTCGATATAACCTATCGTACCACTCAGCAACCAACCTACTAGTTTGTCTGGGTTTGTCGCGTATCTCAAATCTGTAATGGTATCTTATTTGCCACATTCTCCTAATATACGAGCTTCAAACTTATGGGCTCCCAAATCATTTGTTGACTTTAAGAGAACTTATTCAAGCGTTAAAAGTTCCGTTCTTTTTAATTTTCTAAGTAATTTTATAGGAGGCGCGAGTAATATGGAATCGACACATCGCTTCGCTTACTCCTTTTTTCAACAGTGCGGAAAACATAGAAATGGCTGGAGAGAATCTGTCAAATTTCTTCAAGATCTTGCGAGAAGCCATTTCGAGTGAGTCTGTCAGAAGGGCAATTCATCGAGAAACAGCCTTAGGCTCAGTTTATCGTGACAGCTACATGAGACGAGGCGCTACCGGTTTTCCGTTGCGCGTGATATGCTTTGAACTCAATGCATATGGCGCAATCTTTCTCCCAGAATGACCTTGCCCGTTTTCATAAGTTTGTGCTATTTTTGTTATTTATATGTTTCTTTGCGTTGTAGGTACAGATCGTTATTTTAGTCCGTTTCGATCTTGGCAGCCTAGTTCGGCCCTGAGATTTTAGCAGCCTCTCCGTACTCGTCCTACCTGGCGCTGCCGTACCAGGGGCTCTTTCGGGGTCAGGGGAATGAGGCCCATATTTGTTACTGTTTTTGGCATTTTGATACCCAACGTATAGCTTGCCAGACTCTAAACGTAGGGACTGTGTACTCACGAGTAGCTTGCCAGTCTCTCTCGGAGGAGCGGGTTATATATTTATACTGATAAAGAGCTGTCCTCATTTATGAAAGCACGCTGTGTGTACAACTAGGGACTCCACAATTTGCAAGCTTTCCTAGGAAACTTTTGAAGTAATCAATCAACATGAAAATGCAGTCTGAAAACCAGTTGATTTTGAAGCGATGAGACAAGCTTTCCACTGCAAGGAGTACCTGATTAGTGTCTAATGAGCATAAAATGTTTATTTAGCAAGGCGATCATTGCGGAAGAATGAAACGTTAAAATAACATATAATGAAGTTAGGACATGGTCTCATAAATCTACTGAAAAAGAGCATCCTGTGGTGTTACATATCTGCTATTTATTTGTAGAGGACTTGGGAATTTGGCGTGATGTTATCGCTTTCTTGGAGTTTGATTTCGTAACAGCTTATCTGTGGAAGATTCCTAGACAGGTACTCGTTTTCTATGTCAAAAGTTCAACTTCAAACAACGTTTTTGACTACTCTTACTTCACTCGATAGTCGATATTCTCTAAGATATCTGCGTTACTGGTCGAGTTTCTGCTTGATCTTGCTCGAGAGTTGGAGATGCTCGATTGGGACAATTTCCCTCTCAACTCTTTGCATGTTGTTTCAACATTTGAGCGAATTATCAAGAAACACGTCGAGGAGACAGTCACGGGAATGCGTCAGGTTAGTCTCATGCGACATATGATTCTCCAAAAGAGGTAGACAAAGACGTAGAAAGCATTTAAGAATATTGAATGGCGCAGAAATTCGACGCCAGGCACCCTCAGTAAGGATTTTTGTGTACTACTCGTTATTCTAAGATATAGACTTGTTGCATCATACTAGTACTGGGGAGCAGTGAGAATAAAGATTTTACTAAGGTAGCAGTTCAGGCGGAATTAGCTTATATGGGAAGTCAGATTTGTTCGAATGCCGACGGAACCGAGTCTGTACTGGGAGAGCTTGTGACATATAGCGCAAATCTTAAGGCAATCGACAGACTTAAAACAGTTTATCAGTGTCCGCTTAGTTACAGTGCATTTGTGGTATGTTTAACTCATCTCAAACCTCTTAATTTTGATTCGGTAACTAACGATAATTTTCTCATTAAGAGCCTGAACTCTGAGGAACTCTGCTTTCAAATTCTCCAACGATGTGTACAGAATCCGAACTTAGTCAAGGAGAACGTAGAGAAATACGCTCGTCCGTATATGGCCGAGCATAATCTGGATCAAGACGAAACATTGTATAAGTATATCGATGTTAGTTTGTTTAAACCTATCTTATTTTTACTCTGTATCATCCAATAGCTCATTATATCTTTGGCCTTACTCTTCCATTTGGGGGATGTGGAGATAGAAAAGGGAGAGGGGTGGTGGCCGAACAAGTTGTGGTGCTCCACGCGGGGTTGACCTCTTCTCCATCTCCTCAATTCTTTGATAATCAGCAAACTCCCATGAAAAGGCTCCGACTTGACTGTCCTCATTTAGGATGATTCATAGAAATTGTTTTGACTGGACTCCTTTTAGCGATGGCATGATATTAAACAAATAGTCAGTGACGTAGAGTGATGTGCAAAACTTTCGCGTTAAGCGGGACTCGAACCCGCATCTCATCCTATTCGGGATGAGTCCTCTAACCCGTAAAACAACTGATGCCCGTTTTGCCATCTTTCTTTCTACCCTACAGCGCATCTGTCTGTCTCATATTACTGGAAAATCTTCTCGATCACTATCGTAAAACATCCATGAAGAAGACGAAGATCTCAAGCAAACGATGAATGCGAAGAGGCGAATTGGATTTAAGTAATACTGGGATTTACGCAGTAATGTGCTAAGAGTAGTCATAGCACGTAGGAAATGAATGCAGATTTTCAAATTTCAATCAGATTTATGTAACTTGAAGATCAGAAAGTCTTAGTTTGGCGTCATTTATACTATTTTTGACCAAAAAAAGTGCGCAGAGATAGCTTATCGAGCTCTACTGTTGCACAGATTTGCTCTTTGTCAGCTTTCCCGACTTATCTGGGAATATACGACTACGCTGAAAAATGCAGTCAACAATTAGCCAGATGAGCAATGGATGGATACATTTTTTCTTCATTAAAAAGGGATCTATTATGAAAATTCGTCTTAGCTGAATGATATCTCTTAGACTTTCGAAAGTGTAGTTTAGGCTGTATCTTCGCGTTCACGAGGTGTAATTGTTACGTCGAACGCCTGGCATGATCATTGTCTTGTCGTTTGTGAAACCATTCACCGTCTTTCCGTTAGGTGAGAATGCCTTGAGTTGCTCAAAAAAATTTTTTTATTATTATTCGAAAAAAAGACTACTTGTAGATCTAAGGCCATTTGTGTGATTGCAAAGGGAGCTCATCCACCGTGGAACAGACGTCTGTCGGAGGCCGTAGAATCTGTCCTGAATAATCGCCATGTCGATCAGACTATGTTTGATCTCAGTTGTATGTCGTGCAACATCTTTTCTTCCGCTATTTATGAGTTTTTCAGCAAGGACTCATTAGAGAAAATTTGTCGACGCGCTGAGATCGGACAAATAATGATGGCGTACTCGACACCGATCGGAATGCTTGACTCTGTCTTTAAATCTGAATACAATTTTATCGCATTTATTCGCCTTATGTTCACTGACGACAGGCACAACATTAGTCAGCGTTTGATTGATGCTATCAAGGTTTCTTTTCTTTCTGCTCAACGTCCTTATAGATTGTAGCGAATCTTTGTTTATAAAGCTTCTAAAGAATCATTAGTGTTAGGCTTACAGATGTAATTTCAGGTGGTTGATCTCTATCACCAGCTATATGAACACTATTCCCCGTTGGTTTCGCATTTGCGAATCAATGTTATGTTTGCAGATCACCTTCGAAAAACCAAATCATCTGTGAGACTTTTGATCCTTTTCTTTATACATGTTGATTTTTAGGAGGAAATGTGGCGCATGGTTAGAGGTGTTCGCAAATACATAGGTAATCGATGATCAAATTTCTCGTTCGAGGCTCACCAAACCTTTATTTTCTCTGGAATTGGTTATTGGTACCAGGCTTGTCTGGACAATAGTGGCGCTGACTTTTCACATTGATGGGCCGCTGCGAGTCATTGTTAAGACTAGATATTCATTCAGTCACGTTGAACATTTGATTAAGACTAATATATGGCGCATCCCTCAGAGATTGATCAACAGATGAACTCTATCCTATTTTCAATCACATTTTTTTGAAGTTCTTGCGAACTGCTTATCTTAACTTATCTTAATCTGCTTTGATATGCAGTATAAGTTGATTGCGCGGTTGTGTTTCGTCACATCTGACCTTCCAGGATCCTACAGTACTGCAGTTTTTGGAGAATCTTCGTGCCGAAAAAGGCGATGTTTTCGACGATATAGTATCTGAACTTATTGACACGTGGAAACGGAAGATTGATTCGTCGAGCATTATTTGGACTGAGGTATGAAGCGTAACTCCCAAAATATCTATATTCTCTACAGTTTGATAAAATGTTTCATCTTTCCGAGGTTTGATATGGTATCTAAAGGTATGTGCACGTTTCAGCGTTCGAGCACACCCCATAAGTGCTAAGTGCCATTCGGGTTACCCCTACTATAATTGAGAATCGTCTCCGAAGAAGCATCATTCCTTGTCAAGTGATAAGGTCCTTGATGTTGCGATCTTTTAGAGTGATTGATTGTCGATTCCATGGCTCACGGTTGTAACGGGGCACATGTAACAGTACCTTTAAGTTGGCTATTTTGAAACTTTGCTTAGAAATTCAATGTAGTCCGGTAGAATGTTACATATGCTTTCTAATAGCCATAAACCATAAACTCGACAATCAATCACTGTAAAAGAACGCAGCATCAAGTAATCTTTCCACCTAACCCAGAGTGGTGCTTTTTCGGCGTCGATTTCAGTAAATAGTGAAGGTGAGCCGAATGGCATGTGGTACTGATGAGGCGTTCCGGAACGCCGAAGCGTACGTATGGCACCACTAGATAACATACCAGATCTCTGAGAGACTTGAGACATTCTATCAACAGCAAGCGAGGTCTCAGAATGGTCGATCGGAAAGTATCGTTATATCTATTGTCTATCGGTGTGGTCTAATCGATTAAAAATTTCACCATTATTGCTTGTATACGCAGGAACAAGTTTTCAGAGTGCCATCACACAAAGGATGCATCTAATCGAAACTGTGCAGAGCGTTATTTTACATTTCATGAACGGAAATAGTTACTACATGGAGTTTTACTACCAGTTGTCTTCCATTCGACAGTTGCAGGTAGTTATCACAGCATTCTTCTTCGTTTTTTTTTTAACTGAATTTTTAATCTAGGAGCGACATAGTATGTACGTGGTCACTAAACAATTGGAATTCAAGGATTGGAAGGAGAGTACTTTGAAGAACTTCATTCTTTGCGAAGAGCGCTCACTACATGATGTTGGTTGAGCATTTTTATCAAAAGTAAATGTTGATGAATTCAGTGATCTATTACATCAGATTTATTCGTTCTCTAAAGTATTGGGAATGTCGAGGGACGAAGCCAGTTGTTTGTCGATCAAACTGGCAGTTGACTCTGGAAATTCGATGGGAGCTCTCACTGTTATCAGGTTTGTAATGTTTTCCAGTGTTAAGAGGATGTCATTCATAAGACTTTTTCTCCTCAATGAAAAGAAAGAAAGAGATGCATATTAATTTTTAAGAGACGCACTTCGTAATGTTCCCAATGCATCGCACTCCTTAGCTGAGGCATGTGTACGCGGATGCGAATTCGTCCTTTGGTGTGTTCAAGAAATTGCGGGTAACCCGAATTCAGCCTTCAATGCCGATATTGTTCAGCAGGTAAACAACTGTGAACAATTTTTATTACTTATCTGCTAGATGGCAACAAATTCATAAATCGATCTCATTAGCTGAATAGTAACTCCTAGGAGATGCACAATCTATCGATTCAGCTGAATAGTAACTTCCCATAGGAAGGATAGTATTCATACGAATGTTCGAATCTCTGCTTAGAGCCATACATGGTTGATTTTTCCAAAACACCCTTTTATAGCGCTGTAAAATTGAAGATAAAATCATGTCCCACAGACCACATGCTTTTTTCTCATCTTCCTTATATTTTCCTGGACGGAAATACTTTTTTAGAGTGCTAGTGCTCATTTGATAGCTCAGGTTTCGAAGAACTTGAAAATGTTTGCTTTTTGGGAAAGCTCTTGATAGCGCTGCAGGAGAAAGGAATGACTTGTGCTCAAAACCTCACCGGACACAGTTTTTCTACATCACCGGTAATCATTCGATGTCGTAAGTTCTAATGATTCCAACGTTGTGCTTCCTTTCTGGAAGGAACCGTTTGAGGGAAAATTGATCGATTTCACATTTTTGACGGCCTTGTTTACCGACTAGATCACGAAGCGGGGCGATCGACCGCGTTTGAAATATTGTTAATCAATTGGGGATTTTATCACCACATCGACGAAAGCTTCTGATAAAAACATATGTTTTTGATACAGCGGAAAATTCTCTACACGCTGATATGCTTTTCGTGCTTCCAGTGAATTATACGTGTGGTAAACATGAAGACGAAAGGCGTGTGTGAAACCCAATTTCCTTCTAGATCTTACAGCGTTACTGAAGGGCGTTTTGAAAAACCGGCGAAGTGAATTTGTAGCCAGAGATTTCAGCTTTCGAATGATTACTTACACTTCCTATGAAAAGTTGATGTTCAGCGAAAGAGATAGGTTTATAGAATTGTCGCCGTGTGACATATAAGTTCCCAATTTTTTTATAGCTGATTTCCTTCATGGTTCAAAATATATGACAAAATTTACTGCGTTGATTATCGCAAGTTTTACTTGCATTTGTTCCTTTTGAAAATTCAAACCATCTTCTTTGTCATTGCATTTTAATGACAGTTTTAGGCCAACGATTCCATTGTCATTCTATCCAGAGTGCTTCCTATTTTGGAGCCAGTTACTAACCATTCTTTAGAACCATTAGAAGCTGTTACACGGGTGCGTTAGATTGTCACACTTGTAGGTGAGGGCTAGAATTTTTCAAATTCTCGTTTAGATGTATGGCTATGTCGATATATTCCTGCAAGTTGTCAAACAATGTATGCTTGAGGACACAAACGATAACTCTGGCGAAAAAGAATCGGAAAAAAAGAATGACCTTCTTGAAAATGATGGATCGTGAGCAATTTCTTTCAACGTTCTGTTCTCTGACTTTTCTTTACAGCTTTACATTTTCTTTGCTTTCAGTCGTATTTATGGTGTTCGTCGACGGGTAGGTGTTTACCATATGCGTAATGAAGGCCCACTATTCGCGCGTATGGAGGCCATTGCTAACATCTCATCTGTAGCCCGGAGTGCTGTTGGAGCTTCGAATCTAGCGTATGTTGTTATTTGATTCTTTGCTCGATTATAAAGAATACTAAGTGATACACGAAAAGTGTGGTCTTAAGTAGAAGTAAAACCTGCGTTTCACATTTTCCGGTGGCGCCCTTCACCCATCCTATCGAAAAGAGAGTGATAACAGCGGTGACTTCTGTGAAGTAGTAGTAGGAAGCGTCCACCGTGTGGTTGGAACACAGGTGGAACTCCCGCCTCAGGTCGAGTTCTTGCGAACCGCTAAAGATTTCCAGATGTGTCTCTACAAAATTGCACTGGTGCCAGAAATAAAAAATAAAGAATTAAATTTCAATATCTAGAGACGAGGTGAAAATAAAGCTTTACTCGGAACAAGCAGCTAAATGGAGTGATTTCTTCAATTTTCTATCACTTTCAAACCAGGATCTTCTGGAATTTCAAGCTCGAGTGTATGCCACCACTCTACGTATGTTTATGAATTTGTACATATCTTTTTCTTTAAGGTTCTAAGATTAGGCTTTGTAGTTTTGAATGCGTTATTCCAGCTTGTTGGGAATACATGGAGGAGAAAAATAGACCAGGTTTTGGGTTGCGCTGTCCAGTTCGGAATGTGTGTCTTCGGGCGCTGCTAGCACATCCATGTGATTTATGGACACCGTGCACGCTTCTATCGTCGCTACCACCATCCGTAATTGAAGAGGTTGTATCAAAACTG
This sequence comes from Parelaphostrongylus tenuis, assembly GCA_019055375.1. Classification (NCBI taxonomy): domain Eukaryota; kingdom Metazoa; phylum Nematoda; class Chromadorea; order Rhabditida; family Metastrongylidae; genus Parelaphostrongylus; species Parelaphostrongylus tenuis. Next base: position 708,329 of record JAHQIW010001551.1, read on the forward strand.
ACTTTCTACTAATTTTGGCGTCTTTGGATGACGTCGCGACCGTTTTGTCACTTACGGAGGCTAGAAAGAACAGGTTGCTCAGAAACCTGTTAGCCAAACACCTCCATTACTCAAGCAGAAAAAGATCATTGGATCCAGCTTCCAATCGCATTAAACGCAAAACAACTGGTCAGTAAATTCACCGCTTTTTATGAGAGGTTCACTGAGTTCTCTAGCAGAGACCAACCGTATAGTGATCGGATGGGCTGCAAATCCAGCTACCTCACTAAAATAGGTACTACGTATTCTCATATCAAGCGTGATAATGGGGCATTTAAATCTACGGTCCATGTTTGCATTAATGTAGTTTTTCGAGGATGTTCCGTCCGTGCAGAGGGTTTATGCTCCTGTGCGAGGTTGGTGACTTCTACTTTTCGATCCTCCCCATTATGTGTCTGTATCCTATGCGACTATAGAGGGATACTAAATATAGCTTTAAGCTTGTCACGTGTGTTCTTCTATACGAACTTAGATTGGCACACCCGTTTCGACAACGTATTTGTCTCTGACGCTCTGCAAGATATCAGGGAAACTACACCCGTTCTCGTCGTATATCGTACAATCATCCAGAAAATAGCCTCGCGCAGAAATTCCTCTAAGCATCGTTGATAGTTCCATGAAACCGGACATGGTTCGCAGAAAAGAATGCCTCTTTGTCACGCGTCATATGACTCAGTAAATAGAAGTGTTGCTTTGATGTGGGAGCTAAATTGCTAATCCATGTGAACTCTGCGCGGTTGGTCCCCACTTGGATAACTCAGTGGAAGACTCATAAAAAGTGATAAATGTGTAATAAAAGTTGTTTGCGCGTGATACAATTCAAATCAGTTGTGGTAGCTTTTTTCTGTTAAAGTAATGGATGTTTTTGGCTGGCTGGACTGCGGGCAACCTGGTAATTCCTGGCCCTGAAGAAGGCGGAAACATCGAAAAAGCAACTGTTCATGTGAATTGTATTATAACAACTCGTTTGTTTTACATTAAAAAAACTGAATTATTGAGGAGGATAAAGGTTAGAGCAGTTTTCCAAGAGCTCGTTACTTTAGCGTTCTGCAAGAAGTTCGCAACATGAGTGGTATACCTTTAAGGTGATTTTGGAGTTGAGGACTATAGTAGTCAAGAGAAAGTCGCCACAGACAATGATCAACTATCTTCGTATTGTGCAGTTCACTCTGATGGCTTCACAGAATATTACACATGCAAAGATGTTAACGGTAAGAACTATGTGTATGACTTTATGTAAAAAAACCAATATGTTATTCATTTCTTTCGAAAATGGATGCCGAAGATTTGCTAATGAAATTTTGCTTTCTTGAATTTTTTTTCCGAATTGATAGGCTCTTATTCGCACTGTATTAAGGCATTTTCTAGGATGCATTTACTAATGCGCTATGGGCCAAACGACTAGGAAAAGCCGGTCTGCCACAGACACTCCCACAAAAATCCATCGACGCAGCGATTCCTGAATTTGCCAAGCACAAAGTAGACCCCGACGTCGTTTCAGAGTTCGTTCTTTTCTTTTCTTTGTTGTAAACGATATCATTTGCAATTATCTTAGGGCAAAATTTATTCATGTAGATGGAAATAGATTCAAAATAGTTGGATACTATGCGAAACATTCTGCCCGACGAGGTAGTTGAATTCGCGTTTCATCCATACCAAGAACGCGTGCTAGCTCTAGACAACCAAGGCCACCGCTTTGCTACCACTCTATTCTACATAAACTATTTTAACTGTCGGCATTGGAAGAGAGAAAAGCTTTTTTTAGCGGAGAGATAGCTTCTGTGTTGCAATGGTAGCACGCGCTTCCAGTGTGAGGTAAGCGCAAATTAAGCTCCTGTGGGGAATCGAATGTTTTGCATATCACTCAACAATTGTAAATCGATAATTATAACATCATGCCACTTGTAAGCAGTAGTAAAATGGACGAATATCTAGAGTATAAGTGTAAATATTTTCAAAATATAAGTGTCGTTGCAGGTTTGTGGATGAATTTTGTGGTACTGAACAATTGCCATCATGTCTACTGCGCTATGCTATTGAGTTAGTGCAGTTGGCATCATCTAGTAACGATAAGCGTGATATATCTGCTTTGCTCGAGATCGCATATAGAGCCCTAAAGGTTCACAAGTTTCTTTTTACTGTGTTGACCATTCAGATTCGTGCAAAAAATCAAGCGTTATTTCATAATTTTTCAGGTAAATGAAGTTCCCATCTCGAGAGAAAAGTTATTCCTCGCATTCCGTGATCTTCTCTATATTGTCTCTCCTTATAACTATGCGGTATGTAGATTCTTTGAACTTTTTTCAGTCTGTGGTTAGAACTTACCGTAGTATTTCGCATGTTCCGGGCGCTTTCAGGTCCTTCGCTTCATTACATCCCATTTGAAATCCACATGTGATGAAGGAGATCAAGAATTCATCACAGGATGTTCGCTGGTGCGCTTGCCTTAGCATTTCGGAGTAATCCTCCGTGTTGAGCTGTTCCTCAATTTGTTCATATCCTTTCTGTTGTTTTCTAGTATTCCTTCCTAGCTGGATCACAAAACAGTTGTTTAGATCCTGGATTTCCTCACCGAATACCGTCGTCGTGACTCCATTTCCAAAGTCGAGCTTTCCTGGTTCAATAAACGAGAAAAGCAAATGGCTAGTGATAAGAAGGTTCATTTTATTTTCATCTATCTTACTTATAACCTTGGTTGCACCTGCTACGTAGATCCCGAAATCATCTTCTTTTTATCGTACACCTTTATGTGTTAGGGCTTTGCTTGTGAATTTGGCTCTTAGAATGCATTACATCTTTTTCTCGAGTGTATTGAATGGTGGCGAAGTTGGTTTCTCTACAGTCTATCTACTAAAGCGTTTCCTGGATTGAAGTGATGCCAGACCAACAACTATGCCTCTGTTGCACATTTCCAACACTGATGTTTCCTGTAGATAATTAAGTTGAAAAATGGATATTTCATGTGGAGTGCGAGCATGTACTGCAGTGGTTAGAGATGCTCTGCGAGACTTATGCGGACCTGATAGTTCGATCCTGTGCTCAAGGCTCACCAAGCCTTCAGTCCCTCTGAAATTGGTGATTTGGTAGCAGACTTGTCTGAGAGGATAGCAGCACTGACTTGGTAACATCAGTAGGCCACTGCGAGTCGTTGGGAAAGCTACAATGAAATCCTTGAGTATATAGGTCGCTAGATTATGAATCATAGCGCATTCCTCAGGGATTGCTCAATGTCGAGAGCTTTTTTTGTTCTTTTTTTGTGGAATAGTGGTATTCTATGTTTTTCCAGAATCCAAGTGTCGAGAACTTTGGCGCTTATTGCCGATGTTTGTTTGAAAATGGTACGCGGCAAAATTTGTATAACACTACAAATGATGTGAGTTCACCATCATACATGCAACAAGGCGAAGAACATAATATGTATGAGCAAGACACGGTTATGGTTGTGATGCCTGACGAGGTAAGGATCATTTGGTGATTGAAAAAAAGCTTTCGCGATTAAGAAACAAAACATTGCTATTAAAGGATGTTCATATGCTATGTAATAGGTTGAGGAGAAACTTTTCGGAATTTGCTCATAAAAACTTTATTTATGCATCAATTAAGTTCGAACAAAAGACAATCTGATAGTCAAAGTAGTCTCCTTCTGAGTCGATAACGTTCAGCCACGGATCTGGCAACATGAACATGATCCATGCCTCATTGATTCGACGAACAGTGTCAGCGGCATTTGTGCCCACTTTGTACTCGTGGAGCATCAACAGTCGTTTCTGTTCGCGGTTCAGTTCCATCTTGCGGCAGCATAGAAGAGTTATATATCAATCGATGCGCAAGAAAACGAGCTTTCAAACCATGTGAAAATCGCATATAAAACATGCGAACATGTTAAAGTTATGGGCAAATTCCAGGAACTTTCTCCTCAACCTATCATTCCACCCACGTCTTCTATGTTTTTCATACGAAAAAAGATGATTGTCAAGTGCCTGATTTTTCTTATGTTTTCATGCTCTTTCGTAGAAAAATCTCATCAATGTTGCTCAGCACTATTACGAGATTCATACATCGAAGGTTTTATTTCCTTTTCAAGTCGCAAAATGGATAGATTAGCATCATTTGAGTGCATGGTGAGATCACCCTTATGACTGACTGCCTCGTCATGGCTCAGTTGTTTCTGCATGTCGGGCTGCAACGTACGATGAGGGTTATCTTCAGTAGGGTTTCTCAAATCGCTGAAAGTGAGCTTAGCATCCCTTTCCAAAATGTCGGCTAACACTATCTGTATACCTGAAGTCTTCATCATGATGGAACTTGGTAGATAGCAAAATTTTCTTTGGTGTCGTAACGAAAATGTCAACGGCAACAGTAATTTTTTATCTCGGACCTCAAACTTGGGTAAATAAACTTTTAGCTACATGGCAACATAATGGAAACGACGAATGATTACGACAATACGGCAAGAGGCAATAAAATAAGGTCGCTATAACAAAGTAGAACCACGGTTGAGGTCCGTGATGGCGTCTAGCGTAGTCGCAGGCTTCCGCGCATCTACCTTGGCCGTACCGCCGGTGGCAGCCATCGGATTTGAAACCCACCTGGTGCTCTCCGTGCCTTCTTAAATGCCGATGCACCGTATCGACGCTAGTTTCGTATTCTTTTATAACGCTGAAGAAAACGTCAACTTTGTCAACATTCGGTGCAAAAACGTTGGCGGCTTTCTTTAACTGATGCCATGCCAAAACTTTGCACGGCTAATTTAAGACTCCCGAGAAAGCAATGTTGATGTCACCAGTAGAAGGGAAACCAACTGGTAATTGTGTCAACGCTTACTAATCTTTTCAATGAGGATGGGAATTTCTACTGTTGGAGGTTGCTTCAATACGTTCAGGACGGCGTGTACCAATACAGATTACTGATACACTACACTGACTATTTAAATTCTTAGGTAAGAGCGATAAAGGCCCCGTGCCGACCGGGTTAATATCTTTGTTCTCTTGATTACTTCAGGAGTCAGTGTCAACGTCCCATGTTTAGATTCTATCCTGCTATCAATATTCTTACCATAACACAAAAATTTTACCTGTTTTTCTCATGTGTTCCCAATGGAGTGGTAAGACTTTCCATCTGTGAGATGACACTTTCAGGCTAAACGACGCTTACCTCTTCACCCCTTCCTCTATTTAGCCACTGGTGATATTGAACAATTTCTGTGTCCCATCATTGAAGAGGAGCTTAACATTTATAACGTCCTCGTAGGTTTTTTTCTTGAGTTAAGACGTTTTTTCCGTTGGCATTATAATTTTTGCATAAATGATGTTTGCTCCATACTTTTATAATATAGGATTGGCAAGCTCTAGTGCGGAACGTGCCGTGGTTGAAGTCATGCACGTTCTTCTCTCGATCGCATCTTCTCTCTACAGCCGTCGGAAAAATATGTGCAGAAGTAGTTTCTAAAGTAGGACTATTTTTATTGCACTGATAAAGCTTAATTCGTTAACTACATTCCTCTCTGATTCTGCTTAAGGACGAGGATCTCCCGTGTCACGATTTGAAAGCAGTCAATGACCTTCTCATGCATACATCGTCAAGGAAGTCCGTCGTAAACTGCATTGCTATGTGCTTCAAGAAATTGCCACTCTGTAAGTATAGCAATGTTTGTGAAATTTCGAAGTATTCTGAAAAATAGGCAATTGCTATTTTAAGGCAAGATTCTACTTCTTCGGTGCTATTTTTTCAGCATATAACTCTCTTATTCCTGTATTAGATTACTAGATAAGAAGCAGAAACAGCAGTAATCTAAATTTCAAAACTCCTAGGATTTCCGCGTGTCGATTTCAGTATTCCCTTTTCAGTTAGCTGCACTGAGTGTATTATTCCCACAAGCTGAGAAAGAGGCCAATTTTTTTACCCAAAAGCCCCGCTAAGGATGAACCATTCCAGGAGTTATTCATTCCCTTTCAGCCGACTATTTTGAGATCCCTTATGAAGATTTGCTTTCGAGGTGGGCCATGGTATCTCTAGTGGTTTAAGCACGTTTCGGCGTTCTCGCACTCCTCGTCAGTACCACATGTCATGCGGCTCACGCGTACTATTATCACGAATCGGCGCCGAAGAAGCCTCACTCCACGTTGAGTGAAAAGATCATTAATTGTTACTTTTTTTCAAAGAGATCGATCGCCGATTACATGCTTACCGCTGTTATTGAGCTATGTAACAGTATCTTCCAATCGACTATTCTCAGACCTTGCTTAAATACAGTACAGTCTGGTGGAATAGAATAAAATAGAATAGAACATAATCAGACTATATTGTATTTTTGAGCGCGATCTCAAAATAGTCCACCGAAAGATATTGTTACATATGCTCGGTAACAGCCGTAAGCCATGCAATTGACAGTCGATCACTCTGCAAAGAAAGCAGCATCAAGTGAACTTTTCCCGTAGCAAGGAGTGTAAAATCTTTGGCGCCGATTACTGATAATAGCAGGGGCGAGTGGAATGGCCTGTGGTACTGACGAGGCGTGCGAGAGCGCCGAAGCGTTTGTTTGCCAATAGAGATCCCATGCCAGATCTCTTGAAAGGACTGAACCATTCTGCCAGACTATAGTTATTTATTCATCTAAGTAACCTCTTACATTAGTAACGTCTATCGTTGAGCTTTTGGACTTCTCTTAAGTTGTGCGAGAACACATGGGAGTCGTAATAGATCCAGTGCTGTTTTTCTCTCACACAACACCACCTAGTCTCGTAGAGTGCCCATATTGGAAAAGAGGACTTTTTTGTACTGTTGGTTTGCTGCTAAATGTGTTGATGTCGACAGAGAGCTTGTCACGTGTCCTTCCAATTTGTATCTAAAATTTGCACTCCATAAAAGTTTATACGTCTTCATTAGAAAATCAAATGACGCCTCTCTAGTGAATAAATTGGAAGACATGCGATATAATGTAAAAGTTCAAAGTGGTAACTAAGCAGTGCCATGCGTAATATGTCCTAGTATGGTTTCAAGGTGAGACAAAAATACGCCTAATAGAGATGGGTCGACTTGTTGCACAACACTGGCTAGCAACATCGGACATAGAACCGGTAAGAAGTCTTACTGATTTGTGTTCCATGAGTCCGCCTTACTCGATAGGTTAGAAAAATTGTCCCTTTCACACAGCCAATGGATGAAAATGAACGCATGGCCATTGAAGAGCAAGTCAATCGTCTCAGCACTGCCATCGAGAAGTATAGCACCGAGTTGATTTTGAAGAAGGTATTTGTTTCTAGTGATCTCCTCGCGTTTTGATAAAATGATAATCTGTGTCATAATTCCATCAAATGCTTGCTGATCACGGTATTCTTTCAATCAATTCATTTCCTCGCATTCATTGTTATAAGGGGTTTAAACATTTCGCGTGTTGTTTCGATTGTTGCTTGAGGATTTCGTTTTCTTTGTAGTGTCGTAGAATATTGGTAGGCTAGATCTCTTGCATTTCAGGAGATTCCGAGCTGCGGCGTTCCATAAGGCATTCTTTGATTGATTGCGGGAGTGTTGGGGGAGAAGGTCGCGAAAGCATTGCTTTCGGACAACGTGCATCACTAACTATTTGGCCACAGTCCTCCATATATAATCAAACACAGATTGTGAGACTGGAACTTTTGGCCCTTTTGGCATCGGGGTCACACCGGGGAGTTGAGAATGCAATTTATCAGTAAGCAAGGTGCTTGATGGACCCTTTCCACACGGAAATGTCTTTGTGCGACTATATTCAAGATTTCAAGGAAAACCAATTTGACCAGCATTCTACGATATTTATAAAGAAGTTGACATCCTCAAACAGCAGCCTAAACAGCATGCGAGATGTGTGAAGACCTCCATGGTGGTTGAATGCTAGGAAACGAGTAGAATGAAGGAAGCAGTGTGACCCGCGCTATGAATATGATAGTTCATATAGTATGAGCAAAGTAGTAAACATCGACAGTATCTTAGAGCAGTCAATATTTCACCACTTTCAATTTCTCCTTTTTTCTTTTGCTAGAATGGTCTGTACAGTGAAAAGACATGTGATCTAATCGAGTCCCCCGCCGAACTGATCTGCTACATCTACTCTAACAGCATAGATTGGAAATCGCAAAACGAAAGGGGTTAGTTCTTCAGTACATCCGCCTTCTGGATGATGTTCACTGATTTATGTTGAACGAATGACAATTCTGTATTTGTAGAGAAGCAGATGGAGGTAGTAGAGCAGCTCGCACGGGTTAACAACATTGTGAATCTGGCCCAAATCCAAGAGAATCTGGTGATAAGTTGGCTCATAGCGGACAAGGTGGAAGAGACATATTCCGTCGATCCAAACGATGTAAGTTATCCATCTAAAAGCGACTGTAAATTTCATTTTATTCGTTTAGACGTTTTTGTGCTAGTTCACCTTCTCATGAAAATGATAAGGTTTTTTTCTTCGTTGTAGAAGGTGATAATCAGTTGAACTGCTGCGTTTGAAAATGGTGAGTGATGGAAAAACTCTGAACCACGGGCGATAGTCGAATACATGTCCCACCATATCCGGTAACGCGTACTATCACCACACTATCGAGTTAGAGCCACTGGTAGTTCGAAGCCCATGGTTCAAAGTTTTGCACATCTTCCGGTATCTCTGGATATGTAACTATGACATCATAGCACTACTTTTTGAGCCGTAAAATAAAGAATTTTTGATGGGTTTGTGACCATTCTCAAGGACCAGTATGTACAACCTGTTTCAGACAATGGGAAGCGCTGGTTTGGACATTCCAATGAGCACTTCGAATGACGACGAGGTCTTCCTCTCTCCATTTTTCGATGTTGATATTGATAGGTGATAGAGCAAACTACGAGATTTCCTATTTATTCTTAGTTCTAATATTGCTCTATTGTACAATTTTAGAATCGTGTATGTACTCAGGAGGGTAAACATGGGAAAAATCCTACCAGACCTAGTCTCATACATGAAAGAGTGAGTGAGAAATGATCTCTTCATGGAACTAGCAAGCAATAACCTGATTGTTCAAGGATGCATCTACTGTTGCTGGTGGATTCAGAACCATTGTACGAGCTGCATGCGTTCTCTTACGTGCTTACACCAATGAGCAGCTGAAAAAAGCTAACTACGATCATCTGAGAATCTCGTGAGTGATGACAAATCGCTTATTTTACTTTCATCTTTGCAAGCAGTCGTCTTGAACATAATTAACGTTTTATAATTATGTATTCAATAATGTTGAGTGATGTGCCAAAATCTAAGCTTGGGCGGGAGTTGAGCTTCCGTTCCAGCCTTTCCGGGGCGCATGCTAACCGTTACACTACCGAGGTTCCTGTTCTGCTATCATTCTTTCTTTCTTTCCATCTTTCTTGACATTGATGATGATATGTGTATATTTTCCGAATAATTCACAGATTTATATTTTTGCGAAAAGTATTTCTTCCTTTGATCCGCTAGAAAGCAATGTGATTGTTATAGGGTTGATTTGGAGGTCGTGCTGTATGGACGTTTATTAGATTTGGCGCACGTTGACATCCCTCTTGACACATTCCGGCGAGAAGAGAAATCAGCAATTGTTCGAGGTCTGGTGGCTCCTGGCGCGAGATGGACCCCGCAGGTTTGTCCTCTGGAAATGTTTACTGTTGTTTTTCTCTTACGAATAGATTGTATTAAGCTTGCCTTCTTGGTTGCGTCTCTTATTATTGACTACGAAATCGCGGATTGTTCGCTAGTTGAGATGATACTGAATCGTTTACAATCGGCTCAAAAACGAGAAATGTTTGTGGAATTGCTCAGTTATTGTCGGTACGTGAAAAAGAATCCTTTGTTTGATTAATCCATTTCTGTGGCTCAGCAATTTTTTGCCCTATGTCCAATTTACTAGTCAGCTGCCGATAATTTGTCGATTGAGCTATCTTCCTCCCTTGAAAGCTGCAAGCTTTTCAAGATTAGGAATTTTGAGGATTCTTTGTCCAGTTTTGTACTCCAATCATATTTCCAGGCAAGAAAAGCGTCTTCGTCGGCTTAGGAATCTTGCTAGGTTATGGGCCAGGGCAGCTGAGTGGTCGCTAAGTCGTATTGGTTCGTTTTCTTATCGATTGTCGTTCAGATTCTCAATTTCTTTGTGCTTTCGAACCATCGTTTAGAGCATGTCAAAGATGAGCTACGTGATGAATTTGAACGCTGGTTCTATTTCGCCATCTCGTGTCCCGCTGAAGGTGATCGTGCTCTTGATTCAGTCCGAAGTATACTACGTAAACGTAAATACGCAGTGGCTGCCTACCTTATTGGTGTCATTGGATCGTCTACTCAGGTAACTTGAATTCATAATTTAGTTTAAGTAAACACATTTATGACCATGACTATTGGCGTACGTATGGAACGTAATATCTTAGAAACCAACTTGTATTGGGGCATTCTTGGCCGGCGTGACCTTAATAGAAAATATATCCACAAACGATTTTTCTTTGCTGTAGATGTCGACTAAATGTGGTCGTCGAACTCATTTGGCTTGCACATAGATAATTTTGGAAGGCATTGAGGAATGCAGAATGGTGTGCAAAACATCTGACATCAGGCGGGAATTGAACACTTTGGAGTCGAACCTCTTGATGGTTGGTTGCTGACGGCTACAATAGTTCATATCGAAGAAAGAGTAGTAGCAGTGCGGGTGGTGTAGTGGTAGCACGCGCCTCCGATGTGGGTGAGACGCGGCTCCCTGCCTGAAAACTAATGTTCTGCATAATACTCAACGTTCTCAGATGTATATTTGCAACATCATACCACTGCTGAAAAGCAGTAAAATCAAATAATGCATCAAATTATGCTATCAGCTGCGTCATCCTTTACAACCGCTACGATGTTTATAGTTGTCGTCTGTCCGTCTGGCGAACCATTTCGCCAGAAAGAAATATTATGGAACGATGCAGCAAAATTTTCCTCCTAATTGGATAGCATCGCCAAATTTTTAGCATTTTATCAACTCTCAAACTACAATATGCCAGATAATCATTTTTTGAGCCACGCATGTGGTACATTATAGGGCAACTTAGAGGACCCGGTCCACGTGTTTCGAGCTTGACAGTCTCATTAGTTGGGAGCTACCCTTCGTCTTAGCCAATCCTCTAGGTGTGCTCCAGTCCCCTATAGTGCATTACACGTTATGTGTAGCTTTGTTTGGAAAGTTCATCACATCATTGTTTGATAAATCCAATATGGTGGGTGGCTTTTTATTCCTTCACACGCGAGATGGATAAATCCCCAATTGTGTAGAGAAATATAAAGGATAGGCAAGAAAGTGAAAACGCAAGGCGTGCAATCACTTAGATAAATGGGTTTATGAAGGGAAAATCACTATGGGAAGGACAGAGTATGTACTAAGGTGTTTTGTTACCCTTAAGAAGTATAGAACTGTCATAAGAACCGCTGCTAAAATTTAGGAGTGCTTGAATAAGTGCTAGTACTGATATCCACATTGTTTTGTTTCAGAGATGTCCGCCGTTCGACTTTACGACAATTGATCCTGAGCAGGACGTCGTTTTCAAATGGATAACAGACGTAATGGAAAAGACAACTATTGAGCAGTAGAGCCTTTGAGCATATACGTACTATTTATATAATGCAGTATATTCACACATTTTTGAGCAGTCGATCGGACGGTGAGCTACAGGTCTCGTTCTTACCACATGTGATTTTTTCTCATTCTGACATTGATTCTTCCCGAAATTTGGTGAATATATGAGACTACGAGGAAAAAACTTCTTCGTATTTCTCACTTTTTATACATTAATTCGTTTAATTCGTAATAATACGGATCCATGCAGGTGCATCGTGTTTACTTACTGAACATTCTGATTTCCTGAGGCTATACTCTCATTAACTTTACGTGTAATTTCCATCTGAATACATGTATGTACGAATTGGTGTTTCTAGTACGAACGTATTCCATGGTACAAGCGAAGAATGCGGCCATATGCCGATTTTTGTCCTTATCTAGTTTTGATATCTCGGTTGATGCACTAAGCCACACTGCAAGTGAGTGAATTATCATAGGCCCGCCGATATTTTCGCATTTGTGAACAAACTGCGACTATCAAGAGTACAACTAAACAAGGCTTGAATTGCTCAATTTATTCATGCGGTAAGGGGAGGAAGTAGTCATATTGCGAATTAAGCGACCACAAGCCATCATAGCTGATCAGAAGTAAGACCTTTTAATCGCCGCCATTGGTAGTAAAAAATGGAACATCTAGCATAGCGAAATTGATAGAGAACGTTAGCTGCTGACAGTCAACAGGTATTCTGTCAACATCCCACTCGAACAGTTCCACTTAAAATGATGATCCGAACCACTTTCCGCGTATATTAGTCTCCAACATTCATTATATTGAGTGCCTTGAGCGCAAATTTGAAGAAATCTCCCTGCACTGATAAGTTAAACATTTATGTTATGAAATCTTTTATTATGGCTTTTCAGCCAGAGTCATTCGAGTAAAGTGGCAACAACAGCTTGTTGTCATACCAGCTGAATAATCGCAATGGTATGAAAACCGAGCCCGGTGTGCTCGAGTACCGCACAAAGAAAGACAAAAACTGTGCAAAACGAAGACCGGAACTTGGTAACTGATTTTGTGGTAGAATGTGATGGATCGAGTGCGAGAAGAACCAGTGTTTTGTGCAACCAAAAATTCACAGAGAAGTGCTATTTGGACCACTTTATCGTAGCAAAGCACCATAAAACACATTTCGAAGGATGCACCCTTCCAAGGAAAAAGACCTCTAAGAGGACTTTACACATGTAATTCAGTGAAAAGTGTGCAACCAATGATAGAAATTGCAAATAATCTCTAATAAGCGTCGGGAAGTCATGATTTCTGGCATTGGAAACTGCAGTAGTTAAGCCCTTTCTTCACAATTTTCGACTGATATTTTCAACGCAACACTCAGATTCACATGCATTACTGTTTACCACTTTTGCAACTCTTTACATAACTCTACCTATGCTGGAGTTGGGCATCGGGATTTGTTGGGCTGAGCGACATCGAGTCATACAATACACACTGCTATTGAAAGACTTCTCATAATTCTCAACCAACTCCAAAAGCTCGTTGTTTGTGTAAGTACTAAGTAGCCCAGTCATTCACATTATGAGTTAAATGATTGGGTAACATTGCGGTATCTGCTACGGTGACATGCTCTGGAAGTGATTTGTGAAATTATTCAGATTTTTTTTTCCTCATAACATTTGAAGCGCAGAATACAAAGGTATCACACAGAAGTGGTTCAAATGCTGCGAGCTTTTTTTATGGAGTGTTCTATCTCATTAATAAAGAAGATCTTCTTATCAAGATTATTTATCCTGAGTTCACGACAGAACAGTGCTACGACGTTCCCAGAGGATCATCGCAAATATTGCCATTCGTCTCTGAATCAGTTTCCTTCATCACTGGAGGAAATTCATGAACTACTCACCGCATATAATATCTATCAAATGGCAAATGAGAGAAGAGTATGTAAAGCTACAATACAAAAAGAATGTATGTACACATTTCATGTTCCACAATATAAACACAGTCCTTTCGCAGGTGGAGTGAAATTGAATAGAATCGATCGCAAACAGCAATAGATTATTAAAATTTGTGTCATAGAGTCATCGCCTTGAATCTAGTGAATGTAGCCTCACTGTATGCTTTATCAATTAGAGACGAATACGACATCAAGTGCAAGAAAGTCGCATAAATCTATCAATATCTACCGGTTGCTAGTAATAGTACGGCCTCCTGCGTCTCCTTGTACATCACAGGATACCGGGGTGACCTCTGCTTGAAGGCAACGTCGAAGTGCCACAAACCACAAATCAACTGTCGTATTATCGGTAGTTTTTTGTGATAAAAAGAGAAAGTCTATCCGACTTTTTTGATTCACTGTTTACTATAAACCTCGCTGAATCATTCATATATAGGCTTTGAGAATTTCTTAAGCCGTTGATTTTCGAGGTTTGTTTAAGGATTCGTTTGTGGCAACAGTTCGGAAGGCACACGTGTTTCGGCAGTTTCACCATAATCAGTGCCAATTTATCGGCCATTCGCTTCCTATTATAGGAAATGAGCGCAGAATGTTGAACTGTAGTAAAGTGAAGGATACCACTGATTAGTTTTCCTAGAGACTGCTCAACTATCTCGGGATCGAGTCTATTTCGCGGGAACTTCTTTTCTATAGACTTCGAGCATTGAAGAGCTCAAATCTCGCAATCTCGGCAATTAATTCTTCTCTTTATTTCTCAATCTCTTCATTCGATTCCAAAGCCTTATTAAAACGTTATATCAGCGAAAGTTATAGTGTATTTCACAATGCCACTCTTCAAAAACGAAGCTCAGTGCTAGAATGGCAATTTCTCAGCTATCCAAAGTCTGCAAAAGATTTGATGAAATTTTATGCGTGAAGAGATAACCACGGAAAAATCTCCACAATTAATTACTAGGGTCGGGGTTTCTTCTTTGTGTGATTTCGTGTCTCTATATGGTTGGGAGGTGGTCTGCATCGAAGGAGAACTACGTTTTATGCTTGCTCAATTCGTGAGATGTTCGTGAATAACACAATATCATAATACATAGTTGATAGCGTTGGGCAATCTCAACTCATCACAGGAAAGTCATGAAAAAAATCAACCTCTCCTTTCTTCCGCTCACGAAATTTGTACACGACCCGCATGAATAATTGATTAGGTCGTTCCATAAGTTTTAGCACTGAAGCTAAAAAAAGAAAAATAGTTTTACTAAGCAAAAGTAGCTGAAACTGCATGATATTGGTATCGTCCCATTGTGCATTTCCTTGCGAACATTTTTGTATACATCTTGCTCACACTTTTTCAAAGATGTAGTTGTCTTGGGAACAAATTCGCCAGCTACTCATGCACGAAGGGCGCGCAGAAGATGGCGGTGAAGCAGTGCGAAAAATCAGTGGAGCTTGCTGTAGACAACCCGAGCGCGACTGACCCTCCAGAGTGTTGTTTCCAGCCTTGAACGCCGCAAACCATTTCCTAGTCTTCCATTCTGCAACCGTATCATCGACCGAGCTCCATCAATCTGGTGCCACTTTACTTTTTACTAGCATCATCCTCTACGCGTCATGCGTGCATGAGTAGCAAGCGGATTTTCTCCCACGATAACTCCATCTAAAAGCAAGTATAGGCAAGTTTTGTACCAAAATGTTCACAAGAAAATGCGCAATCTAAGTACATCAAAATCATACAATTTCAATACGTCGGTTGATAAATTTGCTGCGTATTGCTTTAGTGCCAAAACTTATGGAACGAACTAATATCTTGTGCACATCAGCGCTTCATGCACTCGATTCGCTCACTCCCATGGATTTCCACAAAGGTCTTCAACCATCTAGTTTGCTGTTTTTAGTACTGCTCAAAAATTTCGTTCTTACCATGCATGACGTAGATTGTTCGTCATGTTAATTCTTTCCGCAATCTTGGAAGTAGTTGAGCGAAGACGTTCCTTAAAGCGGTCGATGATTGATGGGCAAGACAGTGGTGATTAGGGAGTCGAACCAGTATCCTGTTTTCTCATGCTTGAACCACTACTCTCCACTGAGGAGAACTAAAAAAAAACTCTGCGCATCACTAAGAATTGTACGTGGAGAACTGACGCTGGGTACCGTAATGGAGTGCTTTTTACCAGTGGGTCGCATTCTAAACATTCCACTACTCAGCTCAGCAAAAAACATTTCTATCATAGATGACCACATCAAAACGCTCAGCATAGATCAGAATCTTCGAGTACACCATGCTATCGACTTCACCATCCTTTATTCGATATGTCCTATCGTAAATGTCACCAACTAATCTTCAAAGGGTTTGATAAGGTGCAAACTATTGATTTTAAACGCAGTTATCCCATCAGCGCGTCCCAATATGGGTAACACGCGGGTTCAACTTGCGCCTGGAAACGATTGCTCTGTATAGCACTCAACAATTTTCGATGTATATTCGTAACATCATATCAGTGCTGAAAAGCAGTAAAAATGAAATATTTTTACAAATTTTATCGAAGTATGTGAATGCAATTTTCTGTGATTAAAAAATTGCACAAAGAATTTGTTCTGCGACCAAAAGTGTTAATTGTACGTTAACCCATTGAAGACCACCATTGATAAGCAAGCGATGTCGCGTTGTCGCTTACGCGACAACAGCTGCGACTAATCTTGCGACAGGAGCACGTAACCTCCATCACGGTCTGCGCCAATACAAATTTGCGGAGAGGTGCGATGCGACAATTACATTACCTGACGGAGATTCGACGTAGCGCGGCTTGCTACGAAACGTATCATATGGCCTTCAAAGGGCTAGGAGAACTACACCCATTTTGACACATCCCAACCCCATATCGTCCATAAGTACAATTTAAAAAAAATCATCAAAACGGTCTACTCCGTCCATGGTACATAGGCGGCAGTAACGATATAAATCAGCTTCTGGACACTCCAACGAAAGTAAGTTCCGGAAAAAAATCAAAATAAACAGAGGAAACGAGAAGAAAATGAGAAAGGAAAAACAGAGTCACGACAAGACAAAACTGCCAAAAATATCGAAGAGGCAGCGCCTCTTCCGTCAGCATTAAATCCGCCCGCCAGATTAGAAGTGAATTGCAGAGGGTACAGAGCGTAATTTAATTCAGACGGTCCGCAGCCAAACTGCGTCCATTCAGTTTTACAGTTAACGAAAAAAACAGAAAAAGAAGCCAATTGAGGAAAAAAGTCCAAAATTCATCAAGGATTAGAAATCACAGCTGCCTCACTGACTAACTGACAAACTCGGTGGTTTCCTTCAAGGAAAGACGTAGGAAAATGGCGCCGATAGTTTACTACGGAGCTCAAATCAATCATCTCACTTAAGCAAAGTGAGAGCGTCATTTTTGAGGGATGGAAATGTTCCAGAAAAATCGATAGCGAACTAATCATGCAACTGACTATAAACAAATCAACTGTTATGGAAAAAGGATAAAGAAGAGCTTAACCTGTCGCGTACGACAGAGACACACCGTCAGCCCCTCTTCGCAGTGCGAGTCAGGCAGTTCTTAGTGTCTAGTGATTAGTGTCGATGGCCAACGGAAAGGATGTTTTTGGTTCGATCTTCTCTCATAACGCTTCAAAGCAAATTTTTGGTGTTATTTTCGATGGCGATTAGTGTTGAAAGATGTTTTAGAGACCTAGATATTATGGCAAAAAACGCTTGATTATTTTTCAGATCACTCTTTTTCGTATACAACGGATCCATGGCGTAACGATGAATCACGCACACTTTTTGCAAAACTGGCTGCATCCACTTCTATATAGGCTTCTTTTGAAAAGTCGTACACTGAAAAAAATATGTTTTTGTATCTGACTTTCCTTGAAATGCGTTTTTATTCCAGGGATCTACGCATCGTATCAAAAGTGATTAATAAGACAAATGAGCGTTATTTTTTGCTATAACAGTTACGTCAGTTGGAGAACCTTCAATACTAAGCGGTACCATGAAATAACACCAAAAAATCTGTGGTGAGACGTCGTGATAGGAGAATGTACCGGCATCCTTCTTTCCGTTGGTCACCACCAATAACCACTCGCCACTAAGGACTGCTCACCGCGTTTTTTTGTCGTACCTAGTAGTTGAAACAAGAGTATACTAAGAGGAGTGATAAATTCAGCAGCTGGACAATAATACGGCGAGTGCAGGCTCTGTCATGCTTTCCACTATGAACACTACAATTTCCAGGATTGACTACTGACTAACCTCGGCACGGATAGATCGATTCAGTGTTTTCCTGATGAGCAGAGGAATAGTCAAATTGAAATCCATTAATTATATCATGTTTCAATGAGACAATGCCTGACGTTTCGGCTTCCACTTCTTTTTAAGCTTAAAAAGTTCGAATTAACCGCAATCTGCTCAGTTGAGTAGTTTGATAATCTCAGGAGACAAACGTATCGCAAGTGAATGTAGTTCTGCTCAATATTTATGAGCACCAAACAGGTTTTTTTTCGAAATCAGTCGTTGATTAGCAAAGATTTGCAACATTGATTTTGTAAATCTGATTCTGAACATGCTTTCTGAATTTTTTGTTTTCTTGGAAAAAACGAAAGAACTGACCATAAAAATGCAAACTCTGAATTGAAAAATGTCAAGTGCTTCTAACTGTGATCACCCCGAAATCGGGACACAACGTAGTGAAAGGGTTATTGGAAAATCATAGGATCTGTTTAGTAAATTCGCCAATCATAGGTGTTGTATTAATAATCAAACATTTGAAACAAGAATAGGAGCAATCAAAGAGTTTATCAATTAAGGACCAGATATGTACAGCGCCGGTACATATTTACTCCGAGACATGGACCGAGAGTGCGACACGAACCAAAATCTGGTTGTGTCGATGCAAACGCGTTAACACATTGGGTGCGACAGTCTAACAGCTGTAACCCGACCCCGTCGTACGCGCGGCAGCTCGGTAGTCAGCAGCCCGCAGTGACGAGTATTTGGATCTGTCGTACATTGTGAAGAAGAATGCTGCTTCGATCTCCTATCAAAATGCTTTACTGAAATTTTCTGATGTTGATTAGTATTCAAGGTTCTTCCATAACGTAAATATCATGGCAAAAGCTGCTCAAGTCTAACGTTTCACTACTTTCCAGAACAAACCTTTGTTGATTGTTTAATAAGTGATGATGAATAAGTCATCAAGAAATTGATCGTTCGTGTTAAGGCGTTACTGTGTCAGTGATTTGAGCACATTGTACTGAAAACAAGTGATAACACCAAGAACTACAGTAAGCGTTGTGGTAGGGGATCGAACCAGCAATCTTCTTACTGGTGGACGACAGCATAAAGCACACGTCACTGCGCACTGCTTGCCGCCAAGTCGCCGCGCACAGGACGGGCGAGGCTCGCATCGTGGGTCTGTCGTACTCAATGTGTCAATGTGACCGACGCTTGAATAATACATACCAACACTATTCCATCAAAAAACGATGATGAAGCCTCTTTGAGCTGTTGGAACAATTAGAGGGAAAATGAACTTGAAATAAAAATTTAGAATAAATTATATGAATTTTGAATTCAAATAATAATGAAAGGATCTATTGAAATTTGAGCGTGGTCTTAATAAAGCACTCGAAGGAAAGGTATAATATGATAAAATACCAGCCAGCTAGCAATCGAGTGCGAAAACACTCTGTGTTAGGTGAATGACATAGACACCTGGCATAGAGTGTAAAACGTAGGTCGTCGATAACTATATATGAGGAGTGTGACGCTCCCAAGAGAACTGACTATGAAAAGATCGACAGACGACGGGTTCTGCCCGGCTGATGAGTCTGTAAGGACGAAACACGTGTCTCGGGCTGTACAAGAGCCTTTACCAGACCACATGACATGTTGGCTCAAATAATAATGAAAGGATCTATTGAAATTTGAGCGTGGTCTTAATAAAGCACTCGAAGGAAAGGTATAATAAAAATTTACTTTCTATACTTCATTACCGGTGAGAGGATTTAGAGAGCATATCGATAATCGATATCGATATGCCACGAACGTAAGTTGAACACAGAGACACTAAAGAAAAGGCATCACGTTATCGAGGACGTCGGCGTCATGCAATGCACTTGCGATCCTATGAACACTTTCAGAGCACGCGAAGGGCACTATATCTCTAAAAAACAAATGGTAAAACGTGTAGCGAAGCTGAACATCAATTTTTCTGAACGGCAAAATGTTTCTAGACTTTCACAGATGAATTCGATTGAACGGACAGTTAATCCATTCGAGACGGAGTACAAGTAGGTAGTGATTGTGGCGTGTACCTGAAGCGCGATCGTAGCTTCCAAAAAAAAAAAACCTTTAAAATTTCTACTCATTAGCGGGATTGCTTATATTGTGCAAGAAAATTACGATGGTGATCCTGAGCAAATGATGAATCTTGTCACACTCATTATTTCGCGGAAGAGTGCAAACAGGTAGTATTTTGGTAGTTTTCTTACGTAGGAGATTGGTAAAGTCCATCGATTGATAAGTAAATTTTTTGGTTCAATGGTAAATATGTAGGAAATGATAGAAGACCAAAACAATCTCGAGTTTCTCAATCCCTTCTGTGTGCGATGCCGCCACTACCCATCAGTCACTTCGACTGAGAGCTCCACTCGCGTAATTGCTGATCCTCAGCACATTGCCGATGAGAGTTTTTCTACAAAAATCACACATTTTCTAATACTAATTTTGGTGCGCAAAATCTTCTCTTGAATGGATAATCATCACTTGCTACCTTGACCATACAGGTGATGTCTCAGAATTTACTTTATTCTTTTTGGTGACGAGCTGTGCGATTAATCAACCTAAAAATTACTGAGAGGACAATTTTCCATAGTTCAGTTGGGATTCACACTCAAAGTTTATAACCAATCGGTTGATCACAAAATTATTCAGCAAAAACTTATGTGAAATAAATGAACCACCAAGAAAAATTTTTGGTATCCATGGAAGCTATAAAAACTTTGTTGATTCTGAGAGGTACAAAGTTTTTTGTTACTGTCGCGTTTTAGGTACTATCCCGTTAGACGACGCGGAAACAAAAAACGATCCCTTTCTTTAGATAACAATTTTTCATAGGAGTGTCAGCAAGTGTTAAAAAGCTTAAATCCTTAGCTATAACGTAGATGGCCAATTTTTAGAAAACTTTTTTTTATAACGCTTCAACGAATGGAAAACATTTGTGCTTACACGCGTTCTTCTCGCAAGACAGAACTCTTTCTTTGAACTATCAGTAAATACTCGGCAGCGTAAGACGTAAAGATTCCAACGCTGTGCTTATTTTCAACAGTTTCTCTGCATTGCAGTAGGGAAATTAAGACCAAATTCACATGCGCTGGCAAGGGGATTTCAGCCTCTACGGGGTGGGAGCGCAGGACGGATGTGGTCACTTTAATACCCCAGTCGATTGATTGGCCTTTTCGCAAGCCATAGGGAAGTGCGATTTATGTTATTCAGTTAGGAATTGTTCCTCGAAACTCCAGATTAGACGTTTCTTTGATACTAAAAAATTTTCTTTACACGTTCATGTGCTTTTTGCTCTTCTAGAGAAGTAATAGCTCAGTTTCGCGGCCTATGCAAAACATAATTCTACCGTGAATTTTACACCGTTATAACAGAGCTTTTCGAAAAAGGTCCATGTGCGGCGCTAGCTAGAGATTTAAACTTTCGAATGATTTCTAACACTCCTATGAAAAGTTCTTGTCCAGCGAAAGGGATCGGTTTTGAGTGTCGTGCCGTTTAACGGAAAAGAAAACGTTTTTTCCACCGCAATCGCTTACTTCCGCATTTCATCTTGCAGAGCATTCAGTCTACGATATATATAAATAGATAAATAAATGAATAGATATAGATATACGCGTGTATGTATATATATGTTCATTAACATGTACATATATGCATGTGTACGTAATATACATATGTAGATCCACGTATGTATATATATATATATGCATATATGCATATATAAGTAATATATATATATATATATACATATATATATATGCCTTTTCACTAAATACTTGGTAGCCATTTCATAACATCAATCTTGATAATCTTGAATCTGATTTGAGGTCTCGAAAAATGTATGGTGCTTACAAGAGAGAAGAAAACTGTTTTACCCCCAAAAGTTCATTGCAGATAAAATCCCATATATGCGCCAAAATCATATAACCATATTGTGGAAATAGTGGTGTCGTGTCGAACACAGAAGGATCTGCGAAATTTCTTTGAAAGAGGGAGAAAATCTTCAAATGAGTAGCGAATATTGCGCTAATCGGAACAAATCGTTATTTAAATGGCAATTCTTTTCTGTTACGAAAAGATTTTCAGGTTCCACGCAGTTGTAGTGCTTAATCGTACTATAGAATTCGATTTTTTTTAGTTGTATATCGCCAATTTTACCTGCTTTAGAGTTCAAACAACAGGCCGATTGCTTCGAGTGCGGAACGTAATATTTTTGCTCTCACAACACTCTTCAAAAACATAATTCAGGACTCAAGATTAGTTTCGAAATCGTGGAAATTTATGCTGCCAATTTTACAGAATTGCTATTAGAAATCTGACTATCATCCAACACATCTCCAACACAATGGGACGAAAAATGTGCGATGAGTGTAGATTGTAGTTTTCTCCTCGCCGTTGCTACAACGTAATCTAAAAAATCTATAGCTCTTTTCAAAGTCAAGCCCAGTATTAGAATCATCGTTTCGAAACGTCACAAGACTAACAGAACCGTTTCCCATTCGTTTCTTCCTTTCGTGATCGTTGTCCATGGCGGTGGTTTCTTGTGCATGGAGGCTATTACCGTGATTTATATGATATCGACAGTTGTGAGTAAAGGTGATTAACCCGGTCGGGATGGTAGTTGATCGATCGCGCCAGGCGAATTTCGTTACTTGACTGGAGTTTATTCCTCTGTTCAAGTGAAAACTTGGGCTTTTTGATAAAACTTCTATACTCTAAAATTTTTATAGTTTACATGCTTCGGTCCATATGTAACGCTTACCTGCGAGGAAAACTTGAGTGTGAAACGTGACCTTCTTTTCACTCTTACAGCGCTACTTGTAGAGCTTTCGAAGAATAAAATTTATTTTCAGATTAATCATAATCATACTGTAAAATAGATACTATGCTTTCAATGAAGAGCAGTACACGTATTCAAAATAAACAAAAAAATGTCGGACTGTGAACGTATTCTTATTGTCGCTACCACACTCTGTGAGAAAGTTTTCTCAGCAAACAAGCACAGTGTTGCAGATGCCGAAATCCAAAGTCTTGATTGATTTCTAGAAGTTCGAGGGAATATCTGGTCAGCGAGAAGGTCCTTAAATAATCGTCTACCCGAAGAAGTACAGGCCACACATAACATCTTGATTCTCCTTACAAACGTTTTCGCCCACCGTGAAGATGGTCGTACACGAAGACAGTTGCAATCCGTAAAGACCACTTTGTAACTTTTCCGCCCCGCTGTCGTTTGTTCTTCTCAATATATGAGCGGTCCATCTGTACCTCTCTATCGATGAATTTCCTTTTCTATCATGAAAACGGATAGGTTTCGTACATTCCATCTGCTCTAGGCAGCTAAATGTTGTTAGTCGACAAAAATCTAGAAGGTCAGGCTCAAACTCTTTGTCAGTTGTTTACAGTATTCTTGACATGGCCGGGGTATCAGCTCACGTCTCCGCTGCATAGCAGAACGTTGGGAGAGCTGTTGTGTCAAAAATGTGAACACACAGTTTGGGGTCCCCTAATTGGCCGGTAATTTCCTTGAGAGTCCCGATCGCGGCCCATGTTGCTTTTTAACTACAAATCTTTACTGAAAATCTACGTATGGCAAGATATCCAAGCAAGATCAAGTGCAAAACTTACTGCAAGCCTTTGTAAACAAAACAGTAATCTTTCTTTGCTGCTACAGAGCATGAAGCTTCTTTTCAGAAAGAAGCCCATTATTAGAATCGCGATATTCAGCTATCGATTGGCCACTAAAAGTCTGGTGAAAAATCAGTACCCAAAGAGAAAACTCCAAAGTTTCTTGAGGGTTGAATACTATGGTTTACTTTTCTGTGCGTCTTTGAGTGGTCGAGAAGTAATTTGCCTTCAAGGAGGACTACGATTGTGCTTGCTCAGTTCATGAGACATCGGGCATCACGCAATGCTTCTGGCGGTTTAAAACGGTCTCAGACTGAAGATGCTCAAAAATTTGCATTTATAATACGCTTGCTAATTCATAAACCATAATCCCATATGCTTACTAAACCTGAGTTGGAAATGGTGTTATATATATATATATATATATATATATATATATATATATATATATATGCAGTGTGTATTTGATTCTGAACTGTTTGTGTCATATTGCGGAATACGGCCACAGCTAGATATATTCAAAAGAAAATAGAAGAGGCAAAGTAAAAAAGTGTGGTTTTCATAGAAGCCGAGTCGTCATGGGAAAGTCAAGTTCACGCGTTAGCCATGTGTATAGGAAACGCAATAAACTTCCCTCTCAGTCATGTTCTCACTAAATGTCCTTGTTTTCAGGACATAGGCAACCTGAGAACGTCTGTCAGCCGAATATATGATGTAGGTTTATTGAGAATTGAAGAATTGATATACACTGACTACACCAACAAGGTGATAGTTTAATGTATTTGATTTGTTTTTGGGCCATGTTCTGAACCTCTAATGTCCTCTTGTTATTGGAAATTGAAAGCCTATGATTCAAGCTACCATATCACTAAAGTTGTAAATCAGCATCATCCACGAATAGGCCACGCGGGATCAGTCGTTGACTGTGGAGTAGTTTTGCGAGCACTCAGTTATTCTTGAAAGATGACAAATTCAATGACCATTTGTGAACAACAGTGTTGTTCCAATGGCCTACTGGTCTCTAATTATTCCACAATTTCCTGTTCTTTAACAAGAACATGGTTATCAAGAGACGATTTATTCAGTACAGTACAAACAATACAATATAGGTAGTTATGGGGGCTCGCTTTGGCACATTCGCCGTCGCCAGAACTTGACAAAAGGCTGTGAAAGTGTCCAGCTGAATAGATTGCGCGTCATATTAATTCCTTCAGCCTCTGAGGGCCGTAAAACTGCCGATACGAGCCTTTGCGACTACATATATTGTACCTCCTATATTGTACTATACAAATCGTTTGATGA
Source organism: Parelaphostrongylus tenuis (assembly GCA_019055375.1). Taxonomy (NCBI): domain Eukaryota; kingdom Metazoa; phylum Nematoda; class Chromadorea; order Rhabditida; family Metastrongylidae; genus Parelaphostrongylus; species Parelaphostrongylus tenuis. The sequence continues at coordinate 733,102 of JAHQIW010001551.1, forward strand.
CAACTCTGTGATCATTGAAAAGAAAGGAAATATAAGAAATTATTTGATCATTGTCGAGTTTAATTAATAGTCTGTCAAAAGTTCATTCTCGGATTGCTGTTTAAACGCAGGAGGCTTTGATGACGCTTCCCTCTCAAAATTCCGTCGGATCTGGCGACGTTGATATCAAGAGATCAATTTCTATATGCTTGGACTGCTTTGGAGAAGATGGCCTTTCTAGCTTAATTTTGAGAATTTTGGGTTTTACGATAAGGACATAACAAAGTACTTGGCAGCGATGGCTTTGTCGAGGTGACCAACTCTATTCTAAACATCACGTATAGTCTCAGAAACACCCTGAGCCATGATAAGATTTGAATCGGTATAGGCCATAGTGAGCCAATTTTGCGATGACAAAATTTTTATCGCTGCTCATTTTTCACAAAGCCCCCGAACGAAATATAATTTGCCGCTTGATTACTCGAAATACTCAAAAACAATCCTTGAAATACTCTAGGCGATCTGTATCGCGTATGATACAGAGATATTAAGTGAATATCTTTATTAAAGTGAACTTGACAAGTTGTCATCGACGTATACTGACATTTGACGATCGAGTGTTGTAGCAAACACAGAAAATGTTCTGAAATAAAACATTACAGACCAGAACAAGATCAAGTACCGAAAGTTCCATCAAACTCTGACTTTTTAAATCAAACACAAGTGGACGTACGTGTTAATATATCATATGTATGTTTTTGATAAGTCTTCCTAAAAAAATCTTGGCTACTACTCTCTTACTCTGAGGCCTGAAACTCGTTAGAAGAACTTACTTTTAATGTTTTTGTTCGCGTTATCTCATTCTGCGACTTTTGCGATCATGCGAACTTTTGCTGAAATGATAATAATAGAAAACGAAAAGGCAAAAGCCATTCTCTTTAACCTTTCTGAATATGTCAGCTTTAGCGAAGAAGATATCAGTCAATATAAAATCGTTCTGTGCCTTTTGATTTCCTCAAGTTCTTAGTCTATTACCACATTACACTGTCGTCATTTAAGAATATTTTATATTCTTCTTGGTTATTTTCACCAATATATCGATTAAGCGATACACTATAAAGCGACCTTTTACTTTTCGAGAACTCATCTTTCTCTCCTAAACCTGTTTCCTCTTGTCTGTTGTCGGTTGAGGTATCTTGGCTCTGACAATAGTTCATTATTGCATGAAACATGGAAAAAATCAAAAGTTTATATTAGTATTTTTTGCCCATTGTTCGGCTTTAGCCACTAGTTCCGAGGCTGGCTTAATCTTCAATACATGCAGTTTGAAAAAAACATTTTCGTTCTTCACTGAGAACATCGCGGTAGTGGTATCGCAGTGTCAGTGATCTTGTCTATTATGCGGTCTCAACTCACCTAAGCGTTGACAGGACGCCAGTGCAACTCACTCAGCCCTCCCACTCTACCTGAGTTGAAAATTAATGGTAGACCTATGTGGCACAAACTCAATCGCTTCGCTCTACGTGATAACGTCTTATCACATCTAGCTGGTAAACAGCAACTAAAATGAGAAGCAAATGGGTTTGAAACTTTAGTGAATGGTGGACGTGAGGTAACGAATCAAATAGGAGAAGTGCTGAGACTTCCACATGTGATCTTGGGTAATAACTATGATTATTAACCACTCGCACTTCATCTACAAGCAACTTAAAGCATGAACTAGATGTCACGGCAGATCACAGCGATGCTTCAAGAAAGAAAGCAAGATTGGAAGAAATTTGACCCTTCTGCGCCACACTCTATGAAGTCAGGCACAGGAGTGCATCTATGCTTCAATATTTCGTTGAACTGATACGATCTCAGTGAGAAATTCACTTCACAGCATCTTAAGCCGTTTTTTTGAGAGAATGAAGGAGTCATTTCAACTGCTCGTTTAGTAGACCGGATATTTTATGTTTCCAGTAGAAAAAATTGTTTTTTTTTCACCAGTTATAGCACTCTCTTGAATCCAGAGAGCGATAAAGTGACCAAAATATCAGTCGCCTTGGAATAAGCATTATATTATCAAGGTCATGTCATTCTAAGAATACATGAACTTCCTAACCATTCTCAAAACTGGAGGAAAAAACTGTCATGGGAATATATATCACCAGTACATCCTCTCTAATCTTGTTACTTTTCTACAAACAATTTCCGCTTTCCATTACGAAACATTCTCGAGCACTTAATAAAGTCTCATAGGGTATAAAAACTTAAGCTGACTACCTCTTCTTTTTTCTCCTGTTCCTTCTTTTTGGTTGTTATGCCGACCCAGTCAAGTGGCTTTGAGAAATCAATTTGAGCCTCTTTTGAAATTGCTGCGAGTGCATTTCTTAAGTAACTAAAATGGTGTCGCTAATTTTTATTGAATTATCATTGGGATCATAGCTTTCATATGACAATGAATTTCTGAGCCTTTCATGAGGTGTCTCATTGGCACTTATACAGTGCAAGACATGTGATTCGACGTCACAGCCTCGTCGGTTGCACGGTGCCTTTCGTCTGAGTTGATCCCTTCTGAGGGGAACCCCCTTGCATGGAGGGATCGTCAACAAACATGTTGCACTTTCTGCATGTAAAGTGAAACTTTTCATTTCAACTAAATAATGTAGAGTGATGTGCAAAACATTTGCTTCACCGGGATTTGAACGCACATCTCACTCTTTCCTAGAGCAGGTGCGGGACCGTTGCACTACCGATGCTCGTTGTGTACAACTCTCTTTCTACGCTAGAGCGCGTTGTCTGTCAACAGCCAACCGTCTACGGGTGCAGTCACGTGTCGACATTGAACCCACTAATGCCCATCATTTTGCGCACTGCACAAATAATATATCACTACATGTCCAGTGACAAGATCACCGGACATTGTAGTGATTAATAGTCGATTTTTCGAGGCTGGTATTTCTGATAGTACGTTAAGTAAAAATTTCCACTTTACACACGGCCAATGTTCGTCGACAATTCTTTCATATAAAGGTGATCTTTCCTAAAAAGGTTTTTTCAGACAAAAACACCATACAACTGACGAGGCTGTATTGCTGGATTACGTGCTTTTACACTGTATAATGCTGATAAAAGACCCCATGAAAGCTCAGAAAAAACTTTGTCAGATCAAATTACTTTCAGCAAAAACTGAGAAAACAGTCGATTGTAGAAGTATTTAGAGCTATCGAGCATTTTGAGGCAGCACAATTCTTTGGCATAAATAATATAAGTTGAACTAGACAATTGTGCTGCCACTATTTTGAGTAGTAATGAAAGAAGAACTAACATATAGTCCGGTTGGTCAGTATATTTTAAGCCATCGATGTACTGCGCAATGCGTTTGAAATCGTCAGGAACTATTTTGTAGCAGGAAGAGACTGAAACATTTTTTGAGAGCTTTTAACAAATCCAGGTATTTATGCATGCTTTCTTGACCATTATTACGATATTATCATGGATCACAGAGTCCTATCTATAAAAAAAGTCGTAGATTGCTCCTTACAATCATTTCTATTCATAAATTTACTGACACGCAGTAATGGATGAACTTCGAATTATCGCCCACTGTGAAATGTTTGCGTTTCATATATTGCAAACAAATCTAAGTTGCTGATCCGACTGAATAGAACGTTTATTTGATATCAGAACGACTATGCGTGGAATCTGCTCTGGTACTGATGTATCACCTCGTTGTCTACTACGTTATCTTTGCTGACATCACCGTTATTGGAGAACGAAGGCGATGGCCGAGTAGTTGGTGAATATGTGAACTCACACCAAGTGATGGTTCGGTTTCCTCTCATAACACTCTCTCGTACTCACCTGTGAACGCTTTAGCTCAACTCTCCTCAAGTCTGCAAACAGATCTATTTTGATCAGTAATCGACGTTATTCACAGAGAAGGCGAAATTCTTTGGTTGCAGTGTGAAAAACAAGAGAGATGCTCAAGTACGGTTGGAACAATGAAAGCGGGGAAACGAATTGAATGCTTACGCAGTGGGATCCGCACAGTAAAATGTGGTGACGGCTTGTTTAAAAAAATTATCATCTTCATTACTATAGTTTGAGATGGCAAAACGAAGTGATGTACGACAGTAGCTAAAAGAACTTGGTGCCCTCTATAAGAAAGCAGATGGATTTATCTGCAGCCAATTTTTCCACAATTTATCATTGCTTCAACAATGCAAAGATGGCCCGAAAACACGAGGACTAAATCAAATTTTAGATCAAAATACTGGAAGAAAGTTCGGGTCATCTCTCAAATCTACACTCTAAAATCGGCTTCGAGAGAAATTCCTTTTGAAAGCAAGAGACACAACTGCTGGACTAGAGAATCCTCAATAGAGAATAGAGAATTTGCGGCTCCTGCGGGACCGAGCACCGTATCACATGAAGTCTCCAATAGAGTTCAGAGAAGGAAAAACGTAAAGAAATGTCACCCTGAATGCTGCTTTCCGTTCCCTGTTACATTGTACCCGGTGAAAAAGAGCGCTGTCCATCTCTCTGTAGCAAGATGAGAACATTAACAAAAATTCTGCACAAACTCTTTTTGATACTAGCCACTGGAAGAACACGAAGTATAATCTTGGTCGCAGGAGTTCGGAATGCAGTTGAAAGCTTAGATGATAGAGGAGCTTCAGGGAAAGACAGCATCTTGGCTGACCTATTACGAATTGGTGGCATACTCATACACAATGCTTTTGATGTACACCTGGCACCATGCCCGCATATGTAAGGAATTCCCATCCAATGAAGAATTTCACATATTGTCGCTCTACCCAAATGTTCAATAGAGATGACTTTTGTAACTATCGTTCAACACCTTATTGGGTATGTTCTATAAGTTTTTCACGAAGACTATATCAAGTGTTCAGACTCTATGTTCGCTTTCAAACCCTCAGTTATCCTTTGTGAGGATTTGCATATTATTCACTATACCACCAATGCTCTTTGACTTTTTCTCAATGATTTTGAAATCTTGTTTTGTGCTTTTTTCATTGGTGCTACCAGCGTTCTCCCAATGCACCTGAAAGCAACTTTCAAGTGTTCGAAATGCAGCTGAAGTCGCTCTCAAACCCAACCATGTGAAATGAAGGCTGCAAGTAAAAGAAAATTTTCAAATGTTGAGGCTATCACAAAACGGAAAAACAGGTGATCTAGGTGTTGAATAAATGTGACAATTACTTTGGTTACCAACCTATTGGTGCCGGCTCCTAATTTTGGTGATGAGCGAATGGGACGATTCTCAAATCTCGGCCATTATCGGGTTACGTCACAAATGGTGCATCTCGACCATTATGAATAAAAACAAATGCCCCTGCCATTTTGTTGTATTTTTCGCTCTATATTGGAGTTCTTATGTGTGCTTTGTGGATAATAAATCTATCTTCTTACACACACTCTTTGATCTGCTATGTCTGTCTTCATGCTTGGAGCGCTACAATATCTGTGTATAGTTGGAAAAGCTCGCTCAGCATCAGGCCTCATTTTTGTCAACACATGGCAATGATTAAAATGCCAAAGTGCAACAAGAAAGCTCAGTGTGACAATATAAACGACTGAAAGCAGTGTGTGTCATATACGATTGTTTTGGGCACTATACCCGCACTTGTTTGCTTCACATATGTTGCTTTCCGAAACCACTGGGTCAACATTGGTAATATCGCGCTTCCCACAATAACATTAAGAAATAATCAAAAAATGGGAAGCAATATTAGGCAAACATCCCTACTGAAAATCGTTACCCACGTTCTAGCTTGAAAAATTTCTCCTTCATTGCGAGAATTTGCTGCCGTTCACATCTCTTCCACGCCAAACCGTTCATATCGTCGAAAAGATCGAAACACTGGAAAATCATATTAACTTTTATTCACCTCTATCGTCCACTAAATATGTGTTCAAATTGAAGATTTTAGAGGCAATTTTTGAAAGCAGTCGACTTTGAGAAAAAAACCTTACGAGCTCCTACACATACTCTCTTGAATCCAATGACTCTTTACTACATAGTTAACAGCGACTTTCATTTCCGTTTCACTTTTGAAATATATTCCTGATGGGGAGCCGTGGCTGAGTGATTGCGATGCTCGTCGCAGCGCGCATGGAGTCGAACTCCACCCCGCAACCCACCTCTCTCCGACAGTCAACAACAACGCCCTAGGGAACATCATAGCAATGTTATCCTCAAGAATGCAAGGAGACACGTGTTTCGTCCTTACAGACTCATCAGCCAGGCAGAACCCGTCGTCTGTCGATCTTTTCATAGTCAGTTCTCTCGGGAGCGTCATACTCCTTATATATAGTTATCGACGACGTACGCTTTACACTCTATGTCAGGTGAAGCATTCACCTAACACAGAGTGTTGTGCACTCGATTGCTCATTGGCTGGTACTTTTATCATAATTATACCTTTATCTCGAGTGCTTTGTTTAGACCACGCTCAAATTTCAATATATCCTTTTATCATTATTTGAGACGGGTTCTCCCCGTGCTGATGAGTCTGTAAGGACGAAACACGTGTCTCGGGCTGTACAAGAGTCCTTACCAGACCACATGACATGTTGGCTCAAATAATGATGAAAGGATATATTGAAAATTGAGCGTGCTCTAAACAAAGCACTCGAGATAAAGGTATAATGCAAGGAGACTTGCTCAACCAGTAATCTACGCCGTTCAAAGAGAAAGCGAAAAACGAAATGATTACCAGAAGTACTGGGATCCGCGCAGTGAGAAAAACACTGTGATGACGGATCAAATGAAGTGCTAAAAAAGCGTTGTTTATTTTTGGTAGTTATTTTTGAGCTACTTATACAGTGAAATGCACGTGTTTCGGCCTTGCACAGCCTCGTCAGTTGCGCAGTGACTTTCGTCTTTGCCAATCCCTTTGTGAAAGAGCCCCCTAGATATAGGAAGCTTAGACTTTCTATTTACACGCGCCACAAAGTAAAAATATTACTGAATGGGTCTCCCTTGAAGGGATTAGCAAAGACGAAGAGCTTGTCTTCGCCAACACTCTCGGGGCACTCCAATCTGTCTACTTTGCACGTGCCGTCAAGTGAAATAAATCGTTATATCGGTAATGCTGTACACTCGATTGTTTTTGTTTTTTTTTTTCTGAAGTATTATGCCGCCCGTTTCGAGTGCTCTCTTAAGATCATGCTCAAATTTCAATATAAGTGATAATTATTATTTAAGCCAACATGTCATGTGATCTGTTTCTGCCCGGTTGACGAGGCTGCCAAGGCCAAAACACGTATATCGTCAAATTGTACAAGTACCTATAACAAACAACATGGCATGTTGGCTCAATTAACAGTTAGCAGTTATAATGAAATTTGAGCGTGGTTTCAAGAAAACACACGAAACAAGCGGTATGTATTTATATTTATATATATATATATATATATATATTCATATACAATTAAGTTAGTTTAATAATTATTGTATAATGTATATTTGAAATGATACCATATATAGCCAGCATTCCAAGTCATCCTTGCATCCTTGTTCAGTCTGCTTATGACACGCTCGTGACGCAAATCGTAGCGTTCCCAAGAAATGCACTTTTATTCGAGGAGCCCTAAGCATATTTTTGAATTTTATATGCTGTAAATTCTAGTAACGTGAGAAGATGAGATTTTTCATCCTGCGTTCTTCCTAGTTCAACTCACTTCACCACCTTGCTCTCACCAACGGTGTACTTTCTCGCAATTCCAAAATCCAACATGTAGATCGTTGATTCTTTCGGTCCCAAACCAATTGCGTAGTTTTGCGGTTTTATGTCCCTCAAGTGAATAAACATAGAAATTTGCAATAAAACTAATCCTATCCGTATTCCATGTTTATTGTGGATCACAAACGATTTATACTCAGTGCTGAGCCGAAGAGGGTCAAATGGACGTTTTGTAAGTCCTTGCTACGCCGCAGTGGATGACTCGGCCATAAGCTTACAGTTGAACGATATGGATGGAAAAGGAGAATACGAGTATGATTTTATGATCACCTCTAAAAGGTGTAATTTACCTCCATTCAAGCCTGGCTTGTAATTACGATTGAATTCAGCCCTATAGTATAAATTAGCTAGCCGTTCATGAATAACTTTTTTGAAAAAACGATTGATTTACCATAAATCTGAGATCACCTTGGGCCATTCAAAATCAAAAGAAATGTGGTAAAGAGCACGTTTACAAAACAGTGATAGATTACCAAAGCTATTAACTTTCAATCTTAATCTACCGATTCATCTTAGAAAGACCACGTACGACGCTGAACTAAAATAAGAAAATATCGTCAATCAAACGATGCAAGGGGGAGAAGCATTCATCGCGACAAACTACACTATGAGATCGACGACTCTCTTCCGTCTCCTTATAAACATGAGCTTCACCATGCATGAACTACGGATATTCTAAGAAACTATCGTCATGGCTCAGAACATTGCGGTTCACAAGGTCTGTAGAAAGGAGCATTAGTTAAAACCATTATTTGACTAATTTCTTCCAAGTTTTTGTTTCAAATTCGCTATTCAATAGTTGCGGAATATTGAATCTTTTGTAGAAAGCATCTGCTATGTGGTTTTCGGAGAGTCCAGCATCAAAGTTGAACGCACTGGGCGAGAGGCTTTGGAGCGCATGGTTGGCTATTTAAGCATGCCGTAAGAAAATACCTGTGCTATATCGTAATCTAGTATGCTTGTTCTTCAGTTTCAACGATTGTTATGAGTACCAAATCAGGATCAAAACCAATTTTAGCCTTAGTGACACTGATGCTGCTACAAAAAAACGGTGCATTGCCTTTTCCATAGATTCTTCTTCTATAAAAGTGTGAGGAAGTACAAGAATGAAGATTACAAAATAGTGTGAAGACGATGAGAAAGTTGAAAAAAAAATTTCTTCTCGAAATCTCAGACGAACAGCGTGGAGCTAATGACACTTCAAAAACATTCCTATATCTGGAAGATATCTCCACATTCAGATAAAATCGTTTATTTTCCTAACAGGTTTTGGGAAGAAATTTATAGTTACCTATCGCTAAGGAATACGACCGGCTCATCCAACAACTTAGAATAAATGAGAATTTGAAAAAAACTATAGCCTGACATTACTTTTGTCGCGCCAAGATGGAATTGCATAACCCACATTCAGTCGTTAAGCTCACGCTAGGAAATTTCTGAAGAGAAATAAGGGAAAGAGATTCTAAGTAGAGAGACGCAGTAGTAATGCAGAAATTGCAAATTGTGGGAAGAGGACAAGCAATGCCTGCCATAGTTCACGAAACAACCACAGCATCCCAAAGCAGAAGCTATGAGCTCATCTACGGCTTCTACTCAGACATCTCTGACAGTGATGTTTAATTACTTGAAGTTACTAGGTTGGAAAGAAAGTTTTCATCGTTTGATAAAACATGCATAATTTATGCATATATTCAGTCAGCAGATAACAACAGCTATTCTTCAAAATACAGGCCATCATTATCCACCACTTTTAGCCTTCAATCCGCCAGGTTTCGGATCTGATCGAAGTATCACTCCTTCGGCTTTGAATCAAAGAATTCTTGACATGCTTCCACAATATCATCGCAAGATTCAAATCGGTGACCTTCCAGAAAGTGTTGCATTGATCGAAAAAGGCTGTAATCAGATGGAGCAACGTCCGGACTATACGGTGGATGCGGTAGAATCTTAACTCCATGCAAATCCTTAAACTTTGCCTTCGTCTTTTTGGCTGTGTGAGGTTTTGCGTTGTCTTGCTGGAACAAAGCGCGCTTTCGACGAACAGTTGTTTTCTGGACAATTCCATTCTGCAGCGAATACAGGCAAATTATATACCAATACATGCGCAAGAAGTAGACCTTTGAAAAAAAATATGAAAATCACACGATTCATGCGAACAAGCGACATTTCCATCCAAACGAACAAAATTTTCTTTCCAAACTAATAATAGTGAGCTTTATCAGAGGGCAGTTTTTTTATAACCTGACAACAAATTTTAAGCCTTTCACGAGGTCTGTTACGGCACTTCAAGTGCTAGAAACGTATTTCGGCCTTCCATCCTCATCAGTAGCACAATGTCTTTCTCTTCAGTCAGTCGGAAATATACACGCTATATGAAGAAATCGACATCGATCTATTTACACTCAACGTACGATGAAAAGATCACCGCGTTGTTCATCTAGAGTGATTGACTGACTATTTCCATTTGGTTGATTTATAGCTTACGAATTATCATAATATATATATATATATATATATATATATATATCAGCACGATCAGTCGCCTATTTTGAGACATTAGTTGAAATTAACACGTCCTAGTAGCAGAGCAGTTTTTTATTTAAGATTCCATAGCATTTGTCAGGCGACACTCGTGCACCTGCACATTTCCGAATGTACTGAAATATTATATGGAATACAAGTAGCCACTCTGTTTTTATCCTAGTCACTTGAAAAGCTCTTCTGTGCTGTTTATAGAAAACATGTTATGAACTCAGTCATGCATACTTAACCGATAATAATCCCTTGTGAGCTATTTTCCTTGATCAGAAAACGAGATTCTAGAAGCGACGTGGTTATCAAAGTGACAAGATGAACACTTCGATAATATACCCCTCTCAAAAACCATTCAACTTCACTGTTAAAAATGTCATGTAAATTATAGTGGAAATAGAATGAGACGAAGGGTTAATGCTTTTCAATAAAACTTACTTATTACTTGAGTTTAGTCCACCGATGTTGCATCGTGTCACCAAGTATTAATATCACAATGCCAAATGTTGAGTAATCACATGAAACTCTCCGCATGATTAATCGAAATTCATTTATTTGACAGCATTTTGCGGTGATTGATCTTCCGATTGACTGTTGAAACACTATATCTGTCAGCATGTGTGGGTTTAATGCCGAAAGCGGCTGCTCCGCCAGACCGTAGACGATTGCTTGGCTGTTGACAGATAACGCGTTACAGCGTAGAAAAAATGCTGTGCAAAAACGAGCATCGGTGATGCAACATTTCAGCACACGCTACCGCAAAGAGTGAGATCTGGGTTCGAAGCCCAGGTGGCACAAATGCTCTGCTTAGTACTCTACATTATTGGGTATACGATCCATATGACTGTTGAAGGACGAATTTCTGAGGTAATAGCATTCCTATAAGATCCATCACTTATGGCAAACCAACTGAAATATTTTTATTAAAAGCTGAGTAGCCTATCATGCTTGAAGATATTTTTCTTCAATATCTAAAAAGTGTTTACGTTAGGCAATGTATTAACGCTATTCACATCAAACACTTTGCTTGTAGAGCAATTGCACGCCGAATCTTGTTAATTAAAGCGTGACCAATAATGGCCCCAAGTTGTTATCCTGCACCTCAGCAAAGAAAAAAGTGAACTTTGAAAGAAAATGTCTCGAAAAAACTTGCTCATGTTATTGGCGAACTCAGTAGATTTTCATCCTCCATATACTTCTCTACGAAATTTAAGGAAGTCAGGATTTGATTCTAAAGTTACCTGTGCAGATATCCAATTCCATGCAAGTCACGTAATGCTGTCAACGTCTGTATGCAGCACGTCATTGCTGTTGCCATTGAGTAATTCTTTACCAGATCTTTTCGTCGAATGTCCTCCAGTGACGGTCCTACCAGACCCATAACTAAGAACTGTAAGTGAAAGAGGATCATGAAAAAATGAAAAGTCACAATCTATGTATGAATCCATCTCTATTTATAGTTTTGGGGTGCTATGTGTCGTAATACTTTCCGAAGCTATAGTTTAGTCAGAGCTTATTTCAACCAACAAGGAATTTGATTTCTATTCTATTCTACTAATCTTAAGAATTGGTATCCTCAAGGGTTTTAAAAATTTTATCTTTGCAACACGATTATTGTATTCACGTATCATTGGATGTAAAACCATTGAAGCATCTCTCTAACCTTTTTAAGACCACAGTTGAAATGACCACACGCAGTGCGATTCGAAGTCATTGCGCAATTTTTGTTAATTAATTAAGCTTTTTCTCCAGTTCGAGATAGTTCTAGGTGTCTTGTACAACTTTGATACTTCGTAACCTTCTCTATGCGTCCGTATAATTTTAATACAAATATAACTACGCTAAATGCACTGAACTTGGGTAATTAAACTAGATGCCGTTTTGGCCGAGTTATTGTAATGCTCGCCGCGGCGCGTGCAAGCTATACCCGCCCCCCTAACACTCGCCAGTAGTCAACAACGAAAAAAACGAAATAAATGCTAGAATCACGGAAGTGCGCACAATGCAAAAATCGTGTGGAAATGGGTCAATAAAGTGCCAAAAAATACAGTGAGCACTCTGATGTGGAAACATAATTTCCTCCTCAGTATTACAGCTTATTAGGAGAGCGTATTGGAGAATCAAGCATAGTGTCGAAAGTGCAGCCCTTCAGCCAATGAATTACTTCTTAAATTCTGCCGGATAACTCTGTGCTTGATGAACAAACCACGAATAGGCCCGTATACCTCTTCCGATAAACGTGCGGAGCTGTTCAAATCGAAATGCGTAAAAGCGTTCAGAGTAAGGAGATATTCTGAAGCGCCTCTAGATTATCATTGCATGGTATCAAAATCCAATGATACTAAAGCAGCAACTCGTAATGCGGAACTGTTTGATATTTCAGTGTTAGCCGCTAGTATTCGCACCACACTTCATTTTATTTTGCCTAAGTCGGGATTCTCCAGTAGATTTGGAATTCCCACTGGAGACATCTGGACCTTATAATTACTGTTGAATGGATTTTCAAATATAGGCGTATTGTCATCGCCCTCAAAAGCCTGTTCCAGTTCAACCATTTTTTTGTTTCGTTATTAATTCTTCACTCTAGTGGATGCAACCGAGTTAAGGAAAGTGAAAGCTTCAGGGCCTCTTCAGTATCTCCACGGCCGACATTTATTATAAATGCTAAGAAAGTATTATGTACTTATCACACATTGACAACCTGCCTTGAATTTATCCGTTTTGCCTCGATCAACGAACGCCACGAAGTGGCCTTTTCTCTCTGGATCAGTTTGCTCATGGCATTTCATTAGTACCAAGACCTCAACTTTTAAGCGAAGCATCAGCTTATTACCGACTATCATTTCAGTCTTCATGGCGCACTCCTAAAAGAACTCTTCAGCAATTTCTGATTTTTTTTTCAGTAGACTTTAACAAACAGAAACACTGACGGTTTTGTCTGGATTATTTTCTTTGACGACCTTATACACATCACCAAATCCTCCAGCCCCAAGCAGTTTTATTACACGCCATCTGAAATGCAAAAATCCCGATAAAGTAGTTAGTGAGAGAAGATAGATCTGCTGAAATTTGTTTTTGCTCAAATCCACGTCACTTAATATCTGTCGAAACGAACGGGCACTATAGTGTTCGCTGGCGCGGTATCATAGCCCTGAAAACTTTTTCTATCTCATGCATTTTCAAGAGCATTTTTTCACATTTTGTGAACCGAAGAATAAAACGACGATTTCATGAAAAGAGTTCACTCAGTCTTTTCTGTTCACTATCTGCTATATAGATAGTGATTTCTATGAAACGCTATGACTGGGAAATACTTTAGGTGTTGATACCGTAATCGTGAACAAATCGAACAAAGAGATCCTTGTCTGATATCTTTAGGCTGCGATAAAACTTTTTTTGGGGTTTCACTTTGATGAGTACAAGGCTACAAGCTATCAATAATTGAATAGAACCGTAATAGCGGCGTTGTGATTGTCTCTGTTATGAATCACCTGTTTCACCTGTCGTCCCGTTGATCGTCGAGTGACTCGAGCGGGTACCAGCAACTCTTCCATTTTTCCCTATCGCGTGCAAGAGTAGCCCAGTGGGTCCTCCTTGCTCTAGGAATTCGCTGAGCATCATATCTTTCTTCCATCGCTTTCGTGAAGAAATCGGACCAACAGGTCAGTGGTCTTCCTTTAGAGCGCTTGACGTCCCGAGGAATCCAGTCGGTAACGGCTCTCGTACATCGGTTGTCGTTGAAGCGCATCACGTGTCCGGCCCACCTTATTTTCGATATCCTGGCGTGTAGAACGGCGTCTCTGATTTTCGATCGTTGACGTAGGTCGGAAGTTCGGATCCTTTGTCTCATTTGCGAAATACGAGATACTCCTAGCATCGACCTTTCGACTGCGCGTTCGATAACGGCAAGTGATCTTTCATCCTGCTTGTTTGGAATTATGTGATTTGGCATACTGTAATTCCTGTAAGTTGTTGGTGCCGGCGAACGAATGTGCAGCTGGCCAACGTCCTTTGTGTGTTACGTTCCCATCGCGAGATGAACTTGTCACTTTTTATGCTAAGAACTTTTTTCCCATGTGATGAAAGCGAGAAATTCTTTGTGTTGAATTTATCTTAAACCATCATCTTGATTGTCAGCTTTTGTACGCATGTTAACCTTTGTGTTTTCAAATGTAACCCTTTGTGTGCGTAGATTTTTTATATAATCGGAGGCTTACTGTAGCGCTTCATCTGGTAAACTCTTTGTCTGTGCTCCATATATAAGCCTTCGTGAAAACAGAAAGTTCAGTTGTCATGGGTTCTCATTAGTTGTCATCCGTAGTTGTTAGTCACCCCCCTTCATCCGTTAGCAGCTAGTGGTTGATTCGTTAGGGCTACTGTAATCCTACCGTACTCAATCCACTTATCCGATTGGTTAATTGGCAGTTTATCCACAGTAAACTTGTTAATCTTACCGTGTGCTACACCTACAGTATCAGGTCAGTGTCAATTGCAATTACCTTAAGAGAGTTCAGAGTCAATTCCAAACAATTGGCGACCACGGCACCAATCTTAGCGTGCAATCTTCTGCTGGATCTTCTTGTCTTAAGTCTACTTCCATAGCTATGTCTACTCCGGACAGTTCCTCCATCCGCCAGCAGATTCTCTCCCTCAAAACGCTTCTCCAGCGCCATCAGGCGGCACACACCCAAATTCTCAAGGAATACACGGTCCGCTCGGGACAAACCGATTTCACTCACCTGGACGACATCCAGATAGAAGCGTTCTACGCGGAGGTAAACTCACTTAAATCCTATCTTTTTCAGGCCTACGACAGGATTTTGAAGCTTCATAATCAATGGCAACCTTTGCTGGATTCTAGTAGGGACGAGAGGGACAGATTCGACCTTTTCGTCGCAGCGCACGGAGACTATCGTGAAACAATTGGCACTTCCGTCACTCTGTTGGAGAATTTAGACCTACTCTTAAATTCTCTCGACTCTGACCTTTTAAAACGTAGGTTACAAATCCTGTCTGACGCATCTGATAAAGCGTCTGACAAAACCGTTCCTGTGGCCCGGGAGGATCCGCCACCGGCGGCGTCGTCGACACCAGCTGCTAACTACGTAATTCCCCATGACAACTCATTGCTTAATTTTGTCGACGCTTCCATCTTGTCTAAACTCGAACTTCCTTCATTCGATGGCAATCTACTGGATTATCCAGAGTTTTCGGCACGTTTTGCAACGTTGGTTGATAATAAAAGGCAGTTAAACGATACAACCAAGTTTTCTTTGTTGAAATCCTGCTTGCGTGGGAAAGCTCTTTCCTCGATACAGGGACTTGCCATCACTCCAGGTAACTATCTTGTTGCAAAAGAGATTCTCAAAACTTTATACGACGATAAAGTTGCCTTAAAACACCTTATCTGCACAAAACTGGCGCAGTTACCAGAGTGCGACCCCCAAGGGCGTCAATTACTCACACTTTATAATCAAATGTTCGCTTTAGTGCGTCAACTTTCGCAGGCAACAGGCGCCGACGATTCGCGCGAAATAACACTTGGGGCGATTCTTTTGAATAAACTTCCTGCCCGCATTCGTAGTTTAGTATATGATAAAACATCACATAGCCACAATGTTACTCCCACTGAATTGCTTAACCTTCTTACAGATATTATTCGCAAAGAGGCCGTTATGGACGTCATGGAACCGGCATTCCCATCATCGGCAGTGGAAACTGGGAGATACGACTGTCTGGTTGCTGCTAATTCTGCACGTAAGAACATAACCTCTCATAAGTTCATTCGTAAACATAAACAGCAGCGACTCGGAAAAAATTGTCTCTATTGCCATTCTTGATCCTATAGCGCCTTTCAGTGCAACGTTTATGTAACTGCGCAACAGCGCAGTTCTCAGGCTAGAAAATTGCAACTATGTCTTAACTGTCTAAGCTCAAGTCATTTCTATAACAATTGTGTTTCTAAAAAATTATGTAGTTTCTGTTCCAAGAAACATCATTCTTCATTATGCTACCGTCAACCTTCGGAAAAGAGCGCTGAGGTTGGGAAACCAGGCTTTTCCCAGGTCGAGACCTCTCCCAAAATAAAACAGCTACAACAATCAAGGGCTAACCATCATCAACGAAATTATGCAGCCTTTTCTACTGCGGTGGAACAAAATGAATTGTCACAAGTAACATGTGTTGATATTCCTCCAACCCAAATCAAAAATTCGCCTCCCCCTTACAGTCCGCCTCCTCGCGTGGGGAATCATCGAAACATTGTGCTCTGTCTTCAACACAACCTGAACTTAACCCTCCTGCTACCCTCTTTATGTGTGCAGCAGTTACCATTTTCCACCCAGACGACCCTTCTCGGCATATTAAAGCTTTGGCTTTCCTTGATTCGGGGTCCAACCGGTCATATATAATTAACGAGGTCGCAGATGCCTTGAACTTATCCCCTCTAAGAAGTGAAGACGTGCAAATATCCACCTTTGGAACCAATGATTTGTTAGACACGCGCTGTATTAGTTACCAAATCGGCATTCAGACTGAAAATGGGGAAAAGCTTCTGACAGTGCGTTCTGTTCCTAAATTAACGCGCCCTTTACCCCAATTACAAGCACTCACTGAAATCGTACAGGATTATTGTTTGCCTTCTAATGGAGAGCCCGGAATTCTGATTGGGATAGACTATTTCTGGGACCTCATCTTATGTGATAATTTCCGCTATAGGCAACTTCCCAACGGCCATTGTTTGCTTCACACTTCCATCGGGGATATTCTCACGGGTCACGCTCCCCACCTTAGAGATGTAACCTTCCCAGCCATTATGAGTGATAATCTTGCTAATCCAGCTCAACACGACTCTCTGACAGAACTGGTAAGTAACTTTTGGAAGTTAGAAGCAGTCGGGATCTTGGACGATCCAACTGGCAATGACGACGAAGAGTGTCTTCGATTTTTCAATAACACGATCTCTTATGACAGTGTGAATAAAAGGTACGTTGTTCAGTTACCTTTCAAAACTAATGCCACCGAATTACCAAGTAATATCGATATAGCTCTTAGTCGTCTACGCGCGCTTCACAGAGCCCTTCATTGCCAACCAGAATTTATGAAGTTATATCATGCTGGAATTCTCGAACATCTAGATAAAGGAATCATAGAGAGCGTGTCAAAGGCTTGTGGTAAACAGCATCATTATCTGTCTCATCATGCGGTCTGGAAAAACGATCAGTCTGACTTCGAATTCAAGCTTGTCTATGACGGTTCCGCTAAGAGAAGGGGAAGACCCAGTCTTAATGACCTCCTCTATAGAGGCCCAGTATTGTTACCCGATCTGGTAGGAATTCTCCTTTGGATTCGTTTCTATCCAATACTCATCTCTAGCGATATTGAAAAAGCCTTCTTGATGGTTGGTCTTCACCCGGAATCTCGCGAGTTCACACGGTTCTTCTGGTTTAAAGACCCTAAAAAACCCTTTGAGGACGATAATATAGTAGCGTATCGTTTTACCAGGGTCCCATTTGGACTAATTTGCTCGTCCATTTCTATTAGCGGGGACCATTCAACACCATCTCACCAAGACCAATACTCGACTTTCGAAGGATATTCTCCGAAATAAATACGTGGATAATATCTTCCTCGGAGTAAATAGTGTTCCCGAAGGCATAGCATATTATAACGAATCCAAACAGCTTTTCCAGGAAGCCGGCATGAACCTGCGAGCTTATACCAGTAATGCTCAACCCCTAAACCGGTTCTTCGAAAATCGCGAAGGCTCGTCTCCACCGATAAAGCAGAAACTTCTTGGTCTCCGGTGGGACACATCAGAGGATACTATCACTATCCCCATGCCATCATTGTCGGGTCATACTCATCAGTGGACTAAACGAGATGTGCTAAAACACATAGCAAGCATCTTCGATCCACTCGGCATAATATCTCCCGCTACTCTTCAGGCAAAACTGTTCTTCCAGTCCCTCTGGAAAATTCCACTGGCTTGGGATGAAGAGATACCTACGGAGAAGTATGCCCAATGGCGTCAACTTCGATCTGCTTTGTCGACTATGGTAACGTTCCCTCGGTTGTTATTCCCACCGCAAGAGTCGTCATCATGCACATATGACCTGCACGTGTTCACTGATGCTTCCACCGCTGCTTATTGCGCTGTCGCGTATATAGTTTGTCGGCCTAAAGACGGAGAGCCAACGGCAGAACTGCTAATGTCCAAATGTAGACTAACACCACTTAACCATAAGATCACGATTCCGAGATTAGAATTAACGGCATTAATGATAGGCGCAAAACTTCTTGATTTCATTGTCAAACAATTAGAAGTGACCATAAGCCGAAAGTTTATCTGGACGGACAGTAGAGTGGCTTTAGACTGGACTCGGTCATCGGGTCACCCCGTCTATATTAGAAATCGGGTCAAGGTCATCTTGGATAATTCGGTCGACACAATTATTGGCCATACACCACGAACCCTCAATCCGGCAGATAAAGGTACTAGGGGAACCACGGTAGCAGATCTATTAGAGGATTCACTTTGGTGGTATGGTCCGAGTTTTCTCACTCAAGATGCTTGTACATGGGAAACCTATAATACCTTCAATACGAACTCCATCTCGGCCGAGGTTCGCAATGACGAAGAGTTGTCGGACTTGGGTGTGTCTTTCGCCCTTCTAACTCAGCAAGAGTCGGCGTCGTCCTCCTTCGTCATCGACCCGACGAGATTTAGCTCCTGGACCAAACTTATTAACACGCTCAGTCGCGTACTTCAGTTTCTTGCCTTGAAGTCGACAACAGCGAGTCAACGTTTCGGAAGCTCAAAGGTCGCTCTTTTGAATAAAGCCGAGATTATAGTTTTCCGCATGGCGCAAGCCCTTTCCCCTCCTTCCTTTGACGAACGATGTAAGTTAAGTATGTTTCTATGTGAGAAAACCTTCCTTTGGAAATGTAAAGGACGCACGATGTTTTCGGTTTTGCATGAGGATCCAAATACACCCATTTTCCTTCCACGGAAAAGCTATATCACCACCCTCTTCATCCAGCACATTCACTGGAAGAATAATCATTGTGGTGTCATTCATACTCTATCTCTAGTAAGACACATGGCGCGGGGCAAATATTTCTTCGACTTCTACGGCCATTCTGACGCACCATCAGAAACAGGCGACATAACAAACGATGAGCAAAGTGCAGTCTCGTGGAAAACGAGACGTAAAACTTCCATGCCATTTGAAAGGGGCAAGAGCGTTCAGACGGCCATGATGGTCGGCAAAATCCTCGTTCTTTCGTTTCCATATTTCCAGATTCATTTATCAGAACCTTGCATTTGAAATTGAGGATTTCGGTTTGGTGCGACTGCAGGTATAATAGAATCAAGGATAACATGATTCTACAATCGCTTGGGCGGTGGCGAGGTCAATCTGGTGTGTACAATGGCTCATGGTGAAGCAACAGAGGACATCATGTGCCCATTGAACCATTTGCTTGCCAGATGCGCCATGACAGGTTATCTTAATAAATTGATATTACATTTTAACTTTCCATTTGTTTCAGTTTTTTGCAATGTGTCGTGCCCAGCAGGCTCGATTACCTATCCTATCAAAGGGATTCTTGTCTTCGTTGACGACGAGCCTCTTCTTTCTCCTTCAGGCAACGTCAAGCTGCTGCCATCAAACAACTCCACTTCCTTTGAGGAATTAGCTAATTTTCTTAGTTCCTCTCAGATGGTTAACAAACTCTTGAATTTCAAGAGCTATCTGCTTGTTATACCGATCCTCTTGGTTGTTTTCTATGCTTACCCTTTCATTCTAAACTTCTGTGTAATCCGCTTTGGTGAGACCAAACTCTACTAATCCTCTCTACCTGATATGCTCGCCGCATTGACATTGTCTCCCTTTCCGTCTGTAATATGGGACACTCACTTTTGCGGTGGAGCACTCCAACAAATGAGCTATGTTCTCTTCGCCACCGAAGGCAAGGTAGCTGGTCCTATGATTAACCCGGTCATAGATCAGTCTTACATCAGACCCGAATGGCCCCGTTATTACAACATATTTAATCACCCACTAGCTACCACCTTGGGTGCTAACTTCACGGGGCGTACATAGCGACATACTAAACTCCGCCGGTTAGTCGTGCCCCATAGTCACCTTAATCTCTCGAACAGTGCCTCAACTTATCGTAGCCAATATTGCCACTTAACCGACTATAAACAACCATCCTATCTCTTCGAAGTGTTGAGTTTGTCTCTTCTCCTTTCTTTTCTGCGGCTGCGGCGGGAGTGTTTGGAATTATGTGATTTGGCATACTGTAATTCCTGTAAGTTGTTGGTGCCGGCGAACGAATGTGCAGCTGGCCAACGTCCTTTGTGTGTTACGTTCCCATCGCGAGATGAACTTGTCACTTTTTATGCTAAGAACTTTTTTCCCATGTGGTGAAAGCGAGAAATTCTTTATGTTGAATTTATCTTAAACCATCATCTTGATTGTCAGCTTTTGTACGCATGTTAACCTTTGTGTTTTCAAATGTAACCCTTTGTGTGCGTAGATTTTTTATATAATCGGAGGCTTACTGTAGCGCTTCATCTGGTAAACTCTTTGTCTGTGCTCCATATATAAGCCTTCGTGAAAACAGAAAGTTCAGTTGTCATGGGTTCTCATTAGTTGTCATCCGTAGTTGTTAGTCACCCCCCTTCATCCGTTAGCAGCTAGTGGTTGGTTCGTTAGGGCTACTGTAATCCTACCGTACTCAATCCACTTATCCGATTGGTTAATTGACAGTTTATCCACAGTAAACTTGTTAATCTTACCGTGTGCTACACCTACAGTATCAGGTCAGTGTCAATTGCAATTACCTTAAGAGAGTTCAGAGTCAATTCCAAACACTGCTTACGTAGCGACCAGGTTTCTGCTGCATACGTTAGGGCAGGGATAATTGTCGAGTCGAAAAGGTGGGCACGGAGTCGGATGTTCTTTGTCCTCTTCACTACATCTTCGATGCTCTTAAACGTTCCCCAAGCCGCTCGTTTCCTCCTGCTCAACTCTGGGGCTAGGTCGTTCATCATGTTGATTTCACGACCTAGATAGATGTAACTGGAGCATTCGGAAATTGTCGTTCCGTTGAGCGTGAATGGGGCATTAGAAACCCATCCGTTCCTCATGAACATTGTTTACGTTAGATTCGTTGAAAACCGATCTTTCCACAGGCGTTATCGAAATCAGTCAACATTCGTTCCGCTTGGCTGATGTTTGGTGTTATGAGAACGATATCGTCAGCAAAGCGAAGATGGTTTAATTGTCGACCGTCAATTTTCACTCCCATTTCGTCCCATTCTAATGTTCGCATGACGTTTTGTAGGGTGGCAGTGAATAGTTTTGGCGATATTGTATCGCCTTGTCGAACCCCTCTTCTTACGTCAATGGTGATATTGTTGTAGAATGGAGATATTCTGGTCGTGAAATCTTTATAAAGCTCACGAAGGACCATTATGTACCGAGTAGGGACGCCCTGGTTATCCAGAGCCTCTATAACCGCTTCTGTTTCCACTGAATCAAAGGCTTTTTTCAGATCGATAAAAGTGAGACAGAGTGGTTGCTTGTACTCTCGCGAAACTTCAATGAGTCTTGTGATCGTGTGGATGTGGTCCATGGTACTAAATCCTTTTCTGAACCCTGCTTGTTCGCATGGCTGTCCTTCGTCCAGTGTTCTGTCAATCCTGTTCAGGATGACTCGAGTAAAGTGTTTATAGACAACGGACAGCAAGCAGATTGGGCGATAATTGCCTATGTCGTGAAGGTCT
Organism: Parelaphostrongylus tenuis; assembly: GCA_019055375.1. NCBI lineage: Eukaryota > Metazoa > Nematoda > Chromadorea > Rhabditida > Metastrongylidae > Parelaphostrongylus > Parelaphostrongylus tenuis. Next base: position 755,164 of record JAHQIW010001551.1, read on the forward strand.
CCCTTTTTGAACAACAATACGGTCTTGCTGGTTTTCCATTGAATAGGGACCTTGCATTCTGACAGGTAGCGAGTGAAGAGCCGAGCCAGGGTGTTGATGAGAACTGGCGGAAATTCTTCAGGTGTTCTGGTCTAATCCTGTCTGGACCGGGTGTTGTACTGTTTTTCACCGACGATATAGCATGTCGGATTTCGGAAGGAAGGACCGGTGGAACGACATATTCGTCCTCTTTCAATTTATATGACGGTAAGAGATCATGGCTAGCGAAGAGATCCGAGTAGTACTGGTGTATGATTTTCTCCATAGCCCTTCTGGAAGCCGTAAGTGTCCCGTCAGGGTATCGGAGTGCAATCATCTTGGTCTTATAGTTGGCGAAGCCTCGCTGGGCTTTGCGAATGCTCTTCCCAGCTTCTGCAGCTTCTGCCATAACTGCTGCTCTTCTCTCTTTAAGGTCTTCTTTTATCGCTTCTCTGCATCGTTTCGCAAGTTCGGACGTAAGGTTTCGGTTGCCTGCGGCTCGTGCGATTCCACGTTGACGTATCAGCTCGAGTGTCTGCGGAGACAAGCGTCTCCTCGTGACCTTAGGACTTTCGGCTTTTTTAGCGCCAACGTGAAGATATTCAACGAGTCGATCGTATTCTTCGTCGATGTTATCGACAACGGTATCTTCCCAAGAGCCGACTAATGATTTGAATACATCCCAGTTTATGGTAGTTCTGGGACTTCGTTGTTTGAATTTAGCGGCTTTCTCTCCTCTCCTCGAAAATCGGAACGTTGCGCGAAGGAGGCGATGGTCTGATCCCGTGTAGAACTTGGGAACAACAGCGACGTCGGTCAGGCAAAACCTTCGATTTACTATGATGTGATCTATTTCGTTATGGTACTCTCCATTGGGAGACTCCCACGTCCATCGCTGAGAGAGAGGTTTTGGAATTGCGAGTTACCATGGATGGTTTGGGTCGTCATGATAAACTCGGATAGCCTCTCACCCTGTTCATTCCATTCTAGTCCGTGGGTCCCTATGTGACGTTCTTCAGACGTTCTTCTAGGTCCAATTTTCGCCTTAAAATCTCCGACAGTGACCTTGAAGAATGTATGATCTTCTCTGAAGAATTTTTCGAGGTCCATATAGAACGCTTCGTCTTCGTCATAGCTTGATGTTGGTGCGTAAGCAACGAAGATGGTCAAAGCCGGCATAGAACCACATCGTTTCAACCGTAATCGTCCGATGCGGGTTGTTAGTTGTTCGAACGAATCAATTTTCACGGTCAAATTCGATTTGACGAGGACGCCAACGCCACCGACACCTCTGCAATCGCATGTTCCAAGGAACAGTTCTTCTCCGGTGTCATAGACAACGTGAAAAGGATGGCGCCTTCTCGTCTCAGCCAGGCCAATGACGTCGTACCTTATTCTTCTTGCTTGAATCAACAGATCTTCTACAGCGGATTGTTGAGCAAGGGTTCTTGCGTTGTAGGTACAGATCGTCATTTTAGTCCGTTTCGATCTTGGCAGCCTAGTTCGGCCCTGTTATGAATATGATCTTCTAAGGGCAGTTCGTGTAACACTTCGGGATAACTACATGTCACAAATAAGAAGCGTCGAGACGAACACCATTTGCCGTCTATTGCCCTCTCATACAAATTTACAAAAAAAACGCTCGCTCATTGTCTTGTTGTGTATGAGAAACCTAACAATTTTCCAAAATTTAAGGCTGGTCATTACACTGAACCTTTAGATCTTCTCATAAGTTTTCGCACAATAAACACCAAATTTATTGGTCAGAAGTAATTAGTATTGCTCAACAACACTATTCAAAACATGCTCCATCAGCATGAACATATTTCAGCATGCACTGTCGGCGAAAAGTGGATTTTCTTAAGAGTCAGCGTCGTTCGAATCAGTGGTTGTCACCACGCCAACGAGCAACTCAGAATCACGTCCAAATCGATTCGCGCAAAAGGCTATGCTCATGAGTTTTTGGGATTGGATCGGACGGATTTCTTGGAACTGGATGACAGCCGGAGAGACGATCAACGTCAAACGCTACGGTGAGCACCTGGACCGCTGTGATCGGGTCCTGTCCCTTTCACCTCGCTGCAGTCTTGTTGACCGGAATATGCTGGGAGTTGTTGATCATTCACCGTACACTCCTGACTTGTCGCTGTCTGACTATCACCCCTTCCGGCCGTTGGAGCACTTCCTGAGCAAGAGTAAGTTCCGAGACATGTGTTTATCGCCCTGGTGCCGAAATTCATGAGAAGACCTAAAATCATACATAGGGCTCCAATAACGAGCCTGAATATCTGCTATTAGAGCTGAAAAGCACCCTATAGTTTTATCCAGACACACTTTTCACTCTCCCAGTTAGCTTTAGCATTAAGTTACATTCTCTGGAACGGAAAGCTTAGTTGACTGGAGCGCAGCAACGAATCAACAAGCACGCATGTGCGGTAGGGGATCCCTTATTGCTAAGCTATATGCGCACTACGCGTGCTATCTAATTTTTATTAGGTGGCTTATACAGCTTCCTAATTTTACTGTTAGGCTTTTTAGCGGAATGTTCTAGATCTAATCAGTTAAAGTGATTAGAAGGTCTGAAGCTTTGCGTAAATCAGAGAGAAAACAGAGAATTCCTCACCAAGAATCGTCGCAATTATGTCTAAAAATCATTTTTAGTGATCTCAAGCAAGCAATCGGTTTCTCTTTGATCGTTCTGTGTACATCACCAATCAAACTTAATATTGGATCGTGTATATGCTGTAGTACATTGTCGATTTGAAGAGTAATTAGGTGAAGTACGACGTCGATTTGCCAAGTTTCATGTAACATAGGCAAAAATAGTTGTGAAGTTAGGTGTTACAAAACCATATTACCATTAATATTGCTTGCAGCGATCTGACATTTGAAATAGTTTTTGAAAGCCACGCCTATCTAAATACACATTTAGCGACATTCAGAAGACATCACATAAAACTGATTTGTCGCCCGATGATATTGTTTGTATATATCGAGGAACGGAGTAATACGAAGGAAATCAAAGTATTTATTGTGGGAAGCATGACAATGCCTACATGCGTCATTCAGTGTTGTCTAATCGCTGAGTTTCTCACTTCGTTTTCAACGCTATAGTTGATATAATGTGGAAATATTGTTGATATATCGCTGAATTAAGACGCACTTTTCAAATTCAACTGTTAATCGCTTTGATGCTCAATGGTCTCTCATTCAGTATCTGATCAAATTTCATTTCAGTAGTCCTGAAGTTTACTTAAGTTTTACAAAGTCGCTTCGTAGCTCTTCTTGTTGATATCTCTTTATCCCATATGCGCTTGACTTTAGTTCACTACTAAAAACCCATGAATAGGAGAAGAGCAGATGCCATTCATCTCTTTTTCTCCTCCTTTTTGCCACTATCAATGTCAACTTAGAACGTACGTGAACTGTTCGCTCCGCACTAGATCGCCTTCTTTCAATCTTTCCCTCTCATATTTTTGTTTCGATCTTCTCTTCTTCCTCTAAAACATCGCTATACAGTACTCACTAAACAAAGCAGATGAAGAGAGTGTAATAGACTTACCTCACGCATTACATATGGTGTTCAGTAGGAATGGTTTTTGATGACGATGCTACAAAGTGAGCTCTACTTGAATGAAGACTTTCTAACAAATATATATCAAGAACATATCACGTCTTGTTTATTCTTCAAAACATTTTTCTTCTCTTGATATAGCAGTCGGAAAAGAAAAGTCACGTCCTACTCGATCGATCGATACGCTTGTTGCAAAATTCGCTAAACTCTTTCGAAAAAAATTTCTTGTCAAAATACAGCAAACATTCGGTTCGTAGAACGCTCTTGCGCGATTATCTTGATATCTTAAAGAGAGCGACGTTAGACACTGGCCAACCTGTTGATTTCCAAAGACGACGGACCCTCACATGAGAAGACCAATTTTCACTAAAAATGAAACCTTAAGCTAAAAAACCTGGCCAAAGAAGTGTTGTTTAAGGTTAGAGATTATTACTACTTTTATAACTTTCGCAGGTAAACAGTCTTTCATAAGATTTTTTACTCCCATAATCCAGTAATTCGCACGACAAATGATCTATTGTGGAAACGTTTTGGGAAATGAAATGATTTGCACCAATAAAAATATCTATAAACACTAACTATTGTTTCGCTTGAAGGCGCTAAATATTGAAGCAAGATGCTACAAAAAGGTAGCGGATTTAGCACGAAATCTTGCTGTTCTGTATCTTCAAGGAACTACGATTTACGTCGTCATACTTTTGGGACAAGTATTTTGCGTAGTTTATTACCCTTTTCAGGACAAATTCCATTCACGGCTTTGGGTTGTTTGTTGAGCCCCTGCTTAATTCCAGATCGTTTAGCATCATATTTGCTTCATTGGTACTTATCGAAAGGATAACGATCTGACAAGAAAAACGAGAAAATGGCAAAAATTTTCCATAAAGGCTTATGGCGTTTTCATTCGGATCAAGTGACGGTGATTTGTTCACCTTTTCTCGACTGGATGCTTGTAGAGGAGATGAAGAGCTGTAATATCGGTTTTTTGGAGTGTGTTCACGATGAAAGTCGACTATTCAAGTAATGTCAGATCAAACCTTGCACGATTAAATAGCAATTCTGTCAACGCTACCAAGCGCTTTTTGTAGACACTGGAGACTGGGAGAGTGGCCAGGCAATACTCGTTCCCAACTGGTTATACTTTATTATTATTTCTTGACTAGTATTTGTGCCAACTTGTCACGTGGTCTGGTCATGGGCTCTTGTACAGCCCGATACACGTGTTTCGACCGTGCGGTCTCGTCAGTCAGGCAGAACCCGTCGTTTTCAGTCTTTTTAGCCAATCCTCTGTGATTGTTCCAGCTTCCATATTAAGAGGTAGCAAAGACGAACGATTTACACTCTAAGTCATGTGAAATCACCGATCTTACGGTGTTTACACTCGATTGCTCTTTTGCTGGTATCATAGTATATGATACTATACCCTTACTTCGAGTGTTACCATTACCAGACGGCATGACATGTTGGCTCAAAAAATAATTATAAGATATATAGAAATTTGAGCGCGGAGCTGATGAAACACTCACAATACGAGTATTATTATTACTATTATTCTAATTTATACGACCCGTCATTACAGTTTTTTATTCGCGAATCCCAGTACTTCTAGCGTTCGATTCGTTTTTTCGCCTTCTTGAATGACGTAGAATACTAATCGAGCATGGCTCCTTGCGATCTCGAGGATAGTCTGGCTGTGGCGTTCCATAGGGCGTACTTGTTGACTGCCGGAGGGTGTTTGATTTGAGGGTGGAGGGGAGGGGAGGGGGAGGGGGGGGGGGGTGGAGTTCGGCTCTACGCCCTCCATGATGAGCATTGCAACCACTCGGCCACGGCGCCCCGGTTATACTTCATACACCGTCCTGATATGCGCAACTGCGCAGCACTCTAATCTATATGAAAAGGTTGTACAGTGCCCGAAACAGTAATAATGAATGATAGTAATTGATATATACGTCAACACTTTTGATAGTCTATTCGAGATCTCGCTTAGAAATTCAGTATGATCTGACACAATTCTCCTGAGTCTCTCACAGGTCTGGTATCGTGGGCTTAAAAGCTCAAAATACGTTTCAGCTTCCTCACAATCCTTATCGTTAACCCTGCCATTCGTCTGCGCGACCCCTATCATTGTAGGGAATCGCCGTAGAGTGTACGTATATGTAGATACCTAAAGTGACCTTGTTCAACCAGAGATGTCCTAAGCCACGACCTCCACTGGTCTGAATTTTCTTCCCTTTGTAAGTGTAAAGTTATGGAAATTTCAAGATGTGCACTCTAATTAAGTTTGCAGGTGTAAGAAACTCAGCTGTATTGTCATCTAGAACCTGAGGTTAGGACGCTCATTTTGCTTTTATCGCAATCCTAGTGTTTGCAAGTCACTATTTCCTATCCCTCAAAACTAGAATGTTACCAAAATCCTTAATCAATCTTCTCATAAGAACTCGAAGTGGACAACACAAGCTCTTTCAGTGGTCACGTTCTTACTGGTTTATTAACCATGTCACGACTATGTGCCTTCATTTTGTACCTACTTGTCTCTTACGTTGCGCTTCGTATGTACAGATCAATGGCTCTTTCAATTTTCTGCCTCAAGATTCCACTCTCCATAATCTCCTTTTTTCTCTACTAAAATGTTTTTCGATCAGAACAAAAACATTGGAACTGATCAATATATGTCAACAAACAAGTTCAGCGCAAATTCAATGATCACTATTTAGTGAATAAATGGTGATTTCGGTGCAAGTGAAAAATTACTTCAGAATGTTTCCAATACGGTAGTTCGGAGTAAAAGGGTTGAGATGACCGATTTTCCTTGAAATCGAAACGGACTACCATACTGGTTGACTGAAAATGTTGTCGTATTCAACTAGAACGGTACTCATGTTTCAATACACTTCGCTGAACTGACAATTGCATACTATACATGGATAGTCCATTGAACTGGAGATAATTGTTAACGCAAATAGGCCCATATAATCACTAATCGCTTGTCTTTTTTTTTTTGTGAAATCAAGTGGCTCCGTATGTTTGCTGATTTCCGCTAATTGATTTCCTCGTGGCCGTTTTGACTCAAAATATAAAATATGATGTCAGATATATCTGACACATTGCTAACGACATCATTCACCTATGATTCGTTCACTTCGGAGCTAGTTCAGCATCATGACTCATATATGACTTACTTTTTAATTGTTCATTTTGCTGCGTGGTTTTTTTTTTTCCTATATTTCTTATAGTGATTCATTAGCCTATTCAACACTGATATTGTGTACTACGTACGCTAAAAGGACTTCATTACATGTTTGGCACTTATCAAAAGGAAATTTTTTTGGGCGAACTTATTTGCCTAAATTAAATCCACTGGTGGATATTTGCATCGTGTGCCACGACACATCATTGTAAATATGTGTTCATAGTTTCCTAGACCGCTATCTATTTATTTCAACATTCAATATGTCTGATAACTGTTTTTGAGCCAACATGGTATATGATATTTTAAGGGAGCTTTTAGAGCCCAATAAACGTGCTTCCCCTTGACAGCCTCATAAGTTGGGCAGTATCGTCCTAGCCAATCCCCCCATAAAAGAGCACATGACAAGATGGCTCAAAAATAATCATCAGATGTATTGAATTTTGAAAGTGGTTTTAAGAGAACACTCGAAACGAATGGTATGATATTTTAAAAATACCAGCCAAGAGCAATCGAGTGTGAAATCCCGCCGATCTATGGATTTATATCACTTGACGGCACGCGTGTATTGTACGTCGTCTACTCTATGTAGGGGGATGGGGCACTCGCGAGAGGAGCTAAGACAAAGGGTACTGCCCAAGTGATGAGGCTGTCAAGGCCGAAACACGTATAATTACTAAAAATTGGTCTCATCTCGTATTCTCGGAGCCTTTCGGTGACAATATAAACACCATACTTGACAACACTTTACAATATCAATTTTTTTTACGCTAGTTCTAATTCGTTCTGCAATCATCCGTTTTTTGTAACCTTTTCAACTTACACTTCTTACGTAGTTTGCTTGAAATTAAGACCGTCACAACATTCCCACCTTTACAGTCAACAGCCACTACATATAATTTGTAGTCTATAGCCTATATAATATCAGGTTAAGGAAAAGGTTCCTTAGCACCCGCTGAAAATTCAAAGTTTGTGCATAAATTCAATTAAAAACAACAGTAATTATTCTTCAAAATAAAACCATCATTATCAGCGATTTTTTGCCAACGATTTACAAGCTTCCGGATGTGCTCGAAACGCGCCAATCCTTGGACTTTCAATAAAAAAATCCTGACATGCCCCTCCAACTTGATCAAATGTCTCGAATTGCGGTCCAAGCAGGAAATGTTCCACTGAGCGGAACTGGACCATAATCTGATGGAGTAGCATCTGGACTATGGGCTGGATGCGACAGAACCTCGACTCCCTTCAATTTCATCAAACTTTTCCCTAGTCTTCTTTTCGGCATGACATTTGATATTGTCTTCATGAAACACTGCGCGTTCGACGAACAAAGGTCGGGTACTTAGCCTCCAACGCATCGTATACTCTAGACCGTATAACTGGCATTGCTGTGTGAGTTTCTTACGGAAATATTTCTGTATTCTCATGAATTTACAAGGGCGATAGTGTGCGACACAAGCATAGAATTTGAATTACTCGCGAGTGATAAGGAACTTTTACCTCAACCTAGTATTCATCACACTAGCTCCTCCTAGTTTTATCTGTCTGAAATGAATTCCAGCAAATTTGGCTTCACAACACCGGCGATTTCTCATAACGGTCAAATGTTTCTTGTCGCATCCAACACGAAGGACTGGAGCGTAGTAGTTAGAGTTGTTTTGGAATACACACGTGGACGTGAGGTCCATCTCGCTCTCCACGCCCAGCAAGTTCTCCATTGCTTTGTGGTTGGCCTATGTGGACGGCGACATTAACTCGCTACAACCCAGGCCACCGCGAGTGATCGTAAAAGCCAGACATGCATTCAGTCACCTCTGACGATACTATGAAGTCTAATGTATGGTGTATCTCTCAACGATTGATGGAAACTGAACATTTTACCTTCTACTAGCAGCCAGCACAACTTCACCAATTCTTTCACTGTTGAGCATTTTCATACAAGTCATGATTAGCTGAAAATGAGAACACACGCTCTCTTCATTTGAATTAAAATTTTAGTAAACTTTAGCCTCAAACCCATGTAACTGCACTTTTGCTCATTGTCGCAGTTAATCCTCGGTGCTATATTTTTTTGAGCATTTTCATACAAGTCATGATTAGCTGAAAATGAGAACACACGCTCTCTTCATTTGAATTAAAATTTTAGTAAACTTTAGCCTCAAACCCATGTAACTGCACTTTTGCTCATTGTCGCAGTTAATCCTCGGTGCTATATTTTTGTCTCTAGTAGTAGTAGTAGTAGTAGTAAGAGGAGGCTACTCACTTTTTTAAAAGTACAAAAGATTCCTCCATACACAAGATTTTGCCGAGCCTGTTATTCAATTTGGTAAACATATTCGCTCGTAGATGAATCCTGTACGAATTATCTTTCAAAAAGTGGGAATCAAAAATTTTCCAAATTTTCATTTGTTGCAACTTCTGGGAGCCAAGTGAATAATCTGTACAACAGTACAGCAACTACTCCATTAACGCAATCGTGATTGCCTAACATCTCCTATTTTGAGACACAGACCAATGAACATCTTAGATTCTAAGATGATTGTAAATTTTCCTTTCCTTGCAGTTGCTATGAGCATAGTTAAGCATGAAATAGGTAAGATAAATATGGTGTTTACTCCAACATCAAAACCCGACAATACCGCGATTGAATGACTTAAACTTCTTTTTTCATCACACACAAATGAAAACGTCTAAAGATCATATGATAATAAATAGAAAGTCTCAACGACGTGAAAACAGGACAAGTAAGAAACTATCAATCAATAACACAGTAAAATGGAAGCACAGTGTAAATAGTACAATAAGAGCGACAAGGTTGTTTGTAAGGTATATTTTGCCTAGCCTGAATCACATGTGACTCATCGCCTAAACTGTCAAAAATCAAGGCTCGCATGGAGTTAGAGATATTTATAAAGGATAAAGTAAGTTGGAACAAGAATGCTAATCAAATGTCCTTCTTCCTATCTAAAAATCGTAGGAGTTCTTTTCTGTTAGACGGCGACAATTGATTAATCGGCCCCTTTGCTGGACAAGAGCGTTTCACAAGGGTGTTGCGATCGTTCGATAGCTTAAATCTCTGGCTAAATCGCTACGTCTCCGCTTTTACAAAAGACCTTTTTACAATGCTGTAGCACACAAAATAACGTTGCGTTTCACACCCGCCGCGCTTCTTTATTTTTGTCATCGTACAATATGCTAAAAGCGCGAAGAGCATATGAACGTGCACAGGACATCCTGTAGTATCTGAGTCGATCGTTTTATTTGGAGTTTCTTTCAAAGCGAAGAAAAAATTCCCCATTGAATGACAAGTTGCACCACACATGTCTAAAGCGTCAGGTCATCGATCGACCGCCTCGCCCCTCAGCCCATTAATTAAACGGTAAACAAGCCGCCGAATGTGTGAAACCTGCTGCTATTTTCCCTGCTATACGGTAGTAAAACGGTCTTTCCAGAAAATAAGCAGAGTGTTTGACCGTTGAAATTTACGCTATCGAATGATTCACTAGTAGTCGAAAAAAAGAGCTCTGTCCGGCGAGGTGTAAAACACAAATGTTTTTTATCTCCTACAGCGCTATCAAAATAGTGTCTCAAAGGGCAGAAACAATTCGGATTCTTCGAGACTTGTACCATTGAAAGAGTACTACTGACTAGCAGTCTGAGGAAGGAATTTTGCCCAGAAAATATTAACTAAATAAAGAAAAAAATGCGAGGTGCATGTGAGCGCTATAAGAAGGCTCTTTTAGAAAACGATCACGTAGGACGCTAACCAGAGATTTCAACTTTCGAATGATTACTGACACTGCTATGAAAAATTCTTGACCAGTTAATGAGCTCGAGTATTCATTTGCCGCCATATAACAAAAAGTATTTCGCCCAATATCAAGACGTAGAAAGAGCTATCTATTTCGCTTATTAGTGAGATTTTCCCATTCTTACTTTCGCATTTCGATTTTTTTCTTGATGTCCACTAAGTCAACAAATGTAATCACCGTGATGAATGATGATATGCAATCATTTGGTGGACAGAGACTGGACGCCTTCCTCTCAAGAAAAAACCGCACCTGACGACTGCTTTTCAAGCTGGTTGTATACTTCGAATTTCTTTCCGCAGATGGCGCTTTAGGGCGCGGAAGAGATGCTAGTCCGATGAAGCAATATTAGAGCTATACGATGGATGTAATACCGTGGTCCAACTCACTTCCTCCGAAATGTGGCGAATCGGCTTTGCGATGTGAAGTGGTCGGTCAATGCATGGGGTGTCTATCGAGACATCACCTTGCGGAAGCCCATTTCATCTGGATGGTAAGCGATGGTGTTACGGTCGTATCCAAGGGTCTACTCAAGCTACTAGAACATTCTCTAACATATCAAAGCCTTGTGGTATTATCCAGTTTGAAATAGAGAAAAAACACTCAATAAAACAATAGTGAAAGGGTAATAACGGGAGAACCCAATAAATGCACAGAAATTACGGTAACGGACATACATCTGTAGTGTACATGTTTTAAAAGGAACCACACAAATCTGAACGTTCAAACTTTTCGATGCAATCAGGTTCTAAAAGCAGTTTATATATTTGTGTACAGAAAAACAATAATGTAATCTGACAGTGCATTTTGAGCGTTTCATGAGGTGTACTATGAGCACTTATACGGTGCAAGACACGTGTTTCTGCCTTCCAGCTTCGTCAGCTGCACGGTGCCTTTTCGTTCGATTGGTTCCTCGGGGATTTACCCCTATATAGAGTAATCGATGACGAACTATTCAAACACAACTTACGGTGAAACAATCAGAGTGGCGTTCTTTTAGAGCGATTGATTGTCGAATGCATGGCGCATGGCGCATGGCTGTTACGTGGGCAGATATAACGAGCAATTCAATCGACTATTTTGAGAATGCGCTCATGAGCAATACAATCCGACAACGTATTTTGAGCCTTTCATGAGGTCTGTTATGGACACTTGCACGCTGCAATACACGTGTTTCGACCTTTGAGCCACATCAGTTGCACGGTGCCTTTTCGTTCAGTTAATTCCTCACGGATCTACCCCTACATAGAGGAATCTACGACGAACTTTTGACGCTCAATGTACAGTGGAGCAATCACCGTGATCTTCTTTCAGGGTGATTGATTGTCGAATGCATGGAGTTCGGCTGCTACGTATGGGCGTAAAATGATTACTAGTCTGAATATATTCTGAAGAACTCACAACAGAACCATCTAGAATAGTTTTCGATGGACAGCCATGACGCTATTATTGCACTGTTCACTCCACGACAGGTAACGTTTCAGCGTATTTCGTTTTCTTCTGGAGATAGCAAATCGATGGATAAAAGGATAATGTTTTCGGCTCTGATTCGTGAAGGTAAGCCATGCATTCGACGACTTCATCCACCATAGTTAGAGGCGACAGTGCATATCTGGCATTTAGAATGACTCGCAGTAGCCTAGCGCTGTGTCAGGTCAGTGTTGCTGTACTCCCGCACAAGTCTAATATCAAATTACCGACCCCGGAGGGATGGAAGGCTTCGTGAGCGTTGGGCGCGACGTCGAACCATTGGCCTATGCGCGTCGCAGAGCACTCTTAACCACTACGCCAGACGCACTCAGATAGTAAGTCGTTGCATTAGTTTCACTATCAACGTGATAACAGTAAGTTATCGATCATTTATGACGTTAGAAGGAAGTCGGTGTTGAATTCCCTCAAAACTGTCGTAGCCAAACTTCCAGGCATATTCATTGGTATGCAAAATTTCGAACCTCCGTGGTGGGATTTGAACTCAATTCCCACCCTAACCGGGAGCGCGTACTAGCCACTGCGCTACACCGGCAAAGGAGGACATTCCCAATCAGGCTCTAAAACACAGTCGTCCTCTGCGGTAGAAGCGCAGGAACCTCAGAGGTGATCGTCTTTCCTCGATCGACTTTTCTGCAATTTTGCGTCAATTCGTGAGACCTGTGACGCGAACTTACACATAGTATTTGTAGTCCTCAAGTTGTTTGCTTTTACCAATCCATGGCAACTTTGACGGTTTTCCTTCCTGAATGTCCTCGAATGTCTGATTTCATCTACCCACTAGGGGCCTTAATAGGCCTCTCCGGGGCGCAAATACGCCTGGAGAAATCATTTTTCCAAACGAAATGGTTATTCGCAAAAAAAAACCTCTAGAGATTTTATGAACCTTTTTTATTAACTTTTATAATCCTTTCTGTGATTTCCTTTTTTTGGCTAAATGAGCTCTATATTAGAATTTTTGACTTGTGGTGTTGTGGTGTTAAGCCCTGTCTTTCTTTCACTTCAATCACCCTTTTTTTTCTAAACCGTTTTCTATACTTCATTCTGTTCTTTCTTCCTTTGTTCTCTTTTTGGTACTTTTTTGATCTATTATGTTATAAGTATGTCGCTCTATCGATCAAAAAAGAACGGGGACGCGGTGGACGAGTGGTTGTGATGCTAGTTACGGCGCGCGTGAGGCCGAGCTCAGCCCCTAACACTCTCCGGCAGTCAGCAACAACGCCACGCAGCCTGGCTATCCTCCAGATCGCAAGAGAGCTCGCTCAACCAGTATTCTACGACGCTCAAGATGGGGACGAAAAAACGACTCAAATCATAAAAGTACTGGGATCCGCACAGTGAAAAAACGATTGTGATGACGGATAGATAAATAAATAAGCAAAATTAAATGAAAAAATGTGTCGAAAATTAGTTCATCTGTTGTTTCTGGTTAGTCCTCGTTATTTTGTTTAGTTTAATTATTATTTCATTTTCATCTAATTTCATCATTTTTGGTTTTATTCTATTATTTCTTCCTTTCCCCTTCTTTTTCTTTTGTTTTATCTATTATGATACAGGTATTATAGTGGTGCAACGGTTAGCATACGCTCCCGGAAAGAGTGAGATCTGGGTTCGAATCCCGGCTGACGCAAACGTTTTTGCACAGCACCTTGGGGATACAGAAATTGTTGCTGCTTTTGACTATCTTATAACTAGAATGGCCATATGAGTTCTACTCGCTTTCTGATCTCCTGATCTCCTGGAATAATTTTTGAATAAGCGATGTCTTGCTAACCACCACTCGCCCACTTCCCGTGATTTATTCAAAGCCGACATCGGGTTGCATGCGGTTCTCGTCTCATCTCATCTCATGTCACTAGAGACAACGCTTGTTTCTATCAGTTCACCTTGGTAACCACCGAATTTCCCGTCGCTCTGGATAGCAGCATGTGTGACGCACTGGATAGAGATAGCCTGTGACACACACACATGGTCTATCGGTCGACGGTTGTGGGTTCGATCCCGCTCACTAAGCCTTCCGCCCCTGCGGGGTTAGTAGACTGGTAGCGGATTGATCGCAGACTTGTCTCGGAGGATAACAGCACAGACTCGATACATTAGGCGGGCCATTGCGAATCATTGTGAAGGCCAGGTATGCATTGAAATCACTTCAAACGATGCTAGATGAAGACGAGTGCACGGCGCGTCTCTCAGAGATCGATAAGCGCTGAGAGCTTTTCCCATTTTATGGACGCCAGCCGGATATTCCCATTGGACCATTGGTCTTTCAGGCTTCCTTCATTTTCTTCCTTTCTCAATCTTTTAGGTTTCCTATCTATCTGTATTTCGTTAATCTCTACTGTTGATCTGTTGCTTTTCGGGGTTTTCTGTTCGTTGTTGCATGGCTAGAGTTCTGTCGCAGATATGACTGATGATGACAACGAGCCATTGACCAGTACTGCTAGCCAAGCCAGCCAGATTCCAGACATGTCGCCTCCAGAACGTACTGCAGCCGACGAAGAAGGAGGCGGAGGAGGAGGTGGAGGAAGCACCGCCGGTTCGCAGCAGCAGCACGCTCATCACTCTCACGGACTTGGACATGAGTTCGTTAAATAGTCCTTTTTTACATTGTTTTGAGAAGTGATAGCAGAACACGAGACCCGGTTGTGGAGTGGTTAACACGCACCTCTCGAAGGGTGTGAGACGGGTTCACCTCTGGCCGCCCGGGTCTCAAAGTTTTGCGTATCGCTCAACATCATGGGATTTCTTCAAAATTGTCTTTTCATCATGAAGCACTCAGATTGTATCTGGTGTAAACACAGTTCTGAGAAGTGCGCCTGGTCGAAATTAGCCTAAAAAGAGAATGTGTTACTAGTAGAGAGGATTTCATGTCAATCTGTGGTTCTTTTCCGTTAGATGGCATGGAATGGAGAAAGTACTATTCTCACTGGACAGAGGCTTTCCATTGCGCTTCTAGTAATCAGTTGAAAGTTTGAACCTCTGGCTACTGCGCTACGTGGCCGCTTTTTGAAAAAGTCTTTTTGTAACGCCTTAGCAAAAAGAAAGCATTTGTGTTCTACGTACGCTTAATTCTTGCAGAATAGAGCTTCGCCTTCAAGTTATTAGTAACTATTCGACAGAGTAATTCACCACGATTTCCACACTCTGCTGATTTTCTGAAAAGACGCGTCTCACGACAGTGTAACAGGGAAAATAAGATCGAGTTCCACATACGCGGACACTTATCGGATCGGCTATTGCGTGATCTGGGCGTGGGCTGACTGCGAGTTCCATACGGCGACCGATCGGTCGCGTTAACGCGTTACACATGCTGTAGGCAGTCTTGTTATTTAGTCGAGAGTTTTTTCTCTGCTTCGAAGAAAACCTCGCACAAAACGTACGACTCTGATACTACAAGATTCCCTGTTCACATTCATATGTTTTTCGTGCTTCCAGCGAAGTTATGTTAGAAGTGATAGGCCTGTTTGAAATAAAATTTTGTTTTGAATTCCACAGCGTCATAAATGGGTTTTTTTCGAAAATGGAACACGTAGCGCACTAGCCAGAGTTTTAATCTTCCGAATGACTGCTAACACTCATGTGAAAACTTCCTGTCTAGCGAGAGGGTCGTTACTTCATCTCGTGCCGTCTAGCAGAAAAGAATCCAATCTTTTATAGCAACTGCTAGGTCCACGAAAGTTTCAGCGGGAATGACCTTACGTTACTGAGTTGACATGAAATCCTTACGAGGTGATAGTTTGTGGAGATCTTCTATACAGTAGAAAGATACAAAAGTAAGCGAAAATTAACTCATAGATCTGTTAAATAACTGTTTATGTACAGAGAAACGAAGGCGGAGCTGTGATTCTACCTCAGTTTAGTGAGTGTGTCAATGTTGAAGTAATCAAAAAAACCTCTGGAGGAGTCGAAATCGCAAATATACTTGTCAAATCTGGATCGCATGTTGTTGACGAACTATTTCGTTTTGTAGGCTAGTGAATTACTAGACAATCTTTATCCAGGGTATAGATCTGGTTCAAGAAAAGGTCATGGACATACGTTAAACCTGAACTATCGCTGCATAAGTGGTCATTTTCCTATTTATTCCTTTGTAATCTCCCATTTCCCCCCTCCTTCCCTATCACTCGTCATTCCTTTCCCGAAATCTGGACATTGTCCATGGCGAAACAGCTTTATTTGTAAAGTGGAGGGAGCGTAATCCACTGTGACATTTCGCCTCATTCACAAAATCAATGGTATGGATGAGTCACTAAGGGGGTCGTTGTTTGGAGTGGGGGCAGGGAGCATCCTGGTATTGAAGCATTTTCTACAATCAGAGAGCAAACTGACTTGATTTGTCATAATTACAAATCCAGAGATGCTGAGCGATATACAGAACATAGGAATTTAACGCGCGTGTTACTCCTACCGAGCGCAGTGGAACGCAGGTTTAACTCTCGCCTGGGTCAGAAATTTTGCATGTCACTAAGCACCCTTGGATATGTAATTGTAACGCTTAGCATTGCTATAAAAGCTGTTAACTTATCTAATTTTTGTTGACATGATTTGAGCTACGTCTAACCACGTCTGATACAGGGAGGGCTATATAGGTGGCCATCTATCGAAGTGAGTTGAGTGGAGGCGTTTGAAACCGATGATAGGTTCTTTTTACCCGATCCTCCTCCCTCAAATTGAAGTTTCTATTGGGAACAAAGTAATAAAATTGCAAACAAGCATCTGAACGAGTAGACGAAAAAGGTTTTAACGATCTACTGGATCGGCAGGAAATACTAGTTGTCACCCCCACCCACGAGCACAGCCGTACTTTAAGTAGATTAGTCAAATTTTCGGCGATAGATTCAGTTATAAGTTTTGCCTTTCTTCATATACTCGAATCACGAACTACAATCACGACTGTTATGTATAAGTGAGTAATTCAGTTCTTTCCTAAACGAATTAATGATGCTGTGACTAATCTTCTTCTTCTTCATCTTCTTAGCTAGAGTGTTTGATTGCGTGCGAAGAATTTCTGATATCGTTGCAGCACGAAGGGCACCCATCTCTATTCCGTCCTCGGAGTTGACAAAAAGGCAACTGAAGACGAGATCAAACGTGCGTACAGAAAATTGGCACTCAAGTATCACCCGGACAAAAATTTGGATGGCGATCCAGAAAAGACGGAAATGGTATAATTTGTTTTTGTTTTCTAGAGCAGAGTCAGACAGGGGCATAATTGGTCGGATCGATCTCATCAGGAGTAAATTTGCTTTAATCTCGAAAATAAAAGCTGATAGAGTTTTACAGCGCACCTTAGGTGTAATCGGTAGTTCAACGTGTTTACAAATGCACCTATATTCTGAGGTATCGCTCACAAGGAGATGTTCTTTTCCGGAACCGAGTTTTCCATCCCATTTGTACTCTCAATGTTTCGCTTCAAACTTTGTCCACAAAAGGGAAATTAGTCATTTACGTAGCCATCTTGAAAAGTCTTTGCTCGTTTTTTATTCGATTGTATAATGAAAACCAAGTAAGTACTTGCTTGTTTTCAGTTCAAAGAGATCAACTATGCTCATGGCATTCTGTCTAATCCAAATAAACGGAAGGTCAGTTTTTTTCCCATTAAGTTGTCCATTTCCTGTAATTTCCGATATAGTCGAGGTCTTGTTGATTGAAATAGTAATATTTTAGGTTTATGATGAAATGGGTGATACTGGTTTGAAATTAATGGAACAGTTTGGTGAAGATGAGAAAGTTTTGCAGTGGCTGCTGAAGCCATGGTTCAAGGTAAGCTTTTCATTTCGTTCGTTATGATTGAACCACTCCTCAACATTCTCTATCCACGCCGTTCCCTTGATCTCTTATGTTCTTTCAATGCCTTAGGGCTCTGAAACAGATTTTTGGTGACTCGTGCAAGACTTCCATCTTGTACAAGATGTTTGATGATTTCCTCTAGAAGAAAGCGTACTGTCTTCATTTGTCAGAGCGCGCGTGGTGCTAGTGGTTAAATGTGTCCAGCGACACACTCGCCGTCGACGGTTTGATTGTGCGCTTGAAGTTCACCAAGCTTTCCATCCCTCCGAGTTCGACGAATTGTTCTTAGACTCGTGTGGTAGGATCACAGTAACTAACTTGGTACATCGATAGGCCACTGGAAGTTATTGTAAAAGCCAAATATTCATTCATTCACTTCAAACAATCCTAAATAAAGACGAAAGCACGGCACATCCCTCAGAGATTGATCAGCGCCGAGAGCTCCATCCGTTATCCTTTTGACTGTCCTCATTTGATGGTCTTGTAAAAGTCATTGTTATGGCAGAGATCTCATTTGGAAAACCGTGTCATGTTAATGAGTCGTAAATGAGTGACTTGTTATCTGTTGTCCCATTGATCTTGCGAATGACCCGAGCTCACAGCACTGAATTTTCTTTATCCAGTCACGCGCAAGAATGGCTCAATGGGTTTTCTTTGCTGTAGGATTTGTTGGGCATCATATCTTTTCCTGGAGTTTTCGTAAAGAATCGTCTATGATCTCCTGTGCTGTGCGTTTGACAATCCGGGAAATCCACTTGACGATACCTGTTCTGCATCGGTTTCATTGTAACGTATCACGTGTCTGGTCTAGTTGATTTTCGACGATTGGCGTGCGGAGTGGCTTCTCTGTTTTTTGATCGTAGAATTCTGTCGAAGCTGTGAATCATTTCTCTCACATGCGAAACATGAAATGCTCTCAACATCGAGTAGTATTTCATCCTACTCACGAAAGAGCCATGTTTGTAACACATGCTGCGCTAGGAAGTATTGTTGAGTCGAGGAGAGGGGACACCTAGTCGGGCGTTCTTTGGCCTTTCCAATCATCCTCGATGCTCCCCTGGACACCTCAATCCGCTCGCTTTTTCCTTCTAAACTCTGGAGCTAAGTCGTTAATCATATCGACCTTCTGAGGCGACTAGATGGAACTGAAGCATTAGGTGATTTCTTTAGTTGAGCGTGATTGCAGTGTCACAAAGAGCTCCATGTTCCATGAACATTGTTGTTTTTGGGGTTTAGTCGCAAAACTGTCTTTTCACACGCATTGCCCGAAGTCGACCAGCATTTGTTTCTTTTGTTTGATGTTTGGTGTTATGTCAAGAATGATGTCATTATTAAAGCGAAGATAGTGTAATTGTCGGTCATCCATTTTACACTTTCATGTTGTCTCACGCGAGCGTTCGTAAGATGTTTTGAACGGTGGCAGTAAACAATTTTTGCGGGATGTTTTCTCCTTGTCAAACCCTCTTTCTTACGGTGATAGAGACATCGTTATACAATGGCGACATTTTGGTTATGAGTCTTCAAATAGCTCGCGAGGAACGTTTACCTACTGAGTGAAGGCCCCTCAGCTGTCCAAAACCTGCGATTTCATATGCCTTAGCTGAGTCGAATGCTTCCCTTAGACCGAAGAAAGGCGGAACGGTTTCTTGTGTTCTCGTGGAACTTCATTCAATCTCATTATTGTATGGATTTCGACTATCTATTGTACCGGGTCCGTTTCTAAGCCATGCTTGCCCCTAATGCTGCTTGTCAATCCAGACTTTGCTCAGTCATGTTCAGGACAACACAAGTGGAGATTATAGACGATAGAAAAGAAGCGTGGCGGATAATAGTTATCTATTTCGTGAAGGTTTTCTTTTTTGAATAACTGCATAGATTTCGTGTTCACTTTTTCGCGGACTAAGAACTTTCCATTCTGAATGAAGTGCCGAGAGGTACCGCAGGCGTTCAAATCTTATCCTATCGGGACCTGGTAAAATGGGCGACAAATTAATCTCTTATTCCATGCAAAGGCAGAAGAACGTGGTAATTGAAGGGATTTCTGAGTGGTAATTATGGACCGATTCTTCATTACCTTTCTGAGAGCTGTGACTGTGTCGCCTGATCCGTGAAGTTATCATTTTGATTCATAATTGGCAAAGCGTCAGTAGAGTAATGCTCTTCCCACCTCATGCAACTTCGTTAAATGCAGTCCTTTTTCCTTTAGATGTTCAATCTCTTCTCTGCAGCGTTTTGCAAGTTTGGATGAGAGGCGGTGATTGCCTGTGACTTTGCGATTCCACGTTGTCGCATCAGCTGGACTGATTTTGGAAGCTAATGTCTTTCGATAACTTTCGGGCTCCTAGCTCTTAGAGCACAAACATGAAAATGTTGGATAATGCATTCGTATTTTTTATCGATATTGTCAATAACTACGTCTTCCTATAGGTCGGGAATTAATTTGAATCGATCCCACTTAACAGTGATCTGGGATTCCGTCTTCGGAATTTAGAGGCCTTCTTTCCTTCACTAGAAAAGTCAAATGTTGCTCGGAAGAGGCGATGGTCAGAATTTGTGAATAATCTTGTAACATTACCGGCATTAGTTAGGCGTAATATTCGATTTGCTATGTAACTCCAAGATTTTTATATGTCCCCGGTTTGGATGTAACGCGAGTTCAACTCCCGTCTGAGGTCGAATTTTGCTACCACTCAATTCTCTTAGATACATTCGATTTGCTGTGTTGTGGCCTAATGGTCTATCTCGCCACGATACTCTTTTCTGGTAAACTTCCACGTTCGTTGTTGACATTGGTGTTTTTGAAATTGAGAATCACTATAAATGGTTTTGGTCATAGTTGACGCAGACAGCCTCTAACCCTGTTTAATCCATTTGGTTCATGGATTCAAGTGTGGCGTTCTTCAGTCGTTCGCCTAGGTCTGATTTTTGCGTTTAAATCTCCAATGATGACGTAGCATCTAGGGTTTTCTCTGGAAAACTTTTCTAAGTGTATGCTTTTACTTTGTATTTATAATAGCTTGATGTTGACGCGTAAATAATGAGGATGGTCAAAGCCGGCAGTGATCCACAACGTTCCGACCGTGATCCTCCCATCTAGGTAGTTGTTTTTTCCCAAATAAGCCTATGTTGATGGCCCAAGCCGGTTCCTCTATATCACGTGTTCCAAGGAGCAGCTTTTCACTGATGTCATAGACGGCGCAAAATTTATGGAGTTTTCTTCACTCAGTCAGTCGATGACGTTGTGATTTATGCTTCATCTCTGAATAGTCAGGTTATCTATAGAGAAATTGTATGCAAGTGAGCGTGCACTATAGGGCCCTAGTCGTTTATGACTTTGGCAGTCTAGAATAGCCGTGAATTTTTAGCAGTAAGATCTGAACAACGTAGATGATTATTGGTAACTTATTCTACTGTGGTCTTCTTCATAATCGCAAAAAAATTTTGAGAAATTTCATGGGAAACATTTCAGAGAATTTATCGGTTTTTCGAGTAAACGAAATCGTTGTTAATGTAATTTTTTCAGTGGGTCTTTTTCGGGTTTGGATTGCTTACATGTGGGTTCTTCTGCTGTTGTTGTGGCTGCTTTTTCTGTTGCAAATGTTGTTGCAATTTCTGCTGTGGAAAATATGTACCAAAGGAGAGTGAGGTGAGTCTGCAAAATCTACTGTTATTTTCAATATTCAACAATTGTATTTTCCCGAAAATGTTTTTGATAAGATTACCGCGTCTATTTTACAACATTGCAGGTTAACTTTTTTTGTTTACCTCAAATTTTTTGCATTTCGATTTAGCCATCGAGAGTATATTGCCACAGATGACAACGTTGGGAAAAGGTACTCTAGTTGTACTCTGAAAGAGTAAAGAATTGTGTAGGTTATTGCAAAGGAGTTGGTAATCTCCTAGTAGAAATTTTTTCTCGCTCAATCCAAGCTGCCTTTGATGTGGATCTAAGGAGTGTCGTAACCCATTTCTTATCCATAACATCGACAAGGTAGACGTGATCTGGGCAATGTTATTGTTTATTGTTCTATTTCCATCTAATTTGTATTTGGGGAGAATTCGAGGACAACTGTAGATGTTAGCAACGTGTTGAGAACTCGTATGTTCTGCTTATTAGGGCAGGAGTAGAGATAAATATGTTTATGTAACACACTAGTGTCGTCACGTTACACTCAATTACTGTGATTAGCGGCGTCGCATTCTCGCGCGAGTACGATCACCAGCCTCAATGGAAATGAGGAAGATCACTCGGTAAATCGATATTTTGGGAGGACATTGCTTCTGTAAGGATAATTATAGTAACGAGAACGCCCTTGTACAAATTGATCGCTCCGAATGCCGCGTAAATGACTAGTACGGCGCCGTTTCCTATCAACGGCCGTATCTAAAGGGTGGAATTTGCAATGAAATGAGTAGATGTCTTTTGTTTGTATATGGATGTTATGAGATATTAGAACCAAGATTATAATATTTTCAGTGATGTAGAGTGATGTAAAAAACTTTTTCGTCAGGCGAGGCTCGAACCCGCATCTCACTTTATCCGGGAGTACGTGCTCTAAGCCGTTGCACTACTTACTCCTGCTTCAGCACCACTGCTTGTACGCTACAGCGCATCTATTTGTCAGCAACCGGCCGTCAACGGTTTGGCCCAGGTAGTCGGTATCCGCATTGGACCTAATCACGCTGACATGTATTGCGTATTGGATGATCAAATAGAATTCCTTTTAATCAACCGCTCTTAACAGTGGTATGATGTCATGGAAAAAAATGCCAATATCACATATATTTCAGCGTTGTAGCGTAGAAAGAGAGTTAGCAAAACGGGCGTCAGTAGTGCAACGGATAGGGCACGCTCTCTCCGATGGAGTGAAATACGAGGTCAACTCCCGCGCGACACATAATTTTTGCACATCGCTGGGTCTATCTATAACATTACACCACCGCTAAAAGCGACTGAACAGAAGGTATTCCAAGTTTTATTAAATTGTATGATAAAACTTCTCAAAAAATCAAGAATTATGGAAAATTTTCGTGTGTGAGCAGAACTCGCTGCGGCATTTATGGACCTGATGGACCTGTAAAAGGTCGTTTTGTGCAGCAGACTTACATTCGATAGCTCAGAGATGTCGATTCCAAGTACGGTTTTTTGCACTATGATATAGTACTTGGGTTTTGCTGTTGTAGATCATAAGGTGTATCAAAATTACTTCCTAGGTAGAACAGTTGAGAGAAGCCGTTCCGTAATCTTCAGGTCTACTTATCTCTTATGACCTACTAGAACTCTTTGAGGTAGAATGTAGAGTCGACCGAGATTAACTTCAAGACGCATCACATACCATCTACATAGTGTTTATCACTATGTCAACGGATAACTGTATCTATAGTGGAGAACTCAGTGATGAGTGCGAATAAAACTGTGTTCAACCAGCGTAGTACCTTTTTTTTCTTGTAAATTACGATCATCGTGTTAATCATTAGTCTTGATCAAATTTCATTTTTGTTTTGAGTACCTAATCAAGCTTATTATACCAGAGCTATGAGCCACCGGATATCGACGATATCGAAGTGGGCGAGGCGAATTCGACGGCTCGATCGGCTGACGGTGCGACGGTGATCATTGCGCAACCTGGTGGTGATGGTGATTCGAAAACATCACCAGTATTGATGCATCCTCCATCAGCTGAGTCAATTGATGAGACTTCCCAAAAGGTGAGCTCGTTAATGGTGCACCTATGTGTTAAAATAGTAAAGTATCATGCATCCAAGAATGTTGAATGATATGCAAAATTCGCAGCCCTAAGCCGGTGTTGAACCCGCGTTTCACCCGTACTGGCGGGGCGCCTGCTACCACTTCGCTACTAAATCCACCGCTTTGCTACCACTCTTTCTCGATATGAACTATCGTAGCTTCTCGGCAATCAGCAAAGATGGCTCGAATGCATGAACTCCGCTTAGAGTCGAACGTTTTTGTGTATCACTCAAAATCTTGACATTCAGTAATACAACATCATGACACTACTTAAGTGCAGTTAAATAGAGTTTTTATAGATAATACATATCGTACTCCCGCCTTAATTGTGGCATCAAAAGCATGGCGTTGTTGCACTTTTTTCTTGAAATCTTGCAATTTTTGGAACTTTCCGTTGTCGGGAAGTATGTGTTGTAGGGACCTTTTTGCTGAGCAGAATATTTTCACCAAATTTCTAGTGATATTTGAAAGCTGGAATTTCGATGACTTCAAAAGTGTATTTGGTTTTTGAAAAGACATTCTTACTGTGCTGTAACAGTAAAAATGAAATTGAGTTCCACATTTGGCGTGCGTTGTCTCGTAAATATATGAAAATGTTCTCTTCGTTTTGTAGAGTTTATTTTCTTTCTATAGTGCCAAGTAAACTCGCTATGATTTCTAATACCCAAGCAAAAGTGCGCTTCGATCGCTGAGCGTTATCCTGTTAAAGTTGCTTCAACGCCTTAAGAAAGCTTTTTGGAAAAAGGACTTGGTATTGAAATGTTTGAGATTTATGTACCGAATGATTCCTGGAAGTCTGAGGAAAATGCGGAATAGGTCCTATTCTTAAGCAGTTAAATAATGATCTATGATAACGGAAAAGTACCTAATTTCTATAAGTGTTAAAAAAATCACTTGGTCTGGCTTTCTTGATTGAAGTATACCCAATGATGTAAAGTGATGAGCAAAACATTTGCGTCAGACAGGACCTGAATCCACATTTCACCCAATCTACGAATCTCCAGATTGATGTATTTTGTGCATTTTGTTAAGCTCCGGACACCTCGACTCCCTTTTGAGGGTTTACACAAGAATTTCTACAAGTTTTGCTTCTTATTTTGATTGAAAGTTACCAAAATATTCCGTTAAGCTGTTGTAGTTGTAGGCTCGAAATTTACATATTTTGTCATGTCTAGCCTTCTTATAGCAACTGAAATATCGCAACGTAGACGCCCAATTTGTGTGGCATTGTTAAGCATGTGATGTAAACGAATGTTCAGGAGCATCAGTCACATTTTTTATCCAAAATCAATCCGGTTACTTGTTTTTTGAACTTTACTTCAGCGAATTGGAGTGATATGTGTTGGATATGGTGCAACAGAGTCAAGCAATTGACCGGGAACGCCTTCGTTTTGGATAGTTTCTATGTCTTCTAAATTATAACGAGATGTCTTATGTTGCGGTTGTGACTTCAGTGTGATTCAATAATCCTTCTTACTAATTTTAGCTCTTCGAATTTAATCGAAGTCTACACGTTTCCGTTTAACAAATTGTCTGAGTCTTGTTAGAAGTTTTTGATGTTGTTGAGACGCGAGATTTGAAATTCTCGAACTCTGTTTCCTATCAATCGATTCATGAAATCCAGTCGATTTCCGTTATGTCCAGAAACGTGTCTACTCACCATATGACCGCATGATACAGGCGACGATAAGGCATTTAACTTCACTTAAATATATTCCTAATTTCCTACTTGGCTTCTTCGTTGTCATTTCTTTCTCTTAGATCTGTATTATAGCTCGAATTGGCCTATTCTTTAGTGACTTGCATTGCTCAATAGTTAAGCTCATAAGCACCAAATTCTTTTCTAACCTTCCTCGTGCTTAGTTTGAAGTGACTCGCTTTAACCGTAGTCGTAGTTGATTTCATTCTTCAGGACAGGTAAGTGCTGAGGATTTAGCGCGAGCTATCTGTTTATACCTTGCACCTTTTTTCAACTGCATGAATTCTATGGTATTGTGATGTAGCTGGAGCGTTTTCCCTTCTCATTGCTATTTTTTCAAACTTTATATACAATATCTTTCTGCTAGTAACGGTTGTTTTCTGCGTCCTGGTTTTGTTCTTTGTGTGATGATTAGCCTCGATTTGCCTTTATTTTGGACACTTTATTTCTATGTTTTCACGTCAATTTATTGTTCAAAAAGAAAATGAAAATTCTTTTTATAGAGGACTTCTGTATGTCACAAAATCCAAGAATGGCTGAATACTTACATATTATTGCCATAGAATCCAGACCAATCAGCTAAAATGTGTTGCTTCCATCTCCTTTTTAAGTTTTTTTTTTTTTGTGAACCAAATATTGATGGTCGGTGTCATATTGAGGGTAGGTGGAGACAGTGAACGTTTTAAGCCTCTTTTCGATTGTTTATTAGAGATTGCTGCTGTTTAGTTGACCGCAGTTGTAGTAAATGGATCTATCACGCAGTTATCACTCGAAGTACATCCATAAGACTTCTGAGGTATGAACAAGGCTTTGAACTGATCAGTCATTAAGCTTTCTCGAGGCGCACATGCTATCCACTACACTAACTAAGGCTTTTTTTTGCCCTTCAATTAGCCGTGTTTTGCAGCTCTGTTGAAGCCGTCTCTGGTCAAGGGGAATGACATGAGTGGCAAAAATGACATTGAGTCCAGCAATTTTGACACTGCTGTCGAAAACACGATGTAATGACATATATCTGCTGTTATTACTGCCTAAAAAACATGGCTTGGAAGAAGGCAAAACAAAGATTTTTTAGCGTAGTAGATATCAGTGAGCCCTCAGAAAGGAGCGAACGCTAATTTGAAGCCCTTCTGAGGTTCCGAGTTTTTGCTACTATCTTGACCTCCTCGTGTCTCACATACCTAGCCAGAAGGAATGAAGAAGCGGTTAATAGATGTGAATTAGGAATCCTCGGGATGTTCTGACAAGCAGGTTGCCATTGCTGAAAAGGGGAGTCTACGTTACGTCGACGTAAACTACGACGACAATTGGCAGTCGTTAACTGTTTATCGGTGTAATTAGCCTCATCGTACTGTTGATGCATGTGGTACGCATTAAGACACCAAGCCACACTCCACACCAGATGTGCCTCGAAACGTTTACGCACGGCCTGCTTCGTCTCTTAATGGTCTACTTCCATCAAGGCGATTCGCCATTTATTTCTGTTATTACTGTTATGCCTCGATCCACAGCATTCAATCTCTCAGGTTTAACGTCACGCGTTTTTGATTGTTACTAAACTCATGTCTGGCTCTATGACAGTTTAGAACAATCGAAGCCGTGCGATGCATTTATTTTATCTTGGAGTTAAAGCTGCGGTAAGTAGTCCTTTGCATTCCTGCCCACTATGTAGACGTTGAAGTAAGGATATCCAACGGAGTGGTTCGCGTAGTGTACTCTTACCGATCTACTTGTATAAATAGTTGATATCTAAAAGATGTCAGGTAGAAGAGTTCCGAGAGCCAACGGAATGCTGTGATTCCATGAATTTGCGCGCAAAAAATACTGAGAAAGGTCACTTCCTAGTGAAATTCTTGCTAATGCAAGAATTTTTCTGAAGACTTACCGTCACACCCTTGATGATTGCTTAGTAGTAGTCTCCTATAAGTGCTATAGAGTGCAGTTTGTGGTTTTTCACTGAATTTGATCGAAATTGGTTAAATTGAAATATCTTTCAAGTTAATTGGCTGCCCACTAACGGTACAATTAGGTCGAAATCAAGTTGCGAACCACTGCTGGCACTATTTTTAATTCTTCACTCTTCCTAGGAAAAAGGAAACCACAGAGATTCAGCCTTTGAATTATTTTGCTATATCACTGTATTCCATAAGCACGATTATTGACAACTTCTAATCTTCTTATCACGAGAAAAATGTTGAAATGTTCACTATTTCAATGAGCTTGTTCAGCGTGTGCTATTATACCCTTAGCCTTTAAGTTGAGTCTGATAGCTGGATCTAACTTCCAGTAAGCTTCGTGACGAGTTTCTCTAACCCTCATTGATATCTCCTGCATGTGTTTGTTCATCTACTTGTAAAATTGAGCGTATTTTTGGCGGGGCAGGCGGGACTCGAACTCGCATTTACTTTTTCCCTAGCGCTTGTCAACCAGTTGCACTACCGACGCTGTTTTGCCACCCCTTTTCCTACGCTGAATTTCATTAAGCTGTCAGCGACCAACCGTCAACGGTCTAGCATGAGCGCTCGATGTCGACACCAAACTCAGTCACGCTGACAGATATTGGATATATGTATAATCAAACAGAAAGCTTCTTATTTAATCGCTTTCAGCGGTGGTATGATGTCATAATTGATCATGTGGATTGGTATGAAAAATTTTTGACGTAAAACGGGCCTTGAGTCCGTCCTTTCCGAAGCGCGTGTTTAACCACATGCATTACCGACGCCTGTTTTGCCACCATTCTCTCTTCTTACTATTATACCACCGCTCAAAAAAGCTGTTGAATAAAAGAATTAGTTAGCCACATAAGTCCAATATCTTTCAGCGTAATTGGAATCAAGACCCATATGGCTTGCCAGGCCAAACCGTTGGCGGTTGGTTGCTGACAGATTAATGCATTGTAGCGTGGAAAGAGTGGTGAAGAAATAGGCGTCGCTAATACAACTAGTCAAGAACGCGTCCCCAGAGAGGGTGAAGTGCGGATTCGAGTCCCTTCTGACTTCAAAAATTTTGCGCATCAGTCAGCATCACTGTATATCCAAAATTTTCAACAAAAGATAAAATAAAGATGTCAAAATGAAGCTTTCAGAAGTTTCTCAGAAGTTTTTGCCCATTCCAACATTTGTGAGACATCTGCTGACCGGTATTTTCTCATTAGTGATCGATTCCAGTTAAGCGTAAGATTTCATTTGCTCCTGGAACGAATCCTGTTCTACGTGAAATAACGACTTTGAGGTTAGCATGTTATACGATACTATGGAAAATGTATTATTCTCAACCTTCTGCAAATATCATTCGTAGGTCTAAGACCAATCAAGCATTATTCAATGACCTAATTTTGGAACTATTCTGAGTCCGCAGAGTCTATTATCAACGTGAGGTGAATCGAGTAAATCATGAACAAACTTTATTTCTGCACAGTGAGTCAGTGTTGTCACACTAGCATATCTTCTGTAAAACAATAAGTAAGATGAATAAGTTATCGATATCTATTATTCAATTTTGAGATTTCCCCTACTTTTGCATCACAATTGCAAAAATACTATAATAATCAAACAAAACACTTTACTCGAATGGCGAATTTATTTTGTTTATCTTTTACGGGGCTCTGGTAATTCCATGCTTGTAGTTTGTGTGGGTTGTGCAGATGACTTGACTGTACCAGTTTTATGTGAAGGTTCCGCAGATGACTTGACTGCAATAGTTTTAGAAGTGGAACTGCTCGTTTTCTGAGGCTTCTCGCCATCTCCCATTTTGCAATTCTGCTTATAATTTTACTTATTAACGCGAATGCAAGAGCTTATTATGAGAATTTGGTTTATGTGGAAAAATGGAAGCAATAAATGAATCGCTTTAAAAGTAATGACCCATATCAAATTGTATACAAAAATATTTCTAAACGAAACTGGGCCATTAGTTTGCTGACCCAGAAAAAGAACTTTCAGGAAGCTACATAATTCTTCCCGGATTCGGTAGCTCAGGTATTTATGTTTCTGCAAGCAGAGAATCCCTAAAAGAATTTCGAACACTATCATTTATGTTGATGTGCTTTCGATGAAACAAACTGTGTAGGTGCTGGAAAGTGTGGGCATTTGCACAGGAGAGACTCTTGATTTAGGTTGAATAGGGGTTTCGAGCGCCATTCATTCAACTGCACTAGTTATGTACTATATGGTTGAGCGTTGTCGGTGAAGAAAAGTGAATATTGATTCTGATTGAATCGAAATCAATGCCTTGCTATTGTTGCATGAAATGTTGCGCACGTTTGACGAATGAGAAGACTCGTCAACTCGGATAATCAACAAATGAGATATTTCAACCCAATTACAAAAACTCCCAGAAAGGTTCTGAATATTAACATTTAGTTCTTATTCGGATCAATGGTAGTCATTCTGCACATGAATAATTTCGTTTTAATCAAGCAAAGACTAATGCAGGTGGGCATCGCCTGTCGGTCGGTGTATTGAAACTTCAGCTATTATATGTTCTCACCTACGCTTTTTTTCTTGATCAAGGTGGAATGATGAATTTTCTCGCTTTAGGTACGAGAGTATTTTTAAAACTCACTTTACACTTGGTTTGGAGATAGTGGCTGCAGTAATATGAGCGACAGCTTTAGCACGACATTTTTTCTGAAAGTTATATTATTCAGCTTTTTTGTGATTGAAAAACCAGCAGTCAATTTCTCATGCACTTGCCAATACCAGAAGAGAAAGTAGCACGATGATAGAAATAATATCCGCAGTGATGAAATAATAATGTGGTTCTTCAATGTCTTGTTGGTCGTTTTTGTCGCGTTCTATTAACGTTTCATCTATAACTAGTATAGTTGCCTTGAAGACGAAGTCCCTCATCAGTCAGAGTCTAATCAAGCGAAATTGAAACGCAGGTTCCGTTTGAACTTAGCAAGGAAGATGTAATATATTTCTAGAATAGCATGCAGTTCGGCAAGGAAGATGTAATATATTCCTAGAATAGCATGCAATTAAAAACAAGTGAGACCTATTCAGTTTCTCTATACAACCACTACAACACATAGTCCTGAATTTTCTCACTTTATCAAAACAAGAGAAGAATGTTTTTTGGCTCTTTTCTGTTATACGTCACGGATTTGTGGCGGAGAACTTTCTCTGCTAAATGAAAACCTTTAATAAGAGTGTTAGTAACTAATCGAGCTTAAATTTAAGTAACTGCTGTATGCACTTTTCATTCGAAAAGACCGTTTACAGCGCCGTAGCACTGAAATGAAGTTATAAAACGCTGCGCGCGCTTCTATCATTGTCACGCATATAGCTCACTGAAAAGGGCATTTTTCTCAAGCTGTTATTAACCATTGAATAGCATAAATTTAGGAGTGTTCGGAAATTTGTTTTGTTTTAAAAAGATTCTTTTACAGTGATATGGAGAGAAAATAAAAGTTGTGTTTTACACGCGTCGCACGTCATCGTGAGGATTTTCGTTGGTTTTCTGAGAATTTTGGCTGGGTTTCTTAGAGATTTCTAGGTTTTTTGTATTGAAAGTGTAGAAGAACGTATTGAAAGTGTAGAAGAACTTTGTCACCTACTTTCTTCTCTTTTGTTATACTGCCAAACAGACCTCTTACTTAGTCTAACTCTGAGCCTAAGCCGAAGCACCAAAAGCACATGAGTTTTTGAAGTAAATCTTCGAGTGTCAAAGTCGCATCTTTTATTTAAAATTTTTTTCAAAGCGGAGAAAAATTCTGAATTCATTCGCGAGCAATTGCATGTGGATCTCGCTTGCTCTTATTGATCCCCAGGCACTCACCCTACCGACAAGCAATGCTCAGCATATTTGAAGCTCAATCTTATCTACTTTGCTGCACTGCAGTGAAACAATGTTTCCAAAAGTAAACACAAGGGTAGAATCGTTGAAACTTATGCTATCAAAATTATCACTTCAGAAATTTCACTTATTTCAGGGCGAACCACTGTCGTACGAGAAATACGTGTATGTGTACACAAATTTCTTACTTTTTCTATAGTGCTGCGAAAAGTCCTTCTTAAATGCAAACACATTTTTGAATCGAAACGCGAAAAATGTATAACGTGTGTGAAACACAAACTTATCTTTAGTACTACAGCACTGTGAAGAGGCTTCTCCGAAAAAATGAAATAGAGAAACTTCCCTATTTGAGCTTTTGAATGATTACAAAAGCCTAACAAAAATCTTTTAATCAGCGAATATTTCTTATTTACATTTTGCGCCGGATCACTGAAGAGAGCTTTTTTCCCCAATGGCGTGTCGTACACTAGCGTTTTTAGAGCACAGGTAGCTGTGGAACATTTTTAGCCATTTCAAACTATTGCAAATGATCCCAATTTCTCTAATGCAGCTAAAATACGTACTCATTCTCATCTTGAGGTCGATTTCGACATTCTTTAAGTGCTGCTCCTCTGCTTCTACAGCCTTCCACATTCTTGCATTAATCGTCAAATCTTCGTCAATTGCGCGTCGATTCTTGTTCGCGGTATCGCGACGTAAATTAATCTTGCCAAGAGATTCGGTGAGACTTTTCTCCTCGAGGCGAAGATTCTCGACATCCTGCCACCGTTTATCAGTTGCGGTTCGAAATTGGAATGTCACCGTCTGACTAATCTTTCCTTCATCTTCAACAGTGATTTGTAGCTGAAATAATGAATAAGGAAGATTTTAGAACAAGTTTTCATTCTTGGTGATTTCCTTTTTGAAGTAATCTCAAAATGGCATCAGCAATACGGACAGCAGTTTTGAGCTCTTACGTTCGATCAGTCATGTCTCAAACGACCAACAATGTTCCTGCGTAGTTAACCAAACACATAAACGGTCAGCCACATGAATACTGGGAAACTCGGCATTACTTCTCAATGCTCCTTTCCTCTTACAACCATCAGGTAAACGAACTTAGTACTTTTCCGTTATGCACACCCATTTTGAACTCTTGGGAATAACGCTCTTTCTGCTCCGTTTAGATTCTAAATGATCATTCTACAGTTAACTCAAAAATCTCAATGCTGTAATTCGTTTTCGAAGTGGCCTTTCCAGTGCGCTGTAACAGTGAAAATCAAATCAAATTTCACACTCAACGCATTTTCACGTGTATATCGTTATCTACGCAAGAATTTTTCCTTTGTTTCGTGGAGATATCTAGGGATTTCTGCATTGTAATTGTGAGACGACCTTTGTTCTATCGTTCTGTAGACTTGCGGATTTATTTACATTTTATACTGCCAGATGAACTTGCGAATCCATATAAAGAAATGGCTTCATACGAAAAAACATCATGGTGATCTGAATACCTGCGCGGACACCTAGGCAAACCAGTATAATGTATTGGAAAAAGGTTGAATTAACCCCAAAAAACATTGAAAAACGGCCCAAGCCCAAACCTATGCACGAAAAGCTTGTGAAAGTGTAGAGGAACGCTCAAAACATTAGAGTTACATATTTTATTCTGAGTTTTCCTGCAGAGAAAAAAATTGTG
This sequence comes from Parelaphostrongylus tenuis, assembly GCA_019055375.1. Lineage (NCBI taxonomy): Eukaryota > Metazoa > Nematoda > Chromadorea > Rhabditida > Metastrongylidae > Parelaphostrongylus > Parelaphostrongylus tenuis. The sequence continues at coordinate 787,961 of JAHQIW010001551.1, forward strand.
ACTAACAAAATTCGCACACTACTGTGAATCGCCCTACGCCATAAATCAACCGCGCGTTCGATACACAGCCACATATACACCCTAATCGACAAGAAATGCGCGCCTTTATGGGAAAAGCTGTGTTCTGCGAAATGCTCAAGTGTCAAATATAGTTGATTTTTTTACTAGAACAGCACATAAAAACCTTCCCTTTGGAACTGAAGTGTATTAAAATGTCACGATTTTGGCTATCGAATCATCATTAGAACTCTAAAAATCAGGAGACGTTAAAGGGTTATCGGAGGATTGAAAATAAGTGCAGATAACGTAAAAGTATCACGACTCCGCGTGAATGTTCGTCCGCGAATCATTAAGCTGCACGGAAATCGATGTCAAATAGATCTTATATTTAGGTGAGCCTTACTGATCGACATGAAAACATTAGAACACTCTCTTTTTCGCAAACGAGAGTTGAATTCATATAGCGGAAACATAAATCTTCATACTTCGTGAGAGACTACCCTCTTAAAGACAATATCAATATCAGCCTGCCTTGTTAAGCATTTATCATGCAGGAGACGTCGTTGTTGAGATGTCACAGAAGTCGTTTTAGGTGGATGAGTAGATGATGAGTATGGTGTACAAGAGAGAGTACCATGTTCCACTTTACCACTTTCGCAGCGCTGGCAGTGCTACCTATTGGCGAGCATTATCATGGAAAAGGACTGGTGCTTTTCTGGTCTTTTTGTCACTTTTAAACGCATCGTTCCCGTGATTTCATCGTCCCTATTGTTATGATTTATCAAGCCAACAGCAAATCGTAGGATTGTTAGCATGGCTTTCTTCTAGTTCAATAACAAGTTTGTACGGTGTTGTGATTATTCATTATCATTTGCTCAATCATTGAGGCGATCGTCATCGGTTATCATACAATTTCTTTTCATTAATTACTGTTGATTTCGTTCAACGCACATTTGTTGAGCTTCTCCAAATCTTGACTTAGTTTAAGCTCTAATAGACTATATTCGTTTTGATCACTCTCAGGCTGTCATAAATATGACTGCTTGTACTAAACTTTAGATTTATCATTTTCAAAAGTAAAGTATGCCCACGACATATTACTACTTAGAAGTCTGATTTATCACGAAATTTCTTAAAGCAAGGTTGAACTAGGTGTTCGTTAGCATTTTCTCTATCAGTATTGTTTCTAGCCACTTATGTTCTATATCAGCCGAGTATACAGCAAAAGTAAGTTTGTTAAATTCATTTCATCAATATCTGCAAATCTAACGCTCACAGTTTGTCAGAAGTCTCTTTATATTGTACTACCCGTGGCCACATTGCGCAAATTTGGTCTCATCATATTTTGTACGAAAGCGTTAGAAGAAAAAAGCTATTGCTGAAGAATATACTGAAACATGGTATTGCAAATGCGATATCAATTGCCGGCAAATAACAATTCGTCACCTATTCTACCCCCATTGAAATGTCGAACGCTTATGAATATCTTTTCCTGAAACTCTAAGTCAGCCATATTAGAATCATTCGTCATCACCATTGAAGCCCACGCTTCTATTGGAGGCGAGAGAAGTTTCATGCCTCAAGGCAAGAACTCTTTCAGAGCGACGGTCATTCCTGCGATTATACGATCAGCAGGTCTAAGACAATGAGATGAAGTGAGTTGAATAATTAGTATGCATGTGCAGCTGCAGCTCTTTAACTTTCTTTATAAGTTCGTTTTTCGTTATATGAAAAGAATGTTTTCGTTGGAGACGTCTAGCTCTATGTTGTAAATCACTTCGGACTCGTGTGAATTCATTGTTATACAAAGCGCTTTTTTCTGCTATCAACTCCATGGTTATATTTCGGTGATTATTGTTAGAAGACCGTACGTCAACTGTTAATATGATGAATGCGTCGTCGCAAATCGCTACCTGATAGTCTTTGTTAGGAATTAGATTATCGCGTGTAAAATTAGTCTCCGTTACCGACAATTTCTGTGAAGTTGATCCATAATCATCAAATATAATCTGTATTAAAGTAAACCGCTTACGATGATAAAAAAATTCCGATGGTTTCGTAAGACGATTATTTCAACGGAAATCTTCTAATTTTGCTTACATGATAAATCACGACTCCCGCCGGCACATTGATGTGTTGCCAGTGAAGCGTAATTGAAGTGTTCGTAATCTGTAACATAATCCGATATCAGTTTAGTGAATTTATCATCCCGTATGTTTTTCTATACTTCAAAAAAGAATGTTCTTCGGATATAGGGTATGAAGCTCGCATTCATAATTGCATGTTTTCTCTGTTGCTCATTACTTGATATAGATTTATAACGAAAGGTTTGAGAACATGAGAGTTGTTTATTTAAACAGAGCCCAAGCTGATACCATTCCAATATTTCCAAAACAGTCATTGAGCAATACGCTTTTCTTTCTGCAAAGCTCTCCAAGTAAAGTGTTAACTTTTGGCTTTACAACTATTCACATGAAAGTATGAAGTCTGTTAATGGGCTCTTGCACAGCCCGATACACGTGTTTCGGCCTTGAACAGCTTGTCAGTCGGGCAGGCCCTTTGCCTTTAGCCAATCCTCTCGGGGTGCTCCCGTACCCCTATTAGTAGGCGACGATGAACGATTTATACAATTTCCATATGCTAAATTAACATTTTTAAGCCACGCATGTCATGTGACCTGTTAAAAAAAGGGCTGACTTAGAGCCCGATACACGCGTTTCGACCTTGCAGTCTCGTCAGTCAGGCAGTTACCCTTTCTCGTCTTTTGCCAATCTTGTGTGGGTGCTCCAGTTCCCACACTAAGAGTTAGCGACGTCGAACGCTTTACACTCTATGTCCAGTGAAATTATCACCGAATAAAAGTGTTGTACACTCCTTTGGTTTCGAGTGTTTTCTTAAGGCCACAGTTCAAAGATATAATATACTATCCATAAGCAATTGAGTGTACAACACTCTGTTATCGGTGATAATAAGCTGTGGTCTTAAGAAAACATTCGGAACGAAAGATATACAACACTCCACTGTTCTTGGCTGGTATTTGATATAATATACTTTTCGTTTCGAGTACTTTCTTGAAACCAGGCTCAAATTTCAATAGATCTTATAATTATCATTTGAGCCAACATGACATGTGGTCTGGTGATGAGCTCTTGTAAAGGTCAATATAATTGTTAGGGTATTATGAGATGTATTGAAATTTGAGCGGTGTCTTAAGAAATACTCTAAGCGAACGGTATAATGTTCAAAAGACCAGCCAAAAACAATAGAGTGTACAACATTGCCAACCTAATGATTTTGCATTCGACGGCATTTGTGAAAATCGTTTGTCGTCTCCCACTCTTCATAGAGGGGTGTAGGGGCCCCGAGTGGACTAGGTAAGGACGAAGGGCCTGCCCGACTGCCGAAGCCACTCAAGGCCGAAACACGTGTATCAGGCTGTAAAAGAGCTCATTAATAGACCACATGGCATGTTGGCTCAAATAATCACTATGAGATGTATTGAAATTCGCACTTCAATGACTACTGATGGACGAGAGCCGTTAACGACTGGACTCCTCTGGATATCAAACGCTTTGCAGGAAGACCACCGACCCGATGGTCCGATTTTTTTTCACGGAAAACCTAAAAGGAAGACATGATGCTTGACTAGTCCCTTGAGCGAGCAAGACCTACTAGGCTGCTCTTTCACGCGATTGGGAAAAATGGAAGTGTTGCTGCCACCCGCTCGAGTCACTTTACGATCAACGAGACGACAGGTGATACAGGTGATTGGAATTTGAGCGTGTCTTAGAAAAATCTTGAAGCAAATACTATGAAGCATTGATGACATCAGATAGCAGGCAATGTCAGTGTTGACGATAGTTGAGGAAGTTTAACGATCAGGAAAATACTGAACTTTATGAGGCCATCTAAAACAAAACTGAGTTGTTCACTGAACAATGAAAGTTTTCCTTAGAGGGTATCTCTATGAACCGATGAATACGGAGCGCCCTCTACTTGAATTATACTATCTTGATCTAAGCCGTGATTGATAGAGTAGTCAGGGTAGTAATTGCACATAATGTCCTTCTAATACCTTTTAGAAGCTATACCCATTCATTATAGGCATCAGAGCATGATCATCTCGGTCTTGTGGATGGCAAAAGTCGGTGTAAATTACGAGACTCTTTTAACTTGGCAGATTCAGCCATTATTGCGGATGCCCTCTGCATGAATAATTTCGTTGTCGTCTATCTGCAGAGTTTTGCAAGTTAGCGATTGAGCTAGCGGTTGCCTACGGATTTGTGCGCTACCAGCTTGTCGTATCAGCTTAAGTATCCGTGGAGACTACCGAAATCATAAGACTTTTGAGATATCGCCTTTGACCTACAAGCGCAAAAATGCTGAATGAGCCTATTGCATAATTCGTCGATGTTTCCAATAGCATCACCTTTATGGAAGCCGACAAATGATTGACCTGATTTACGAAAGTTACATGGTCTTTTTCTAGAAATTTGCTGCTTAATATACAGGAGATAAAATTCTGCGCGAAGGACTACCCTGTAGACTTTTGGGAGAGATGTACATCGGTTGCTCAAAGCCTTTGATATTATTGTGGTCTATCTCATTACGGCACTCTATATCAAAATCTCACGTGCAATCATTAGAATAGAAACATAAGATTTTCAGTTATATGAAGAGGCCCTGGCTGTTTTGAAAGCTTCAGAGCGCTGCTCGCCCTTCCCGATCATTTCTAATTTGTGTGAGTGCACTTGCCTTTGGACATTCTCTTTGGTTCAGTTTTAGCGCTGAGGTTGCCAATAATGACACTGAAGAATTTGGGACTTTCTCTCTTCCCAACATATAAAAAACGCTGCTACATCGTCTTCGTCATGAATTGGTGCAGTTGCAAAAGCAACAAATTTGTCAAAGCTGACCTCTCTTCAAGTGTAACAGTGGGTCCGAGTTACCAGTTGTTTGCAGGAATCGGTGCTTATATTCAAGCTTTCATTGGCGAAAAAGCCAACGTCTGCGGCTACTTTTATGTACTTCGGGAAGTGCTCTTTCTCGTCACCATAAACGACATCTTGATATCTTGCTCAATTCACCGATGTCTTTTCCCTTTTGATCTATCACCCTTGTTTTAATGAAGCACTCAAGTGTGTCACCTTGAACCTTTAACATCTATTCAACTCAGAATAGCTTTAAGGTCTCAGCAAAAATCTGCCCTGCCCAAAGCTGCCATATCGGGAACTTTCATGGTGACGAAATAATCAGACTAACCTATTTTCGTACGTTCACTTTGCGATGCCCAATTATTGGTTTTTGAAATTAAAATGTGTATGCTAGTGTACACGCACGCAGCTTAGTTACCTCTGCTTGGGTGAGTGTGCGGATGATTTATTGCAGGGTGACTCCCATTTACTCCTATGTACTTTCAAATTAGTTGAATGCAGACATATGGGTGATTTTACTCGTAGAATACAATATGCATGACTACAACCCACCAGAGCGCGCATGAAGCAACAAATGCATGTACTTACAGAAAGTTTGGTTCACAAAGGCGTGACTACAACAAGTAGGCCGTTCCCTTAATCCACCTACTTCTCATGAAAACATGTGGCCTCTTCTCGTGAAATTCAATCGTCTATCTGTGTTATGGAAACGGAACACGTAGTCCCCTTTTTCTCTCAATGAGAGATCTCCCTGTGCGATTACAGTTGTTAAAGGTTTTCTCTCAATGAGGGATCTCTCCTGCGAGATTACAGTTGTTGAAGGTGAATTTTCTGTCTTTAGTGGAGCTGTTATTCCATATTTGTAGCTGAATATCCTGAGAAAAATTTATCTAATTGCGCACTACGTAGTTTTTCTGCGCTATGTGCACTTCTCTGAGTCATTGACATCAAATGACGGTTTCCAAAACAATTGCTCGTATCACTTCAGAAATAGAGTGCGTCGGTAGAATAATAAGCAAAAGATTTGTCTACAATTCACACATCGTCAGCTGATTGAGAAAACTTCAGCTTCTTGTTTTTTTTTTGCGTCACACCATAGTTTGATTGCTGTTTGATAGTTTTGTTCACTTTTGAGTTGAATGATGTGAGAGAGACAGGTTTATATACAGCGACCATACCGAAGAAATGCTGACATTGCGCACTGGGTCTGCTGGGGGATGATATGTTCTACCAGTTGTGGACAAACTTGATCCCTCATGGTAGGTCACAGGTGCATGATAAGCCACTAAATAGTACTCATAAAAATATCGTATTTGAACCGATTGCAAGCATAGTCAGTAAATTCCAACGCTGCTGCGTACTGCTCTTTAGAAGACCGGTAAACTTGGCTTTTTAAAGGAATATCTGTGTGGTATCGTTGTATTCTTTCTCCATGTTTGGATCGTCCTGGTAGAATGACTTAGTGTGGTATACATATCTTCGGGTCGATCTGTTCCAGTTGAATCTAAAAATTGATGTAATCAGAAGGTATAAACTAGACCTTTTTTCCTCTAATGATGATAAACGAAAGCTTGTCTATCAACGAGGTTGAAAGTGCTCGCAATATTTAGTCATTGATTTGACCAACCATCCTGCGTTACCAAGTTTTCAGTGTTCTCAAGGACTATGATTAGCGTTAAATTTTTGTTATCAAATAAAAATACTGAAATGTTTCGTTTGTGTGCCTCAAAAACTTAGCGCGATAACAAAATATGAATCCAATCACTTTGCGATACTTATAAAGTCGATGGTGTGGCTGTGCATTCTTAAAAGATCAGTCATGGTCGACCGTTTTCTCCCTTGTCCTTCTCTGTAGCGCGCATTGATTTGTCTTCATATTCAACTGTTTTGTAAGAGATCGCTCAAAACACTATAATCTAAGAGAATTGAGTGGTGAGCAAAAACATGGTCTCAGGCGGGAAAGCAGTAAAAATACTAGAATTCTTGAGTACATTATAATCTGTTAACATATTTCTTTTATCTTTAATTGACGATTCAAAAACTTTTGTGTTGCTCTAGCACATTCATAGAGTGCAAGTCTTTAGGTCGAATATGATTGCCCAAAAATCTAGCAATAGATGATAATGACCCGTTGCACAAAGATGAATAATGGTCGGGTCCTGCAAAAAGTATGTCCGGTTGTATTAAGCGATGACGCATCTGCCACATTTCTCATTCTTTTGCATAATGTGTATATAATGAAGCGTCACGCGTCGTTCAATTCCTAGGAGATACGTCATGCAAATTTTTTGAAACATTACAGAAGTGTTTGAATGCATATATGGTGCATGCATGACCTATACAGGAAGTTTTGGTGGTCAGTCAATGTATACAAGCAATGATTATACTTTGGATAAGTTTGGCACCAATTTTCCTGCGTTGAAACTTCGGTAGCCTAGTAGGCGGGATCGAGCCAACGACTACGACATGCAACAAGTGAGTTCAACCCAGATCAAGAGTACTGTAAGCTCGAGTCCGTGACACCTTTGCTGCCAATTTTCTATGAGTTAGATAAAGCAATAGAGTTTTGGTACATTACATTCTGTTTTTTTTGTGTACTCTCTTGCTTCTGCAACACAGCGCTATTTATTGTCAATTAAAATAATGTCTAAACACCGTCTAAAGGCAAAGATGCCAACATAAAAATGTCATCCTAAAAAGAATTCTCGTTCACCTTGTAAGGGACGTTTTTCGATCTTGGCGGTGGGTTATGACTGAAAGCGACAACCTGAGTGGTCGGGGAAGATTCGGAAGGATAGGTTTTAACCTCGACTGGTACGCTGCCTAAATATTGGTAGTAAGTAACAGCGAGTTCGTACCGAAAGTATTAAAATTTTTGTTCTTCGTTTCGTATTTGAGAGCGAGCAACAAGTCTCGTTGGATACTACTTCACAGAATTTATCGTTGCCCTATCTCTACAAAAAGAGGCGAGTGAAAAAGCACTGATGCTGGCGAAACGGCCGAAACGCGCTTCCGCACGAGTGAAATGTTGTACAACCTACCTCGCAAATATGATTAAAACATTCTCAAAAATTTCTCTGAATTTCATTACATTATGGTGATTGTGAGATGAGAGTTTTTACAATGGCCTCTCTGATTGGAGGAAAAAATAGGCTAATGCCATGTGTTTAGAGGCTCATAAAATTGTGCATAAGATCTGTACCATCCAGTACGTATAGCATGCCTCATTATATCTTGTTAAGAGATTTGCCTTTTATCACTTGGCCCTCTTCGAAACATTTTTATTTTCCCAAAAAACTATTCGTTAGTTGATGCATACTGCTTCCCAACTTCATTCCTCCCCAGATTGTCGCCTTATCAATTATTTAATGTGTTGTAATTTTCTTAATCCAACCACAGCTGTTTATGCATAAGACAGTGAAAGTAGGTGGAGGTATGGAGTTTTTTGTAACTGATGCTACTGTGAGTGGAGTTCTCTACGGCTCCAAACATTTAAATCTCATTTGAAAGCCGTCTTTCTTCTTTCACTCTAAAAGCGATCTTATGGAGTGTTTAAAAACCTGCAATATATCTCATGTCCATATTATGGTTGTCAACCAACTGGAGACTGGCATTCCGTTGGAACGAAAAACTGCAAATTCTGATTTGAAAGATGTAGGGAAAGCCAAGCACAATAACATTCAAACTTGACGTACGGAAGGCATTTAACCGAGTGGAATAGCGTTTTTCTATCTCGAAAGCGAATATTTAGATATGTGGGTGTTACAGAGGTTGAGATCAATTTGTATAATCTTGCTTGATAACACTCAAAGCACCCTCGAATAGTCTATCACTTCCGAATATTTGATAATCCCACTACTCATTTTGAGATAGTCCGCAATCATGAATGGCATGAGCCTGAGAATATACTTTTTGTATCTTCTCGCATAATCGTCGTCCATGGTGACCATCTGCTTCGAATAGTGATGATCTGTCTGGAACGTGGATACGGAATCGACGTGTTGTTTTGACGCATTTTGATTTATCAATCGTTTGTTGAAAAGGTTGACGTAAGTTGCAAACACCTCTCTGTACGTGGTTCTCCCAGAGGGCGCTTACATGCTCCAGGACTCCACTCCGCTGTTCCTTTCGTCCGCCTGTCTTCTATTATTCTTATTTGCGATAAGCTCATGAATGCCTCTCTGCCTATGTGTATCATCCTCGATTTCAGGATGAAATGAGTTTTAAGGATCAGAGATGCACGTTCTGGCTCGATATTAGCTGTGCTGACTGAGTTTGGAAATACATCGTTCTAGAGGTTTATAGGTGGATCATAGAATTTTTCGCGCGGTTTAACTCTTTGCGACTGTCCGCTAGGCCCACGACATAACCCACCTCTCCGCTTACGAGGCGAACAATCCATAGTGGCAAGTGCTTAGTATCATGAAAAAGAAGGTTGCTGGCTCGATCCTCTCCGATAACGCTTCACAACAAGACTTCTTGGCGTCGTTTTCTTTATGTAGGATAGTACTGAAGGTTCTTATATATATTTAATTATTATAGCAAAATAAAGCACTCAGTTGTCTAACATTTCACCACTTTTTGATACGGAATGTGGATCCATGGGCTAACAACGCAAATCCAACTTTATTTCGCAACTCTTCCTGCGATGGTGAAGTCGAGTTCAAAAACTTAATGTTGTTATTTTGAATGTGGCATGATATACGTAAATATGCTTCAAGTACTGATATAAGTTGAAAATTTTTGAGTAACTGGTGAGTGATAATCTTTAATTAAACGCTTGTGTTGCGGTGTTAAAATATGTGATATGGTGCATATTGGATTGAAAACGAAAAAGTAACACCGAGAATATCACATTGAAGTGTCGTTGGGAGAGATCGAACTAGCAGTCTTCCCGATGGCCGGCATCACCCAAAAACTTGGCACTATGGTCTGCTCGCTGCACGTGGCGCAGAGGCTGAGCTAGTGTCCCAAGCCTATCGTATTTAAACAACCAAGCAATAGAGTACGCCCTTGCTACATAAGAGAGCGCATCAAGTGCTTCGAGAGGAACACAGAAACAGCAGCGACCTCTCAATTTCACATAATTTAGTCTTCGTGTTCTCATTCATATTTTGATGTATGAAACGGTCTATGCCGTCAGAGTGACATCCAGGTCGATGTGTTTCCTTCGCACCGTGAGTTCTTCGTGAACTGGGATTCCTATTTTATGTACTGTCCGATTTTTCCCACTTTATGGATGCTACTGAGCACCATCTTCGAAGCAGAATATTCACATAGAATGGATTCACTCTCGGTTGAATGCTGGTTCAACTGCACTTTTTTGATACCGTTACCCGTCGCTGTTAGTAATCGGAAAACTCTAAAACAAAGTGCATATGGCACCGAAGATAATTTGTCACAACTGAAATTCGACTTGAAAAAATCTACGTAATAGAATTTCTGTCGGAATCCCATCTTTGCAGCTGCGTATTAGAAGCACTTGACAATATTGATTCAAGGTACTCTTGATGAACAACATGTGGAGTGCATTCAGCATTCACGTCCGACGATAATTGCAAGAAATCTCCACAAATTCGAATTCTTCACCTCTCGGAGGTAAAAGTCACATGAGCGGCCAGAATTACATGGATTTCAAGGTTTCTCACTCGGAAAGCGGGTGTAACATTTCGAATCTTAGAGCTATGCCAATCTTTATGCTATGTTTCGCTACCGTACCTCAAACTTCTGGAATAACAATCTTGGGAGGTTTTTTGCCCAACTTTCATCGGTTCAGCGAAAGGGTTTTTGGAATGGGAAATACGTTAGGGAGAGAAATGAAAAGGGGTAGATTTGGGTTAACAAAATATTTGTTAATGTACTGATTTGAGAAAATATACAGACTTTAGAGTTTCTTATTGTGCCTGATAATTTACTTCAAGCTCAATCCTACCATTTTCAATGAAGTTTGACAAACCTTCATTAATTGTGCAACAATACAATCTTTGTTAAATCCTATCATTCTAGGACTTCTCAAAAAAACCCCGTAATTTTTAGATACTGTTCATTGCACATTCCCTGTTCAGAAAAAATGGAGCACAAAAGAACTGAATATAACGAGGCGCCAATTTAAAGACGACAATCGCAAAGATCTTTTCTATAAGAGACTTTCTCGATGAGCAAAAACTTACTGCCACAACCACTGCTTGGTATATGAATGAAGCTGGTGAATCTTCTTTCAACGTAGTAGGCCATAACCTAGCGAAATTTGTCCGTTTCATTCGCAAGGTTGAATCTCTGACATATTTGTGTATGAATGGACACTGATGAATTAGATTAGTCCGTTCTTAATTTTCACAACTCTCTGAACATCACTCGAATGAAAAAGTTAGTCAAAATTCTGCACAAGAGCAGACCATCGACTTATCCTTTCAATATTATATTATGCAAGAAGAGAAACGATCTAATTTCAAAGAACGATGTCCAGAAATTGCCGTGAACTGGAATTCTTTGAATCATTAGTCGACTCAAAGAAAATCCGTTATCAAAAATATCGACGAAGTGGCAATCAGGCTAAGAAAGTTCAGAGTCTGAACGTCATCATTAGTAGGCGTCGTCTCCAGATTGATCTGAGTTGATACGCCAAAGTGGAACGTACTATCCGGTGAAACACAAAAATAACGTCAGAATTTGCAAAACTCTGCAGAAAGGCAGCAACGGAGAAGCTCATGGAAAAAATAACTGCAACTGTGAATGATTGCAGAAGCTATGACGAGCATGTGCAAAGCTCACTGGAGCACCGCCATTTGTAAAACCAGAATGATTGTACTCCTTTATATTCAAAGTCTCTTCAACAACTTAATATATTGCGGAACAATTACAGCTTTCAGAAAGACTAGAGAAACTTAATCGCCAATACTACCCGGATCTCTTGAAAAGCCACGTTTTCACAGTCATATAGGATGGAAAAGGATGGTCTTTAACTCTCGCTTTCAAAATCCGGCATGCTGTTTTGTCGGTGCAGAATCGAACCACACCTCGTACGGAGCGCATAGGATCTAGAACTTGAACAAATTCCCGCCAATATTCATCATCATACTGACCTGGTATTTGGCACCTTACCTGACAAGGTTCAAAGTTCTTGATCAATGAAAGCCAATACCTCTACACGTTAAGAGAGTATCGCAGATTCACTGAAATTTCGCAATTGCATGAGACCACTTTGCCTCACCTTTATCGATTCGATGAAGGCCTTTTTTCAGTTAAAACAGTAACAGTCCAAAAACTCTGCACAGCCAGGTCATCCCTACTTGGAACATAAGAGTTCCTCGTGAGTTGCGCAAAAATCTTTGGCCACATTATAGTCATTCCATAACAATATTGCTATCAACGGAAAATCGACGTTTGACAGGGCAAAATTATGTTGCTAAAGTTATTCATTGTCGCACTCGAGAACATGGCGCAGGTGGCACAGTGATTGGAGAAGCTCCGCAACACGCTATCCCACATTAAATGGGTGATGGTTTGACTTTGCGCCTCAGGCTCATCAAACCTTCCAACCTTGGGGGAGTCGAAAATTGGTATCAGACCCTTTTATGAGGACAACAGCATTAACTTGATACATCGATAAACCAACGCGAGTCATTGTAAAAGCCAACTATCCATTTATTCAGTTCACATTTTTGAGCCGCCGTGCTACATTTCAAAGCACGCCGCGCAACGTTTTATCTCACTCGCTACTGTGATAGCGGCATTGTGCCTCCCTGCAAATTTGTAGTGGCCTGCGTTACACTGTATAAGAAAATTTGTGTAGAGAAATGAGGCTCTGAGTGGACATTAAGGATTAGGATAAAGCTCGGTGTTGATCAATCGTTGGCGGATGCGTCATACATTGGTCTTCAATTTTTAACTTCGTTTGAGGTGATTAAATGTATTAAATGTAAAATCTGGCCTTCACAATGACTCGCGGTGACCTCTCGTTGTACCGAGTCAGTGTTGCTTATCTTTCCAAAGAAGTCTGAGACCAGTCTGGTGCCAATTTACCGACACCGGAAGGAAGGATGGCTTGGTGGTTCATGATCGTGAAATTTTTATGATCGCGAGATCTGACAATCCACCTCGTGTGCGACGTAGAGCACCTAGTGCGCAAGATGCAAAAGTGATGAGTGATGCGCAAGACTTTGAACGTTGGACGGGATTCGAATCCGTATTTCACCCTTTCCGTGGTACATAAGGAGATATTATCATCATGAAATGATGATATTATTGGAAAGGCTTTTGTAAAGATAATCCCACCGGGAGCGATGCTTATGTGTCGAAAAATTTCCTATTTTCAACAAAAAACCATGTCCTTCCGAAAACAAACATAATTCCAATTGTTATATAGATTATTTCCTTTTTTCGTCTATGTTCCTGTCGCCATTCGATAGCTTGATAGCCATTCTTAACATTAAGCTTACATGGTGCGACGGTCGACAATTAAACAATCTTCGCTACGCTGATCATATCGTCCTCATAACACCAAGTAACAGCCAAGCAGAACGAATGAAGACCGATTTCAGCAACGGCTGCGGAAAGATTGGCCTTCAGCTAAATCTGGCAAAAATAATGTTAAGGAGGAACGGATGGGTTTCGAATGCCCCTTTTACGCTCAACGAAACGAACATTTGCGAATGCTCCACTTACGTCCATGCAGGTCGTGAAATCAACATGATGAACGACCTAACTCCAGAGTTGAGCAAGAGGAAACGAGCGGTTTGGGGAACGTTTAAGAGCATCGAGGATGTAGTGAAGAGGACCAAGAATATCCTACTCTGTGCCTACCTTTTCGACTCGACGATTATCTTTGCCCTAACGTATGCAGCAGATACCTGGTCGCTACGTAAGTAGGATGAAAGATCACTTGGCGTTTAACAATCGGAAATCAGAGACGCCGTTCTGCACGCCAGGATATCGAAAATAAGGTAGGCCGGACACGTGATGCGCTTTAACGACATCAGATGGACGAGAGCCGTTACCGACTGGATTCCTCGGGACATCAAGCAGTCTAGAGGAAGACCACCGACCGTTGGTCCGATTTCATCACGAAAACTGTAGAAGAAGGATATGATGCTCAGCGAACCCATAGAGCGAGAAGAACCCACTGGGCTACTCTTGCACGCGATAGGGAAAAATGAAAGTGTTGCTGATACCTGCTCGATTCACTCGACGATCAACGGGACGACAGGTGATACAGGGGATAGTATTTTATTGCCGCAGAAAGATAAGGCAATATTAAAGCGTTTTTCACACGTATTTCTGGTAGAAATAGCTTGTACATGTTTTAAAAGTAAAATAAGCAAGTAAATTAGTGCCCTTCTACTATACAAAAATCTCCACGATAAAAATGTTCCTAGCATAGAGTAAGTAGACGATAAAAAGTATTGAAATTGATACAACGATAAGAAGAAATCTCTATATAATTCCGTAGAGGTCTAAACGTGTGAAGTACACTAATATATCAGAAATTGTTGAAAATTGCCAATGAGGTGGTATTGCATGCCGTGTCTCACCATTTTTGACAAATCATTCGTTACTTTTCAATACTCGAAAGTATGAAAACTTTTGGCTGTTATGTGGAGTTGCAGGATATCAAAAATAAAAGATCATATCGCAATGTTTGACGTCAGAAGTACCTAATGTTGAAAACTGGAATATTCGGCCACTTATTCATTTGTGGCAATTAATAAAGGTGAGTTGTTGCTGACATAGGAAACAAAAGCAAATATAATTGAATGAACTGATACAGATAAAACAGCATAGAGATGCTCAATAACAGTTTGAAACATGATTTTTTGTAAGAATCTGGTTTCTCCTTGGAATAATTCGTAATTCTATAAGGAGCAGTGGCATCGCTTCCAACGGTGAAAACAGTGGCTGAGTGCACAGTGCTCATGGGTGAGTATAAGTGAATATATAAAATGTCACTACTCATCAAAGCCTCTTCAACAACTCAATAATTTTTCAGCACCTAAAGTACATTGATTTCAAAAATTTACTGCGAATCGATGATGCGGCGTCGCATGCAATGTGTTCTAACATTACTAAACTATTCACTATTTTGTGATTATTCTGGCAGGGTTCAACGAGAATAGCTCTGTGAAGTTCGTTTTATGATACCTTACCATTTATCGATTTTAAATACATCTACTAGTGATAAAACTTTGAGTTGCAACGAAACTAAAACATCATGAAAATATCGCGATTCATCCGTAAAGTCGATCTCGCCGACTATCGCTCGAGCACCAGTGCGGTACCGCTTCCTATTAACGTCCGGCGTGAAGAGACTGAACGATACTTGACAAAGATAAATGCATGGCATTCTTTAGGAAATGATTAACGAACGAGCCTTATCCCTTTGGTTCCACTTTCAAAAGATCGTGCAAACATTAAACTGGCTCAATATCGGAGTGGAGTCAACGATCGACAATTAAATCATCTGTGTTTTGTTGATTAGATCGTTCCTATAACAGCAAACATAATTAGAAAAAGCGATTGTTACCATTTTCGACAATGCTTGTGAGAAGACAAAATCGACGTCATTCTACGGAAACGATATTTATGAGGAATAGATTATTTCAAATGCCCCAATCACATTCAACAAAATGATTGTCTCCGAATGCTCCAGTTGCATCTCTGTATGTTGTGAAGTCGGCGTATCACACATGAATATGATCACGCAGTTACAAGAGGTTGTAAATGGTCAAAATAATGGGAAAAATCTCAACAGTTAAATAGCGCTTATATGTGACCTTTATTGGTTCGTATTCAACCACCCATATCTTCCATTTTTGGATGACTCATATAGCATTTAAAATCAGCTAGAATGGATTGATAACCGTGACAAATGTGTATCACAACTCACGAATATGGAAAACTACCTGTGTGTAAACGTAACTGCAAGTATTGTCAGGTTTTCGAACGCGAATCATTATACAATACTTCCAATCTTGTGACAGCGCCTGACGAATTATATTCATGCACGATTATTCTGTAAGAATAGCTTATAAAAACTATATAAACTTTCAGAAATCTCAGGTTACTTCGCTCGTTGCTCGTAACCAAAAGCATCAATACATCTTGCTTCAATCTTAAACAATTTTGAACAGCACTCCAAAGTAAATTAGACCAGTGATAATGTTAAGACCAACGTAATCTATTTTCAAAAATAGAGTAGTTCTCGTTGCAAGGCAATAAATGAATATTTGACCTCTTTCGCTAAAAAAAAATTTTTACATGAGTATTAGGAATCATTCGAAATCCTCAATCTCTAGCTGGAGCGGTATTCGTCGGTTCTTCAATACACCCTTATATAACGTTGTAAAATTCAAAATAAAGTTATGTTTTACACGATCACGCGTATATTTTTTTTTATCTCACTCGTATTTCGGTGCACAAAACTCCTTAATTAGTGTGGCAATGCTCATTTGATAGCACAAGTCTCGAAGAACTTAAAAACCTGCCTTCTTTTTGAAAAAGCTTTTGATAGCGCTGTAGAAGAAGAAAAATATTTGTGTTTAACACCTCGCCGAACAGAGCTCTTTCTAAAGACTATCATAATCATTCGATAGCGCAAATTTCATTGATCCCAACGCTGGCTTATTCTCTTTTTACAGTGTATCATTTAAGTGTGGCAGGGAAAATAAGATCCAATCTCATTTATTCGGCGACTTGTATACCAGCTAAACTTCGGGCTAGGGGCGGGCAATTGATCGATGACCTGGCGGGTTAGATATGTGGAGTGCAACATATTATTCGACTGCAATTTTTTTTCACCGTTTTCAAACAAACTTCATATAAAACGATTGACGCAGATGCAATTATAGGCGTGATAAAAATGAAGACGCGCAGCTGATTCAGAGCATAACTTTATTTTGGATTTCAAAGTGTCATAAGAGGGTGCTTCTAGAAACTGGCTACGTACGGCTCTACACATACATTCAAACTTTCGAAAGATTAGTAACACTGCTATGGAAAATCCTTATACATCGAATGAGATCGAATATTTATTCGTCTCCTTATAATCGGAAAGCACTCAAGATGGTTTTTTACATTCTGTTTTCTTAAGACCCTCTCAAATTTCAATATGCCTGATAATTATTTTTTGAGTCATGCATGTAATCTGTTATGGGCACTTGTACGGCCCAATATACGTGTTACGGCATTGAAAGTCTTGTCGGCCGGGCAGACACTCATCTTCAGCCAATGCTTCTGGGGAAACCCATCCCCCTACAAAGAGAAGACGCAGACGTACCATTTATACGTTCCATTTCAAAAAATCATTGAATTGGCAGTGTTGTACACTCGATTGCTCTTAGTTGGTATCGTCAAATGTGTCATACTTTTCATTCTAAATGTTTTCTTGAGAGTATGTTCAAATTTCAATATGCCTAATAATTAATAGGTGGAGGAAAAAGCTCTAAAAAACGCTTGCAACTTTTTTGGGGCGTCGTCCATTTTAGTGTTTTCGGGCTCATTTAAAAGTCCATCTTCTTCCGCGTTGATTGGTATATAATTTATCTACTTTCTTAAAGATAGAGTTAACAAGCGAGCAACTTAGATTGTTGACGATGCACGAATGGCTGTTGGGTTTAAATGCAACGCTGGCAAATGAAGAAATCAATCAATCAGTCAATTTCATGCTCGCGAAATAGATCTTTTGCTGAAGAAGTGGCAGGAAGGGCTTGAAGTTGGAGGGGAGTACTTTGATTACTGATTTTGTCTTTGATTGGGTGTAATAAGTGTATAAATAAATGTTTTACAAGTATTTTCTCAGAACTTTTCCCTTCGACCTAATATTTTATGAGCCATGCATTCAGTACAAGCGCCCATAACAGACTACATAAATAGCTGAAAAGATAAATTTTAGGTTTCTTCTTTCAACATTTTGCTTCCGTTTCGGCAGTGGCATTGTTTACATTAATTCCTCATTTATGATAGCAATTAGTATGAAGAATTTTTTTAAACGTTACGATACGTCCATTCCGAATAAGCTCAATGAGCGTTCAGCTTAGCAATAATCATTCGTGCTTGTAATTTTCTCTTCTGAATAATCGCAATACGATTTGTTTTTTTAATGTTTCTTATGTAATAAGATAAAAGCATTGACAGTATTCATTGAAGATCAGGAATACCATCTGCATTTTTAATCAAAAGTATTTTTGCATCATGCAACTTCAAGTGCCCAATTTTGTGAAAAAGAACCTACATGAAATAGTGGACTTCTCTTTTAGACTACACTGAAGTTTATTATTGTCCTAATTCTAAATTACAGAGTGGTAATCTGCCATTAATGATGCTTGTTAGACTACGGGCTATCACTACACCACTCAAACAGTCCGTATCAGCCTACTATTCCATGAACAGTGTTCAGTCATGTTACATCTACTCTGAGATTTCGACAAGAAACCATCAATAGGAGTAAATATTCGGTTGTCAAAAAATTTCTTTCGCTTCTAGATATATTTACTGATTCAACCGTCCTTTATTCAAGGATCAACTCGATCAATAATCTAATCATCATTATGATCAATGAAATGCATCTATTTGCTAGTCATCGATCAGATCATCCTCCCACAAAAATGTGGCTAGCGACCAAAGAACTTGGTGAGGTTAATTTTGAGGTGATTGCAGTTGAACTGCACGTTTGGCCATCTGCAAAAGTCTTTTGTCGCGACGGCCCGGGCAAGACTCTTATTTCGGACCATGGCTGGACATGAGTCCTGGGTCGACTTCTAGAACACACGCGCTACACCTGCTGGCTGTCTTGCGACAAAGATCTGCCAGCCTCACCGAAGAACAAATTTTTTAATTGAAAAGTTATGCTCCCATTCTTATGAGATTAGCAGGGCATGTAGTTATGGCGGCTGCTTCACAACAAGCAGAGAGTCAATGCCAGAATCAGTGTCGGCCTTCTCCACGATTCCGATCGGCTTCACATTGCAAAGCCGACTCGGCACATTTTGGAGAGTTGAGCTGAATCACGGTGCACCATATCCATCGCATAGCCCTGATTTTGCTCCATTGAGTTACAGTCTCTCTTCCGTATTTGAAGCAACATTCGCAGAAGAAGGAATTCTGAGATCACAACGAGTCAGAAAGGAACTCACTAATTTCTTTGATTGCCAGCCTCATTCATTCTAGGAAGAAGTCATCCAATCTTTGCTCAGTCAATAGTACATACTATTGATTACGCTGGTGATTATATTGCTCACTATTTACTATGAATAAATCACAGCTAATTCAACATCAGTGTTGAAATGCTAAAGAAATTCTGAGAAAACTTACTGAGTTCAGGGCTACTCGTGGGAAATTGATTTTTTTCTCTTGCTTCACAGATGGTCTGGACGTGTAGGAAAGCATCTATCAAGCATTCACAAGGCGTTCTTTTCTCCCTAGTTCTTTGTCCATTATAATTTTTGAAAGAAAATCCACTTTTGTTTCAAGTGTTTTTTTGAAACCACAGCTCAAATTTCAACATGCTTAATAATCATTTTTTAGCCACGCATGTGGTCTACTAAAAAGGGCTGACTTATAGAGCTCGATACACGTGTTTCACCTGCAGACTCGTCAGTCAAGCAGTTACGTTTTCTGCCAATCCTGTGTGAGTGCTCCAACCCCCTACTAAGAGTTAGCAACGACCAACGTTTTACACTCTATGTCCATTGGAAATATCACCAAACACAAAGTGTTGCACACTTGATTGCTCGCGGCTAGTATATTCAATATATCATATCTTTCGTTTCGAGTGTTTTGTCAAGCCCACAGCTCAAATTTCAACATGCCTAATAATCATTTTCGAGCCACGCATGTCATGTGGTCTACTAAAAAGGGCTGACTTATAGAGCACGATACACGTGTTTCGACCCCCCCCCCCCCCCCCCCTCCATTTTGACGAGACTGCAAGGTCGATACACGTGTATGGGCTCTACAAGTCAGTCCTTTGTTAACAAACCACATGACATACGCGGATCAAAAATGATCATTTGGCATAGGAAATTCACTGTAAACTATTTTCAGACTTCTTATCTTGTGTGTAGTCATTTACCTGTGGAATTGTTTCACTCAGTGCATGTATGAACGTTATTTAGTCTCACAGCCTTACGAGTAGTCAAAAATAAATCTTATATTCGGAATACTTCAGCATTTCTCTCTTTTCGTATTTGGAGCGTTCACTAGCTTCTTTCTCAACCTGAATGAAGCTTGTTCATGACTCAAAATCTGCTCAAAAAGAGGGTCAATCCTTAAACTTAGAATGTTGAATGCTCACTGGGCTCTTCCGGTGATCAATGTCATCCACATGCTCGAAGAAAAATATTCATTAGCATGCGTGCGTTTCTGCGTTCTTGCGGGCCTCATCAGTACCCACATGCTCTACGGGTCACTTTGGTAACAATAGCAATCGCAGCCGAAGATGTACTCTAGGGCGAGTGAAAAGATCAGTTAATGTTGCGTTCAGAGTAAAATCTCTGCAAATGAGAAAGCCTTTTTCAATGCTTAAATGGTCGTTCGATAGCACAAATCAAGAGAATTTCAATGGTATATCTCATCTTTATGAAAGCCATCATAATGTGCTAAAAAAGCAGGAATAATATTTTGCTTCTCATTGAAAGATTTCTCGCTGAGCGAAGCTTTACCTTTGGAGTTTTACTAACTAATCGATAGATAAAATCTCAAGGGCTCCAATGGTTCATTTGGTTTTCATAAAAGACCTGGTAATACGAGGTAACAGCCAAAAGAAGATTGGGCTCTGCAGAAAAATGGACCATTTTGACCATCCTTTCTTCACTTCAATCCACTGAGAAAAAAGCATTTGTTGATCGTTTCTGGTGTTTAAATAATTAATCAACAGCTTGAATAAAAAAATTTGCATGATGTAATTCATTTTCAAAAGGGCCTTGTTGCGCTGAAAGAGCAAAAGTAATAATTTGTTACTTAATCGAAAATTTCTCGCCGACCAAAGCCTCTCTCTCATAGTTTCGAGAATGGAACTTAAATTCTTTCATTTTCTCAGGTCGAATCTCAAAAATTACAATAATGTACTTAGTTTTTTGAACAAACTTCTTAGAGCTTTATAAGAACTAAAAGAAACTGGGGCTTCGCACTTAATGCTTTTTTCCAGTTTTGCGAAGCTCAATCTTCTTTTGGCTGTTACAGCGTGATACGAGGTCGATTTTCAAAACCAAATAATTCAATGGATTTCTTAAAATCTATTTATCGACCAATTACCAAAACTCCAAAGGAAAAAAAATTGATCACCGAAAAATCTTTAAATGAAAAACGGAAGTTCATTTTTGGTCTTTCAGCGCAATAAAGAAGTTTTTTTGGAGACGAAATGCACCACTAAAATTCCTATGACTTGAACTGTTGAATGGTTGCTTGAACATTGAAAACGACCAGAAAATACGTTTTCCAAGTAATCATAGTGAGGAGCGTATAAAAGAAGTGATCCAGTTTTGCGAAACGCAGTCTTCTTCTTAATGTTATAACGTACTGTGAAATCTAAATTGAAAACTGAATAAATTATCGGAATCCTTAAAATTTTATCTGCCGACTGATTACTAAAACTCCGAGGGAAAAGTTTTGGTCAGTGAAAAATCTTTTCTGTTTATGCTCTTTTAGCGCAATACCAAGACCTTTTAAAAAAAAGGAATATACCGTTCAAAATCATTTAATTCATGATACCCCACGGACCTCCCTCTTTGAGTGATCCCACCCGGTTAGTCGCGAGGGCACGTGGCGCATCCCCAGGTGGTGGATAGGGGAATAAAACGCGAACCAAAAGCGACCGTGTGCTTCCCAGAGACACAGGTGGATTCAGGGGACGAGCTCCTTGCTTCTGCAGTGCCGACTTGACAAAACTCTATTTCTACGAGTCAAGTCGGCCAAAAGCCTGCAATCAAGCAGCTAGGAGGTACGTGGGAGGCGGTTAGGAGTCACCTCCAACAAATAAGCTCCTCCCGCTCCTCCGAGAGAGACTGGCAAGCTACTCGTGAGTACCCAGCCACCACGTTTAGAGCCTGGCAAGCTACACGTTGGGTATCAAATTGCCAAAAACAGTAACAAATATGGGCCTCATTCCCTTGACCCCGAAAGAGACCCTGATTACGGCAGCGCCAGGTAGGACGAGTACGGAGAGGCTGCTAAAATCTCGGGGCCGAACTAGGCTGCCAACATCGAAACGGACTAAAATGACGATCTGTACCTACAACGCAAGAACCCTTGCTCACGAATCCGCAGTAGAAGATCTACTGATTCAAACAAGAAGAATAAGGTACAACGTCATTGGCCTAGCTGAGACGGGAAGGCGCCATCCTTTTCACGCTGTCTATGACACCGGAGAAGAACTGTTCCTTGGAACATGCGGTCGCAGAGGTGTCGGTGGCGTTGGCGTCCTCGTCAAATCGAATTTGACCGTGAGCATTGATTCGTTCGAACAACTAACAACCCGTATCGGACGATTACGGTTGAAACGATGTGGTTCTATGCCGGCTTTGACCATCGTCGTTGCTTACGCACCAACATCAAGCTATGACGAAGACGAAGTCGAAGCGTTCTCAACTCGCAATTCCAAAAGCCTCTTTCTCAGCGATGGACGTGGGAGTCTCCCAATGGAGAGAAGCATAACGAAATAGATCACATCATAGTAAATCGAAGGTTTCGCCTGACCGACGTCGCTGTTGTTCCCAAGTTCTACCCGGGATCAGACCATCGCCTCCTTCGTGCAACGTTCCGATTTTCGAGAGGAGAGAAAGCCGCTAAATTCAAACAACGAAGTCCCAGAACAACCATAAACTGGGATGAATTCAAATCCTTAGTCGGCTCTTGGGAAGATACCGTTGTCGACAACATCGACGAAGAATACGATCGACTCGTTGAATATGTTCACGTTAGCGCTAAAAAGCCGAGAGTCCTAAGGTCACGAAGAGACGCTCCGCAGACATTCGAGCTGATACGTCAACGTGGAATCGCACGAGCTGCAGGCAACCGAAACCTTACGTCCGAACTTGCGAAACGATGCAGAGAAGCGATAAAAGAAGACCTTAAAGAGAGAAGAGCAGCAGTTATGGCAGAAGCTGCAGAAGCTGGGAAGAGCATTAGCAAAGCCCAGCAGGCTTCGCCAACTATAAGACCAAGATGACTGCACTCCGATACCCTGACGGGACACTTACAGCTTCGAGAAGGGCTATGGAGAAAATCATCCACCAATACTACTCGGATCTCTTCGCTAGCCATGTCCTCTTACCGTCATATAAATTGAAAGAGGACGAATATGTCGCCCCACCGGTCCTCCCTTCCGAAATCCGACATGCTATATCGTCGGTGAAAAACAGAACAACACCCGGTCCAGACAGGATTAGACCAGAACACCTGAAGAACCTGTCGCCAGTTCCCATCAACACCCTGGCTCGGCTCTTCACTCGCTACCTGTCAAAATGCAAGGTCCCTATTCAATGGAAAACCAGCAAGACCGTATTGTTGTTCAAAAAGGGAGACCTTCACGACATAGGCAATTATCGTCCGATCTGCTTGCTGTCCGTTGTCTATAAACTTTTTACTCAAGTCATCCTATACAGGATCGACAGAACACTGGACGAAGGACAGCCATGCGAAGAAGCAGGGTTTCGAAAAGGATTTAGTACCACAGGATTACAAGACTCATTGAAGTTTCGCGAGAGTACAAACAACCACTCTGTCTCACTTTTATCGATCTGAAGAAAGCCTTTGATTCAGTGGAAACAGAAGCGGTTATAGAGGCTCTGGATAACCAAGGCGTCCCTACTCGATACATAATGATCCTTCGTGAGCTCTATAAAGATTTCACGACCAGAAAATCTCCATTCTACATCAATATCACCATTGACGTATGAAGAGGGGTTCGACAAGGCGATACAATATCGCCAAAACTATTCACTGCCACCCTACAAAACGTCATGCGAACATTAGAAGGGGACAAAATGGGAGTGAAAATTGACGGTCGACAATTAAACCATCTTCGCTTTGCTGACGATATCGTTCTCATGACACCAAACATCAGCCAAGCGGAACGAATGTTGACTGATTTCGATAACGCCTGTGGAAAGATTGGTCTTCAACTGAATCTGACGAAAACAATGTTCATGAGGAACGGATGGGTTTCTAATGCCCCATTCACGCTCAACGGAACGACAATTTCCGAATGCTCCAGTTACATCTATCTAGGTCGTGAAATCAACATGATGAACGACCTAGCCCCAGAGTTGAGCAGGAGGAAGCGAGCGGCTTGGGGAACGTTCAAGAGCATCGAAGATGTAGTGAAGAGGACAAAGAACATCCGACTCCGCGCCCACCTTTTCGATTCGACAATTATCCCTGCCCTGACGTATGCAGCAGAAACCTGGTCGCTACGTAAGCAGGATGAAAGATCACTTGCCGTTATCGAACGCGCAGTCGAAAGGTCGATGCTAGGAGTATCCCGTATTTCTCAAATGAGAGAAAGAACCCGAAGTTCGGATCGAAAATAAGATGGGCCGGACACGTGATGCGCTTCAACGACAACCGATGGACGAGAGCCGTTACCGACTGGATTCCTCGTGACGTCAAGCGCTCTAAAGGAAGACCACTGACCCATTGGTGCGATTTCTTCACGAAAGCGATGGAAGAAAGACATGATGCTCAGCGAATCCCTAGAGCGAGGAGGACCCACTGGGCTACTCTTGCACGCGATAGGGAAAAATGGAAGAGTTGCTGGTACCCTCTCGAGCCACTCGACGATATAGCACCGATAAAGGTTCTATAAATCTATGCTGCTCATCAAAACTATTCACCGTTTTGTAATTCTTCAAAACACCTATGTTTAGTTTACGTATGACTACGAGTGAACCGACCCAGATAAATAACGCCATTTGACATACGTTAGTGAGCCATTCTTGTTCCTAGTTCACTTGAGGATCTTTGAAATTGATCAAAACGCTTCAAGATTTTCAACAACATCATGAACAACAGGCAAGTTTAGTGGTACATAGGTCACTTGACGATGTGTGATAGAACAGGCGATGCTATGGTCCAGCATATCGCTACAGGATTTGGGAAATGTTATGCAGCTTGCGCTTACTTAATTTCAGTGATATGTATACAAAAAATGCCAAATGATATCAAGTGATGTGCGAAACCTTTTGCGCAAAGAGGGACTCAAACCCGCATTTTACCCTACGCGCAGGCGTATGCTCTAATGCGTTGCAATAGCGACGCATGTTTTACCACCATTCTTTCTACGCAACAACGCATCAGCCTGTCATCGACCGTTTGCATAACTACGAATTCCACATGATAACCATGGCTTATTGAAACGATTAATCAAATGATAGCAGTTATCACTCAGATTATTCCTTGGTCAATAAATTCGTTCAGAAGTAAAAACTTTTCTGTATCTTTGTTCAATACAAGATCACTGCGCTAGACGCAGAACCGTGATTCTGGACAAACGTTGTGCCTATGGCGCTAGAAAAAAATGTTAGTATAGGATTTTTTGATCGCGCTTGAAATGAGCATTAACCCTTTGGGGAAGGCGCTTCAAATCGCTGTGCGCAACGCGATTCGTAAACGACGCGCGATTTCCATTAATCAACCACAACTTTTTCTTCGTTTCGGAAAAACCTTGGGTTTCTTAAATCTTTTTGATGCGACTTAATCCATTCTGCAAGCTCATATCCTTTAGTCATATATGTACACGTAGCTCGTATTTGCGAAAAGAATAGAAAACAGTTGAATGTGTCAAAAATGTTATCGCACATCGCATGTAATGTCAATTCATCAATAACTCTCAACAATTAACAGTAAGTACTCTAAGGACGTATGTAGCGCAGTGGCTGGAGGTGCTCTGCATCGCACACGAGGTCAATGGTTTGATCTCGCTTCCATGGTTTACCAAGCTATCCATATCTCCGTAGTTGCTAAATTGGTATCAGACTGGTATCAGACTTGTCTGGGACGCTAAACAGTACTGACTCGGTTTAGCGGTACGCGGGCCACTGCGAGTCATTGTAAAGACCAGATATTCATTCAATCACCTCAAACGAAGTTTAGAAATTTGAGTCGAACGCATGGCGCATCCCTCAGGAATTGATCAACGTCGAGAGCTCTATCCTTTTCATCTTTTAACACTAGGATATGAGGTTTCTATGTAATTACAGAACAGGTACTGCTGATAACAGCTTTTTTACTTTGTTCTACCGTTGAACCCGTTATGAAGATCAAGCGACGGATTAACTACTTTGAGCACGCATCATGATCTTTCCCGTCTCTTTAATGCACCTGAAAGATCTTTCAAAATAACAAGTTCAATTTAAGAATGACCGTTTCCCAAGCTATCGAATAACTACCAAAAGTGTGCTGAATATCCAAGCCCACACGTCAAACTAGGAAACAAAGAAAGCTGAAGGCGAGGCATAAGGTGCTTTTGTGCTGCTGCAGAATTTCTAAAACTGCCAAGCATGATAGCTTCATATAACAATGGTAGACTGACAGCACCACCACGTCTTGCGGAAGGACCTCTTGATTGTTCTGTCACTTTCGTTTTCGAAATGCGATCTTAGACGCAAAACGGAAACATGCGTCATGAGCTCCGAGTTTTCATTCCTTGGTAAGAAGAACAAAATGCATCTTTCAAGCAAGAACATTATAATGATCCTGATTCTATTGTTGAGTCCATTGTGAGGTGGATTACTCTAAATTAACAATGATGAGGGGAAAAGCTTAGAACTAATCTTTATTCAGGGCTTCACGAGAATGGTATCTTTTTCCCGATCGATTCTTCTTCTTTTCGGTCGATTGGTCTTCTTGGTTGTTTGTGGCGGACGTTTCGACAAGCACGCCTTCTTTAGAGCCTGAACGTACTGTTCATTATAACGTTGCTTATATGACTATGTATTGTGAAAAGAAATTGAAAACCTGGGCCATTAATAAGCGGCAATTAATTCAGAAAAAATCACTCACTGTGCAAACTAATCTAGGGACTACCAATTTTGTTAGCGCAGGGTGACGTATAAACCCGCTATGTCACTAGGCCAAATTAACAATAGGTGTCAGCTGATAGCCAGGCTAGAAAATTGATCTGAAATAAGGTACCATGTGACTGGTGATCTTAAGGCACTCTCCCTTCTTGTTCATTTGCGTTTTTCTGGATTTCATCCAAGAAACTTCACGGGTTTTTCACACCGCTGTTTTTGATTGCTGCCCTAAGATTCTAACTACTACCTCGAGGTCACCATTATTGTGTCTTCTTATCCTGTATTTACTTAAAGGTTTATTTGGGTCTTTCTTTGTTTTTCCACGTAGGTGTTCTTCTATGCGGATGTGAAGTGGTCTGCCCGTTTTGCCAATGTATTCGTCAGCACATGTCTTACAAGAGATGACAAGAGATGGGGTATATTGTACCTACGCTCATGCAGTCGACGTCTCTGCCATTGGGACAAATAACGCAGTCCTTTGCATTACATAGACGGTCATACAAGCGGTTTCGGACTAATTGACGACGCAGTGTTTTAGGAGGAACTTCTACAATTCCTACAGAATCTTCTGCACCACTGCTCTTTAGGCATTTTCAATAGCGGCGCTTACTTCGTCTGTTATAAAAGGGGGTATAAGAGACACCCTACTATTTAGGTGTGGCACCCTATTGTTCTAAAGTCCCTACAATACAAAATGGTACCGCAAGCCTAGTAACGAAAACATCTTGGTACACTGTCTTTCTTCTCATCCCTCACATACTAAAAAAGTGCTTATCCGAAATATGTATCAAACAGCTGTAAGTGTTTGTACGGGAGACGATGAAAGAAGGGAATCACTAGACTTAGCACGGCAGTAGCCATTTCTAATGGGTACAAAGAAAGAACATCAACTAACGTTAGACTCAAAAGGAGCGACAAGCCTCACAATGAGAACAATAGGGTGCCACATCTAAATAGTAGTGTCTCTTATACCACCTTTTATAACAGCGAAGTAAGCGCCGCTATTGAAAATGCCCAGAGAACAGTGGTGTGGAAGATTCTTAGGAACTGCAGAAGATCCTCCTAAAACACTGCGTCGTCAATTAGTCCGAAACCGCTTGTATGACCGTCTATGTAATGCAGAGGACTGCGTTAATTGTCCCAACGACAGAGACGGCGACTGCACGAGCGTAGGTGCAATATACCTCATCTCTTGTCATCTCTTGTAAGACATGTGCTGACGAATACATTGGCAAAAGTGGCAGAGCACTTCACATCCGCATAGAAGAACACCTAGGCGGAAAAACAAAGAAAGACCGAAACAAACCTCTAAGTAGACACAAGATACAAAGACACAATAATGGTGACCTCGAGGTAGTAATTAGAAACTTCGGGCAGCAATCAAAAACATCGACGTGAAAAACCCTTGATTCCTAGCCTGGCTATCAGCTGACACCTATTGTTAATTTGACCTAGTGAAATAGGGGGCGGGTTTATACTTCACCCTGCGCTAACAAAATTCGTAGTCCCTAGACTAGTTTGCACAGTGAGTGATTTTCTCTGAACTAATTGCCGCTTATTAATGCCCTAGGTTTTCGATTCTTTTCACAGTATATAGTCATATAAGTAACGTTACAATGAACAGTACGCTCACGCTCTGAAGAAGGCGTATTTGCCGAAACGTCAGCCACAAACAACCAAGAAGACCAATCGACCGAAAAGAAAAACAATCGATCGGGAAAAAGCGCCTGGCGCTAAATTTTTGCACATCACTCTATAACACTAAGTATATATCTATAACATCATACCACCGCAAAAAAGCTGTTAAATAAAGACAATTTCATTTGATCTATAATACCCAATATCTGTGAGCGTGACTGGGTTCAATGTCGAGACCGACTAGCCGGGCCAGGCCTTTGACTGCTGGCGGCTGACAGATCGGTGCGCTTTAGCGTAGAAAAGAGCCATATGGAGAATGGACGTCAGTAGTGTAACGGATAGAGCACGCATTCTCGGAAAGAGTAAGGTGCGGGTTCTAGTCCCGCCTGGTGCTAAAGCTTTGCACATCACTCTATAACACTATGTACATGAACGCTCCAGGAACTGAGTGGAGCAGGAATTCTTGCGCACTTCATAAGTAGTTGCTTAATAATTCTAATGCGCAGCAAGAAAAGTTCTAGATAGATTAATGCTTTGCTGGCTTACGGAGTAAGTAGAAGCTATGAAGACACTTCTGGCTCTATCCAGGCTTGCACTTGAAGGTGACAATATCTTGCAGCGGGAAGTAACGCGAAGATGCGAGGGGAATTCGACGGAGGTGATGGTCGTGCGTTAGTGAGATTGGAACCTTTAGCTGTGGATTAATACGGTAACATTCCACGTGAGACACCTCCTCAACGTCCTTTGGCACGGGTGCAGTCTGCTCTTAATACTAACACTCAAATTTTCACTTCCGCAATCTTGTGCCAATTGGCACATCACCCTTAGCACTGTGGAAAATTACTAAACAGTTATACCGCCTACCAATCAAAATTTGTGCCATAATATGTTGTAGACCAATTTTTTTGAACCTCGGCTTAACCAAGCAGTCATGTTTTCTTTGTTGATTAAGCTCGAAGCACGAGGATGTTGATAACAACGAAACGAATGCGAAGATTCACAGTTAGGACAATGACGATGTGCGAGCGATCGGAATCACCGGCTCTGAAAAAGACGAAATGCATAGCAGTTTTAAGCGAATAAAAATTGTTACCACCACGTCGTTCCACAGCGAAATCAACTAAGAACATATGACTGATTATCATATCAATGCTTCACGTTCAACGGAACGACAATCTCCGAATGCTCCAGTTACGTCTATCTAAGTTGTGAAATCAACACGATCAACGGCCCCGAGTTGAGCAAGAGCTAACGGGTCGTTTGGGGAACGTTTAAGAGCTTCGAGGTTGTAGCGAAGAAGACAAAGTACATCCGACTCCGTGTCCACCTTTTCTTCTCGACGATTGCCCCTGTCCTAACGTATGCAGCAGAAACCTTGCCGCTACGTCGCCAGGATTAAAGATCACTTGGTGTTATTGAACGCGCAGTCGAAAGGTCGATGCTAGGAGTATCCCGTATCTCGCAAATGAGAGAAAGGATCCGAAGTCCTGACCTACGTCAATGATCGAAGATCAAAGACGCCATTCTGCAAGCCAAGATATCGAAAATAAGGTGGGCCGGACACATGATGTGCTTCAGTGACAACCGATGGACGAGAGCCGTTACCGAGTAGAATCCTGGGGATATCAAGAGCTCACAAGAGGAAGACAACAGACCCGATGGTCCGATTTCTTCACGAAAATTTCAGAAGAAAGATATGATGTACAATACATCCTTGAGCAAGGAGGACCCACTGGCTTGCTTATTTGGTTTGCTTACTTGATCGCGGTAAGGAAAAATGGAAGTGTTGCTGGTGCCTACTCGAGTTGAGTGTTGCTACCATTAATGTGACGAAAGGTGACAGGTGATATTATGCCGGGGTTGGAAGAAAGTCGGCCCACAATCTATTATGGCGCTCTGTGCAAGCCGTTAATGATACCAATTTCGCAGGATAAATTACTCGAAGGTAATAAATGTTACCACTTTCTACGAGTGATTGGCTGAATCGCAAAACAAATTTACACTTCAACTTGTATATAAGGTGGCCGCCGCGTGAGATTCTCATTCGAGCGACTCTCCGCCAAATAAGGTTCGACTCAGACAAAACGAAGGTTAAAGTTCACAGGCAAAGGGCATTCGACTGGAATAATCGGCTTTGAAGAAGACGAGGCGTATCGAAACATTAGCCATATCATGCATGTTACTAACAACCTCTTGCTACAAGTGCGATCAACAAAGAAAATATCTGACATGCTTTTTTCTGACTACTTGGAATAGAAAAATATTTATCGGAAAGGGGTAGGCGGATTCATGTATATCGTCGTTGTCTACTTTCCAGCTATTAAAGTAACATTTCATTGATTTATCAGGTCCAATCTTCATTTGCGTAAAAGTGTTCAAATATGAACTGAAATAGTAACTAATTATGCGAAAAATTGAGCAGCCAACCTATCCAGTCATCCCATAGACACCTGTTGGCGAAGGTTGTGTTGGCTGAAATTTTGAGTTTATACAAAAGAGATGAGCACAGTCGTGTACGCTCAATCGTTGTGAAGTTTAATCTTTTTCTTCTGATGGAACTCATTATCAAAACATTTTTACTCCTGGCAATCTTCGTCGGTTTTTTCATTTTTATACTTGTCTGAATGAACGAACACGCGCTATGTCTTTCCATTCTTACTTTTTACAAATCTTACAGTATGTCAATCAACTGTTGTGCATTAATATGATATTTTTTGGTCTTAAATAGTACTCTTCTGACGAAATACTTTTTACGTTCTTGTTATAGTTAACGCACATGCTTCAGATACTCTCAAAAACCCCATGGATCTTCTGATTGCCTGATTTCCAAATACCAAAATGTCCTTTCTGAGAGGTCAACGTTTTTTTTTTTCGTCCAAAATCACCTTCATAAGACATCATTTATGCATGAGTCTTCGACTCTCTTGGACATTAAGTATTTGGAGGCCGACTCACTTTTTTCACTTTCGATGCTATGCCTATAGATGGCATATCACAATATTAGATGTTTTTTTTTCACTG
This sequence comes from Parelaphostrongylus tenuis, assembly GCA_019055375.1. Taxonomy (NCBI): domain Eukaryota; kingdom Metazoa; phylum Nematoda; class Chromadorea; order Rhabditida; family Metastrongylidae; genus Parelaphostrongylus; species Parelaphostrongylus tenuis. Next base: position 819,558 of record JAHQIW010001551.1, read on the forward strand.
AATGTTAATTAATGATGAGCAGCCACATTCGTATCACTCATAGCAAAAGTTCATCATTAACTCAAAAGAAATCCCGTCTAGTGGGCTGATCTCGAGCACTGCTTCGTTTCATTGAGTTAATCATCGTTTCATTGAGATAATTATTCATCTAAAATTGACACTAACTGCTGCTCAAACGATGACCAACTAAGGACTTCGTTATCATAGATCAATATCCAAATTGTTTGTGACTTTCCATTATCGGTGTCCGCAAAGCCGCTGTAGAATAGTACCACTACCATGCTCCGAAAGAGATATCAGCTTCGTTCTAGACTACATCTATTTAGTTGCAAACAGAGAAGAATAACTCACCGTAGTCTCTCATAAGTAGCCAAAAGCTTATGCAATCGTCGTTTATGTAATGGCCTAATGTAAATTCGTGGACGTATACGAAAGGTCTGTCCTCTCTCACAAACATGTCCCACCTGGGCTTCATAAGTTTCTTTTCCTAAATCAAATCTACTTATGCGTAAAAAGGTCTTACTACACATACATATCGGTTGCCACGTTCTATCCAATCATTCTAGTTGTCGATATTCAACTCGATGAACTGTATCACGATATCTCAATATCACATTCTATAGTGGCAGTCACTAACTATGTCACAATTTTCTATTGTGCTCTACAGAATTTACTGACAAGACTGAAAACAAAGAAAAACTAGATGAGATAAAGTTACAGCGTTTTCAATAATTAGAAGTCTCAACATAAGGTTTAATCTCACATTATGGGTGAAGGTGATGGGTTTCGACTTTGGTGTACAGGACGTGTATTCTGCGTAAGTTTCTACATAGTCGTCAAGTTCTCCTTAAAAAAATTATTTTTTCCTGATCGGCTGTTATTGAACAGGCAGTTAAACAATCTTCTTTTGAGGTAATCAAATGCGGTTTACAAAGACTACGAAATAGGTGACTACAGGAGATAAGGAAACAAACGCTTATGAAAGATAGGAAGGAAGAAACATGTAAGTTCGAGGTCGGCAAAGATAATAGGTTGGGGAAAACGTTCTAAGAAAATGCTTGTAACTTTTCTGAAAATCGGCCATTTTTTGTGTTTTTGGGCTTATATCTTCTCCTGCGTTGATCGGTATATAATTTATCTACTCGTTGATGCGTTGATGATGATGATGCTGATGCATCTTGATGCGTTCACTTGTCACCGTTACATTTGAACCCAACAGCCATTGTTGCATCTTCAACAACCCAATTTGTTCGCTTGTTGACTCCATCTTGCAATAAGTAGGTAAATTATATGCGAATCAACGCGGGAGAAAATGGGCTTTCAAATGAGCTCAAAAACTAAAAAAAATGGCCGACACTCAAAAAGTCAAAAGCATTTTCTCAGAATTTTTTCCCTAACATATTAGATATAGAGTCAGCAAATGCACAGAGCAAATGGATTGAATCCAGTCAATCATGGATTTAATTGCACCGTTTGTTTTGAGTGTTTTCCTATGACCACGCTCAAAATTCAATATATCACATAAATAGTATCTAAGCCAACATGTCATGTGGCTAATAGGCTCTTGTATAACAGGATACACGTTTTCGGCCTTGAACAGCCTCGTCAGTTAGGCAGAGCCCTTTGTTTATAGTCAAGTTTCTCGGGGTGCTCCAGTCCTCCATTATGAGTAGGCGACGGCGAACGATGTAATATTTCAAAATGACAGCCAAAAACAATCGAATGTGCAACATCGCCGATATAGTGATTTTTCACTTGACGACAACTGTGTAAATCGCTCGTCGTCGCTTACTCTTAATGGGGGACCCAAGCACTATGAGAGGATTGACTTAAGATGAAAGGCTCTGCTCGATGACGAGGCTGCTCAGAGCTGAAACCCATGTATCGGGCCGTGCAAGAACCCATTAACAGATCACATGACATGTTGGCTCAAATAATAAATATGAGATTTCTGAAATTGATTGTTAGCAAACCATTGCAAAATATGCTGTACACAAAAGATTACTAGTAATACTGCTCGGATTGAAGAGACGTCGAACCTTCCGGACTTCCATCACGCCAGCAGAATCACCATATGTATCATCCCGTTAGTGATGTGGTAGGCTCATCAACCCTTTGGGTATGTTAGGACCATAGGCAAGTCCCGTTTCACTTGTGCGCTGCGAGCAGTAATGATGCCGAATGGTTAGCAATGCCGGCCATCGGAAAAAATGTCGTTGCTTTGTTCCTCTACTAATAGATATCACAAAACATTTTTTGGCGTTACTCTCTGATGTCGACCAGTAGTGAAAGTTCTTCTATAGGCGTAACTATTATAACAAATAAAAATTTGTTAGTCGTTAACAATTCATTACTTTTGATACGAAACGTAGATTACGATGCAACAACTAGTAACCAATTTCTTTCTTCCTATTCCTTTCAACGATGCTGTAGATGTCGCATTCAAAAACATAATTTCTACAGTAAGCGAAGCAACCTCTGTAAAAGTGGATACAATCATTTTTATGGAACATTTGCGTTGGATCGTTGTTATCCCACGGACGTACGTATCGTAAAAGTAGTAATCTATAAGATTAGTGAAGGCTTTTTTTTACTGCTATAATCACATCTTTGGAAGAACCTTCAGTGGTATTCGAGATGAATAAGGAGGGATCAAACCAGCAATCTTCTTTCCTATGGCCAGCAGCGCCATTCACCACTCGGCATTGGGGGCTGATCGCGGCGCGCAGTGACGCGGGGCTAGCACAGATTCCTGTCTTATTTAAATGGTTAACATTCTCACGACGATGCTCAATTCAGGGCATGGACGTTGGTTCGAATCTCACTATTCTCACCATGACACATATGGGGTGTCACATCAGCTACTATGCAGGGTTTTGTTTAGTGATTTCGCGCTCAATCTTCCACTCTTCCTTATGAATACGACTTTAACAAGAATTATTCTATAGATATTCCTTATTTCTATGCTATCGTGATCCTTCTAGATTGAATATAGTTAGTAGAACCTTTCACTCTAGATGTCGTGTAGTTTTACGTAACCTTTCCCTACAACTCTATCCACTGCTTTCACATAACCTTTTCCTTGATGTGATAGCATCGCTTTTACATGAACTTTGACTTCCAGCTAATCCCATAATCTTTTTTGACGCGATAGCATCGTTTTCAAACGCAAGACAGTTTGCTACTTTCACATCAAAGTGCGCACTCGTAGCTTTTGCTCTCAAGTTTTTTTTCCCATCGGTTGTACGCCTATGACCCTTTGTGTTCCCTCAATATTGCGCCTTTATCAGATAGAGCCTTCGTCGTTATTCTCTATCTAAGCTTGACCCCACTACACACCCGAGGTGGTTCGGTAGTCAGTTAGCTGTAGAGCACAAGTGTTCCGGTTATTTACCCAACTTCTTTCATGCCTGTTCCCTCAACTGCATATCCTCACAATGCCTGCATTGTGTTATTATCGCAATAAGCAGTTACAACCTAAACGCGAGTTGTTTTCCGTGCTTACGTGAAACAACCTACGTGGAGAATCATATGAAACATTCTACTTCGAGTTAGTAATTATTGTGTGCTAAGTACCAAGCCGAAACTCAACACCCCACTGCGCAACATACACAGTCTACACAGCTTTGGTCTTGAGAGCGATTTTGCGCCTCTTACCTTATATATGTATATATATATATATATATATATATATATATATTATATATATATATTCCTGTCAAGAGAGTGTTAAAGCAGTATAAACAACTCTCAGACACTTTAATGTCTGTGAGAGTGCTAGGCATGCATCATGAAGTTTCATTCGAAGTTGCTAGGGATTGGATTCCGATAAGTAAAAATGATAAATAATGGTAAGCCTTCTACCTACAAATCCAGTGGTGCTTTTCGGTCCTGCTCAACAAGTTGTTCTGTTATTAGGATACATGAGCACATTAACACTACTCTGAAATAAACGCCCACTCGTTTGAAAAATCAAACGCCTCTATTCAGCTAAGTCAATAAAAAAGGCACAAATTCTGGAATGGTTGCATGCACAAACTTCACTCGGTTAACCATACATCATACCACACTTGCAGAAGCGTATTTTAGTTAACACATAACTAGATCTATATATAGGAAAACTGTTAAACATTTAATTTAGGCAAATGTAGGTTCTAAGTGCCTCTGCTATGCTTCGACAGATTGGATCATCACATGCGATCGCTTAATCACACGTTCTGTAACGGCGAAGACAGAATGATGCCTCACAACGACTCCGTTCGTTGAAAGAAGAGAAAAGAGTGGACGTCCAGGTACTGAAGAGGTGGGTGTCGACGAAACGTCAGCCAGCTGTCCGTACAGCGATTTACTAGCAACAATCAACAACAACACACCAACGTCCTCTACCAACCTGGCGCCAATTAAGAGACTAAGTTTCCATACCTAAATTGAGAATTAAAATTATTTGTGCTGAGAGTGATAAATGCGAAGAATAGAGACATGAAATTCTGCCTCCTGCATCGCACCCTGTGGTAGGACGCAGCTGTCGTCCGGGAGCATCGGAGCGGTAGAGCAGTAAGTTCACCTCGATCCTGTAACGCTGATGACTGTCTTCAAAAGCAATTTGAGGTCACCCTCGCCCGACTGTCCTGGGTTTTTAATGGAAATTGCGCTCGAGGAATCAAATGCTGTTGAGAGAAACAAGCAGCTTCAACTCACAGCCGCATCAACGTAAAAGTTCAATCACGTTGTTGATGATTATGGAAAACAAGAAGCGAATGAAGCGAGTGAGTGATAGGATCTTCATAGCATGTAAAGAGAGTCGGAGCTAGTCTTTCTATTTACTGACTTTCATTTCTAGAGTAAATTATTATTGTTCATTTCGCATTGAGAACTCCGTGGTGCTATAAAAATATGGTCATTTTGTGTTATGAGAATAAAGTTCTGGCGAAGGCTCACTATCCCTTTGAATCATTCAGCCTGTGGTGGAATATCTTGATTTTGCATTCAGTTGTTACACTGTAATTTCCAGTAACTTTTGGAGTGATGAAATTTTCAAGCGTTTATTCTTATACCAACACACTTTTTTGATCTCTTCATGAGATAAAACAGATTTCAACAACAATTAGAGTAGGGTGTACTTATTGACTGGACTGAGCGTCTTGATCATGAAGTATCACGATATTAATGATTGCTTTGAAGTCAGCTACACTTGGGCAATGAACACTTATCAAAATGCTCGTAGAGATTGATGAAAAACTATAGAAATCAAGGCCGAAAGTATTACCTACTATCACCTTCGCGATACTGTTTCTATCGTTTTTCTATTTGGAACCGGATTAATGTCAAAAGGCTATGATATGTTGGAGAATGTTGGTGTTTTTGATAGCTTTAGCCAGGGAAAGAATGCGTAAAAGAGCTTTCGCTGGGGTTAAATAACTTAGGATCGAAATGGATCAGCATCAAATAGCAATCAATTATACTTAAAGAATATAATCGGCGACCACTGCAAGCAAGATGGTCAGAAATTGCATCATTGCGTTCTGGCGAGGCACCATTACCAATCGGAATGTGAGTAACTGATTCAAACGCTTTGTCAAAGACGATGCGAGCTGTTAAAGTCGGCTTCACTCTCGCTGGCCAGTCATCTTTGACGAAGATGCTTTGCGCTCCAAGCTGAAAGTGCATCAGAATGCTAGTACCACGGATTTGGAGCAGATACTTGGATACGGCTAAAGCATCATCGTCCTTCTAAATGAAATGGGCTACCGCAAAGTGATGCTTCAATGGACATGCATGCACTTACTGACCACGACCGCGTTTCGTGCGTGACTACCTGTAAAAGTCATCTGCTGTAACCGCTAAGGCGGGTCTCTTTTATTCGATCATCACTGGAGATGAATTTTGGGTCTACTACAAAAATGGTACGCGATACGCTCATTGACTACCTTGGGACTGAGACCTGAGAGCTCAACGAGAACCAACCAAACCCAAGTTTTACGTTGGAAAGATTATGATCTCGGTTTTCTAAGACTGACGAACATGCTGTTTTGTGCGCTGTTCAACAATATGCAAACATCTAGTGCTGACTTTTACGAACAAATCCGAAATTTGGCCGAAGCAGCGCGATAAGCATCTGGAAGACATAATGGTGTTCTCCTCCAAAGTAACGCTGGACCACACTTTGCAAAGTTGACTCGTCTGAAGAGACTGGGTTGTGACCGTACCAAAGTCGCTGCGTAGCCTTGATACTGCTGCATTGGAATATGATCTTTACCGTGCCCTGGAACAGCATGTGTAGGAGAAAGATTGCAAAGGCTACAACTAGCCCAAAAGTATCCGCAATGAATTTTTTGATCGCCAGCCTCATTCTTTCTAGGAGGAAGACATGCAGTCCTTTTGTAGGAGTTGGCTGCAAATAGTGTTCACCATGATTATTGTACTTGTTGATTAATTGATTTCCTTAGATAAATAACAAGTGATTTAATAAAGAAGTCAAACTGCGAAAATAATAATGCACGGACTCCAAAGCGTAAAGCACCTAGTTCTCTTACATCATTTATCATGAACAGTGTTGGAAGTTATATTCTTCATAACCAGCATCTATTGGTAAGGTTAAATCTTTTCATGTGACCTCAGATCTGAAGAACGGAAAATGAAGGGGCAATGATGCTGTTTATGAAGAACTTGGTGCTCGCTCGACATCACCATGACTCAAAGAAGCCTCTTATCTCTTTGCCCTCAAAAAATTGGTGTCATAAGTGTTTGGGCAAGGTTTATTCCCTATAATCGGAATGGAAACGCTCTTGTTCGACTGTCCCAGAAATATCGCTCCAAACAGCACTCAGCGACATGCATAAACAAGATATTTCTCGACCAACTAATGAATGCAAACGTGGATGGTTTGTTGAGCTGCATGTATAACCTGCATGCGTGGGAAAGAATGGAATACGACAAATACTGAGATTCACGCAGATGTTTGATAGATGTGGTACTAGGTCGCATGAAAACTCACCCAACACAGAAAGAATTCACTAACATGATTGCGTTTGAGTGCAAGTGCTGTAGAGAAGTTGTACTGAAATAGCATTTCCTTCTAAAAAAACTACTGAGAGAAGAAAACGTTTGTGAATAGAATGCAGACTGACCCATACGATTCTCTGGAAAGTAGTAACTTAATACGTGGTGATCGTTGGACCGTATTCCGTTGAATAGTTCTATATATAATCACGGAAAGCATGCATGTTTAGTTGAGAGATAAGCAAACGGAAAGGATATGTTGGTAATAATAACATAATAAAACAGCAACTTAGTTATAAGGTTAGGGAAGAAGCTATTGTTGTTCTTGCGCTGTTGGAATGTGATGTTTGATACTGGAATGTGTTTTTGAATAGGCCTGGTTATGCGACATATTATTTCAATGCGCATCTTTTGCATCATGTTTTCTTGCTAATAATTCCTCACTTTGATTATTCATGACTATTTTGGGTTACCGAAAGGTTATTGGGTGGCGCAAAAATAATTATGGTATGGACTTAGTTCAAGATGGGTTGTAGAGCAGCGAAGACAACTAGCAACATCACCAACGTATTTGACCCAGGAAATGCTAACAAACATTCAGTGCACAGTGTTTCAACAAGATTTGTGAAGGAGACGCATTCATGCATAAACCGCAAATACTCTTGTACCGATCTCCTTGGAAATTACGGGATAAGCAATCAATGAAGCTGAGTTATTTGAAATTGCATGAGATCTTGCAGAATAACTCAGCGTCGACCATTGTAACTTTCTCGCCATTTGAAGCAAATTTTCGGTCCCATACTTTCACACTTTATTGCATTCTTTTTAACATTTTATACACTCAGGATTACTAAATAGCAATTAGAAGCTAGTCGAACGAGCTTGCTTGCATACTCTGGAAGCCTGAAAAAATTTATTTTGATTCACAGGGCGTGCGCCGTACTTAGAGAAGAGGTAGGATGCAGTTATCTTGAATTGATACCGTCCAGTACTAGCACGATCTGGCTCGACCCCGTACTGGGCTCATTAGGCTTCTCGTCTCTTCAAAATCCTGATGGTACCAAATTTCTGCTAGGATAGTTACATCAGGAAAAAGAATATTACCTTATGTCCTCAGTTAGGAACTGAGATGGCAATTTGGTGATATAGTTTGCTTGGAGATTAACACCACAACTCTTATAGCATTGCATACACGTGCCTGGTTCAACTAGGAAGCACAAATATAATGTTTAAATTCGGCACAGTTATTCGAAGTTGTTGATGAGATTAATGTTTCTTTTTCGCCTTCATTTTCCACTGCTTCTGAACATTACGCCAAATAAGGTCCTGAATGGGTGCGTATAGCAGTGCAGGAGAAGCCTTTCACTGTCCACAAGGCCGTAGCCCTCTAGGTCAGCCAGTCTTGCCGCTCCTCTGTTGTCGAAAGTTGATGCGTGAATTTTGTGCTTAGATGTCCTTCTGATGAAAGAGAAACTTTGAACTATATCCTGTAAAGACGATAAAAATGAGGCGGCGGCCAAATTAGAAAGTCGGGATGCTGCTGAATGGTGGATGTGAGCAAAGATATTGTATAAAGAGATGCAAGCATATGCATATTTTGTGGCACCCCCATCACCTCCACCAACAGCTATCTTGAACTGATGCCAACAGGCGAGTCGGCCATTATTCATGGAGAGAAAAAATTCGTCGACTTTTCTCGCCTAACATGGACAGGTGATTTTTACACATTCATTAGCTTCACATATGATCTTCACAAGCCTTTAATCAGATTTTTCAAAGAAAAGAAAATAGCGCTGTATGACGCACCATTCAGAATAATCAGTGTACCGTCTTGTGATGTAGAGTGGTGCGCAAAAGTTCCGCTTCAGGCGGAACTCGAACCCACATATCACTCTATCCGGAGCGCGTGATTTAACCCCACTACTGATGCCCATTTTGCCCACCACTTTTTCTATGCTACAACGTATCTGTCAGCCGCCAACCGTCAACGCTCTGGTCGGGGTAGTTGTATAGAAATTGGACCCAATCACGCTAACAGGTATTGGGTATTAAAGATTACATGAGATTATTTTATTTAATCTCATTTAGCGGTGGTAAGATTTTATAGATATACCCAGTAATGTAGAGTGATGTGCATAACTTTCGCGTCAGGTCCGCCTTTTGATGTTCGCGTAACCATAGAGTTAGTGTCGCATGTGGATAGACTACTGTCTGAGAAATCAACGTTGCTTTTCCCTTATCTTTTCGTTAAAGCGTCGAGTACCTAAATTACTTTGTTCTTCCGAAAACTCCGACGCAGGATATGCTAGGACACCCTCGTTATTACAGACAACGAGAGCTTGTGATCGTGGGAGTTTTTTACTTTAAGTCCATCACACCATTTTCATTGAATCACAACAATTCCTGACAAAGCAATACTTTTAGCATTCACCCACTCGATAAAACTTGCTCTAATACTATGTATAAAATTAGAAGTTAATACATTAGAGTAAAGAATAGAGAGCCGTAGATTGTTCATTCATCGAATGGTGCGTCATGCATTCGACATCGTCAAACATCTTAGTCTAACTATATGCAGATCACGTCAATAGAATCATATCACTTGAGGAGGCTTATCGATAAACAAGTCTAGCTTCTTTATTCTCCTAGATATGTCTATCAGCAATTTTTCGAGCAGGTGGATTAGATGAAAAAGCCGATAAAAGTAAATATCTGAAATATTTCAACATGCCCGTAGAAAAAAATGCTTATTAGGAGTGTAAGAAAGCTTATTAATACTAAGCTTTTTCAAAACTATAATTGGACTTATGACTTTTCCAGAGGAGAAAATAGTATTTTCTATTTTCTGAAATGTTATTCATTACGGAAAGCACCTGGTCTAATGCACACCATATGCTGCCTATTTTGACGATGCAAAGCACGCCTTGTGTGCCACAGTATATTTTATGTGGTGTTAGCGATAACACAGATGAATAACCATTAACTATTAACAAACTTTGTGAGCATGTATAGAGAATAAAATATGCATTGTTGAAAAATGGTAAGTGAATTGATGATTGGAGAAAATCCCAGTATATAGTAAGGGTATTCGTTTCAGAAAACGTTTCACAACAAAGTAACAAAATTAGAATATAAAGCCTCCAGCGGTGATTGATTTCTAAGGGGTGCGTATACATTCACTATCTGTAGATGTGATTCAATCCTTATTTGGCTTTTGGGCTTAGGTGCAATCAACTCGCATAGGCTTAACAACAAATCACTTTGGCTTTACTACTCCAGAGAAGTCTAGTAAGCAACAATTTGCCCATTTTAAGGGATGTAAGGCTTTATTTGCTAAGATAGTAGGGTTTCAAATTAAGCGAATTTGATTAACTCCATAATCATAAATAGATGATGATTATTCTCTTCAGAAAATAAGTAATATAAATGGAGCGCCAGAAAAGACCGTATACACACTTGCAAAGGGAAGTCAAACTGACATAGCTTCATAGGGTCAAGATATTGCTCACCGATCGACCCGAATATTGACTCCCAATTTTGTATGGAGGGAACATTGGACAACGTCTATTTTCTCACTTTCCAGGAGATTATGTGTATAAAGGTATCTAATGAAAAGGCATTTCATAGTCTTATGAGCACAAATCAAGCCTTTCTCCGTTCCCGCTACAAAACCGATGTTGGATACGATATCGAATGGTTACAGAATGTGCATCGGAGAAACTGCGTGACAAACCCGTTAAATTCTATTTGCCCGTAAACTCGCGTATACTATAAGACTCACCTCGATCCCTTTAGGATAAAAGCTATATGAGCCATATGATATTGACTATTTATGACTATTACCACTGAGCAATGGCATCTCATCTACCCTACTCTCTTATAGCCTTGTTTGATAAGTAATGGAATGTTTGAGATATGTACAAGTTATGAATGATTGAATGACACTATGAGATTCTCAAGAACCATTCAATTTTCTAAGAACACAAATAGCGTATTTATCAAGTAAATACAGAAGGCAAATGAGAAGTGGGACGTAGTAGAGGTGATGCCGAATATTTCGAATGCTATCTGAATGTCGAAGTTGTTACACTGGTCCGTCTCGCAGCAACAGAATCGGCTCTGTACCAGTGTTGTTTCTGACGGTTTTCCATGATGATAAGCGAAAAACGCCTCCTGAATATTATAAGAATAACCCAGTTCGAACGAATTATTAGGGAGTTCAATGGCGAAGCGCTCAAATTTCGGATGTACTTACTTACCTATATACTTACTAAAATTTGATTAATGCTCTGCCGGTTATCGTAGCGTTTATTTCAACTAAGTTATCTTTTTCGGATACAGACTACAACGTCACGATGAAAAGATGGGCATTTACGTAAAACAAAAAAAAAATTGATAACGTTATGCTCAGCACACGACCACTGTTCGACCAAATCGCCTTATAAGATGGATTATATCTATTCCAGGAACTATCAGGTTGATTGCTTATGATACATAACATATATAATTGCATTTTACCATTCCATTTAACGCATAAAGCTACTTCGCTGTATTTTCTACAACTGCTCACTACTATTATACTCGACTGTTTTTTTTTTCTTCGAGACCCCGCTTAAAAAAATATATATAATCTGATAACATACTGTAAATCTTTCATGAGGTCTGTCATCAGCCTCATCAGTAGCACGTTACCTTTTGATTCATTTAATTCCTTTTTGGGTATATCCCCTCTACGTATAAAGAATTCGACGCCGAACTACTTGCACTGTCCGCAAAGCGAAGCGATCACCCGGCGTGCAGTGTTCTATAGTCGGTTGCTCGTGGCTGGTAGATTGAATAATAATTTTATATTCGACTGTTTTTTTCTAAAACCTCATTCAAAACACGATTTCATTATGATTTCATATTTGGTTTTCTGACATCTGATTTCAAGTTTCTGAAAGGCCTAAATCACGTCTAGCACTACATAAGTGCCATAACAGATCTCATGAAAGGCTTAAAGATATGTCATCAAATCAATCGATAGTTCATTCAACGCAGATGTTGTAGCCGATATCAACTTCTTGAAATTCTTAATATACATAGAGTGATTTTTTTTTAAAATAAGTTTATCAGCTGGTTATTCGCCTGCTGTCACGCGCTATTGTATTATAATCGCCACAATACTGTCGCAATGAAGAAATAGGTTAAAAAAAAAAGAATAATCCTCAATAAAAGCTGTGAAATATCTATGAAATCAAGCAACAATATGTTTGAATATGATATTTATATATGGATGCTCGTAGAGCGATGGAGCAAAGTCTTTTCTATAATTCTTTAATAATTCAAACCCCACAAGGGTTCAACTCTTGATATTGTCGCCCAATTTTGAAAAAGCAGCAAGTCCATAATTACGTCGAATTGCGAATTAAAAGTGACAAATTGAGGTCGATTGTAAAAGTGCCGAGAGTAAATCGCTATCAACAATCAGTGAAAACAGCAGATGTGAGTAATTAATATAACAGACGATGATTTTTTCTAGATTAGAGGAGCATGGTGAACCACGGACTCAAAAGACTTTTACAAGAGTCACTGTTCTATTGGTGTCGGGATGCGTATGTTGCTATTAAGTGTATTAATATGACTCCGCCGTTTTTTTTTTGCTAAAATAACAGTAAAAATGAAGATTTGCGGATTTTTTGCTTTTGTATGAAAGAGCGCTTTAACGCTATTTATTTAAGCCTTATAATTATTTATGGGCCATGCATGAGGTCTGTTATGGACACTTATACAGTGCAATGCACATGTATCGGCCTTGAGCCTCGTCAGTTGCACGCTACATTTTGCTCAGCCCGTTCATCGGTGACCTACCCCTTACATAGAAGAGTCGGCGACGAACGTCTTACAAAACAAAAACTACTTGCATTTGCATTAAAATGGAGCCGGCTCTAAGCTCCATTTATCTTGTGCGCGGCTTTACTATTATCTTCCTTTACGCACCATTCGTGCATAAGTAGCAAGCGAAATTGTTCCCACGACGACTCCATCATAAAACAGATATGGACAAGTTGAGTGCCAATATGTTTCCAAGAAAAAGCACAATTGAATAACACCAAAATAAATCAATCTCACCTCTTTTTGGTTGATAAATCTGCAGAGTAAAATTCCCGCAGATGGCGTTTTTTTCAAGATCTTATAAAAACCACTACAGAAGGATTTTGTTCATAAGAAAGCATAAAAAACAGCGTTTTCGACACACTTTCAAACAGAGGAGAAATTTGCATATCTTCATTTTTTCTATCATTACAGCAGAGGAAAACTGCAGAGCCATATTTGTATACTTAATATTCATTAAATATTGTTATGGTATACTATCCAACTACATTGTTTTTAGTTCTATATCTCTCTCTCTCTCCTATATTGTATTGATTCAATCCCGGTGACTTTCTTAATTCCTAAATTCTTCACTCATTTTTTTATTTGAATTAAAATAACAATTAATCATCATTCTTTCTGGGTCTGAGACAAATCCGTCGAAAATTCAATTTTCAAAGTGTTATTAAAAGTAGAAAATGATGTATATAATATATATATATATATATATATATATATATATTGTTGGCACGCAGTGGCTGAGTGGTTGTGGTGCTCGTTGCGGCACCGTGGGGCCAAGCTCCATATCCAACTCTCTCCGAAAGTCAGCAACAACACCTTGTGGAACGCCACAGCTAGGCTATCCTCGAGAATGCCGATAAAACGTCTTAAATGCTAGAAGTAGTGGGTACCGCGAAGTGGGAAAAAGAAACACTGTGAAAACGCTTAAGGTTTAAAGTCTAAAAGTCTAAAAATATGTATTCATAAATAGTATATTCATCTACTTGATCATTTATTTATGTGTACATATATATATATATATATATATATATATATATTTATATACATACACATTTATGTCTGTGAATGCATGTGTTTGTATATCCGCTATGTTCAGAGGCGCATTTACGCATTTCGAGTCGTGGCGAAATTATAAACAAACTGAATTCCTGCATACTTGAATTCGTTTGTCGAGTTGGTGCAGTGTCTGACATTGCTCATCGATTCCACGACTGACACAGTGCTCTTTATACACACAGAATCGGTCGAAGTACTGTCGCACAGTACCACTGCGATTCACCGCGTAGTATTCGCTGTAGCACATCTAAATTACTTCTTTACATGAGGACATCGTGCATATAAAGGATAAAAGACAAAGCTCTCGACTAATTAGTCGCTGAGGAATGTGCCATACGTTCCAGTTTTAACATAAAACCTAAGTCTTCAAAAATAGCTTCGTTTGAGATGACTGTATGCATATCTAGCCTACTATAACTCGCGGTGACCTACCGATGTATAAAATCACTGCTGCTTATGCGTCTAGACAAATCTGATCTTAAGTTCCCGATCTAAAGGAATAGAAGCTTGGTGAGCCATGAGCACGAGACCGAATCATCGACAATGTGTGCGAAGCAGAACACCCCTAACCGCTGCGCCACAAGCACTCTCTGGGCTGCCAGATACGTATGTTTAATGGCGATTACTGCCAGTGGATTGGTTTATTCACTTACAGAGGGCTTGATAGAGAAATTCACGTAGTGTTCTGTCATAAAAAGTATAGAGACTTCGTAAAAACTTTGACATATCAATATTTGTGATGAACTTGTTATCTTTTTACCTCACCCTTTCGGCCACCATGCCCTTGTTTCTGGTTCTTTAACGAAAAATTAGTAGGCCACGAAGCGGTATAGCAGGGCACGTGTAGCGCAGTAGTTAGTGGTGCAATGTAACACACATACCACGCATGGTTTCGTTCAAACCACACCCCTAGGCTTAGCGAGCTTTTGCCATAACTAGTCTCCTACTGATACGTGATTTGTCTTGAAAAAAACTTTTTAGTGCGACACATCAGTAACTGCGGCAAATTACTGTTTTTTCCACACATGCAATAATCACTATCGAAAAGGCACATGAAGTCGAATGCATTGTCGTGGGATGATCAATATTACGTTCCTTGATTTATTCATCAGAATTATGAATAAAAACTTGTGATAAATTGAAAATACAATCCATGAGATATTGTTGCAAAAATGCAATTATAAGAATGCGTTCCTGCATGGTCCGCTGTGACACAATTCCTAAAAAGTTACCTAACGTACATGTCGTTTTAGTTCAATTTCAGGACAATGTAAATGACAGCTACCTGTGGTTGAAGTGATTGAATATGCTAATAAATATCAATCACGGCCTCGGCTTAACTTGGACATAATGCCAATTTGTGCGCTTCCAATTAATCCAGTGACGGCGACTGCTTACAGCCACCAAATAATTTAGAGCACTTTCAATTTCGACTTTCGTTGGCCCTTGTCGTTCATGCTCAAGATTCCCTTTTTACTGATGACATAAGGTTTTAGAATACGGTGATGCATTTTACTTGAATCTCCGATGCAATGGCTGCGAAGACCTGCATCGGAGGGAAGACTAGCTGCTGTGGACCGTAATCTTGGAACATCTACATATGCAATCAATCACCAACTCTTGTTTTCAGATCTTTCCAGATCAGGAAGGAAAGTCAAGCGATAGTTTCTACTGAGAATCACTAGCTCGCTTTAAGTAGATTAGAATGAATGAACGGACTACTGAGATAGGTTAGTATTTGCCAAGCCCTTGGCATATCAACATCATAAGGACAGTATTTGTTAAAAATTTAGAATATCTTGTCTGATCAAGTTTATATGAGACTACACTCAAATTTCATTTGTCAACACTTTAAAAATTCCTAAAGTCTTATCAGACTTCATTTTCTCTTTCAAATAATATAACAAGCTTGATCGTTACAACAATTACCAACGAAGTCGGTGCATGCATAAGTAGAAGTCTCATTCGTTGCAAAATAACTATTAAACAATGACTGTTTGTAGTTGTGTGTGTTGCCAACGACTAGGGAGGTCGATGATGACACGCTTACAGATCTATGAACGGGATTTCCAGGAGTTTTGTCCGAAGTCATGATTTGGCCACCCATTCATGCGTCACTATTCATGCTGATCACAAAATGATTCGTTAATGCAACAAACATTGGCTTGATTACTCTGGAGGTATCGAGGCTTGATGAGCGCAGTGAGCAGGGTCGGCCTAAACGAAACAGAGCTGCAGTTTCCATCCGAGGGTTTTAGTAGCAATCCTATTGGAAGTTACTGCCGGCCTTGCGATGACATAACCATTGTTATGAAGTGGTGATGATCTGAGAATGCCACGGCTTGGTATTTAAGATTTTGGAAAACAAATCTTCCACAACGAACAAATGTGTAAGGAAATGGAAGTGATGCTAGAGCCTGCACTTTCTTCATGAATCAATGTCATCAAATTGTGTTTTACAACCTACTGCGGAAACTAATCTCAAAACCTTAGTCTACTAATATGACAACATGTTCTGAACCTTTTATGAGGTCTATTATTTCAATCAAACAGTCATAGACAGCTGTTTCGCCTTTACAGGCTCATCAGTAGCACTGTGCTTTTCGATTCAGCCGATCCCCCTGCAAGGGGATATACCTCCTGCTTATGAAGTGATTAACGCCGAATTATCTAGATTTCGCATGCCGAGTGACAAAATCTAACGACATTGCAGTGACCGCAGTGGAGCGCTTATAAGTGATAGAATGAATCATACCTTTACTTTCGATTGTTTATATAGACATCGCTCAAAAACAATTTTGCCTGATAATCTTATAACACTTTGGTCTATACCCATTAATGTAGAACGATGTGCAAAACTTTCGCGTCAGGAGGGACTAGAACCCGTACCTCACCCTATCCGGAAGCGCGTGTTCCATCCGTTACGCTACTGACGCCCATTTTATGCATCTCTCTTTCTACGTTACTGCTCATCTATCTGTCAGCCGCTCGACGCGAAAGTTTTGCAAATCATTCTACATTAATGGTATATTTGTTTATATGTTTTATATTTGAAATATCATGCCACCGCTAGAAGCGATTAATGGGCGTCAGTAGGTGCAAGGGATAAAGCACGCGATCGCGGATAGAGTAAGGTGCGGATTCTAGTCCCGCATGGAGCGAAAGTTTTGCACAGCATCCTACATTAATGGGTGTACATGAAATATCATACCACCGGTCAAATAAAAAAGATTTCATTTGAACTTTAGTCTATATTTGTCATAATGTGAAAGATTTTTCAGAACAACTATGTATGAGAACACTAATATTTGTAAAATGCGATGATAATGTTACATCTTGAAACTAATCATGAAAATCTTAAATAAGGAAGTTTTTACCACTATTGAGAGATGGGAAAATATCTAGCTTGATGAAAACTCGAATTTCGATAAGAAAATTTATTAGTAGTTATAAACCTGTCATACTATACGAGTGTTTAGAGTGATTTTGGAAATTTCTTTTCTTTTTTTAAGCATATGTTTGAGAAACAAAGCTTAATGCCTACCATATCATTAAAGCACTCCACAGTACCTTGTGGAAGCGGCGTGGACGAGTCATAGCAAATCAACGAGAATGAGACTTTTGTCAAAAGGCCAATGATTAGAAGTTCAGTACACTCAATCATTTTTCATGACGTATTGACCAGTAATACGACGACGACGGCATCACATTCACACACACGCACACAATATGTGATCGAATAGACACGCCTTCATCCGAACTTCGTAATACCGCCCATGTAAAGCGTAAATTAATTAGTTTTCACTTGACAACAAAATAGTTCAGCCAAAGTGAAGTAGGGAAAACAGAATCAAATATGCAAGACATAATTGAGAAGCCCGACTCTAAAATTTGTTTACGAGCTCGATAGATGAGGTATTGAATTCCTTGTAGCACCTTCTAGAAGACTCCTCATGAAAGTTCATACCTTATGATTCTATAACACTACTATTTTCAAAAGTCCATTCGTAGGGGTATGCGTGTGTATATGCGTATGTGTACATGTGCTTGTAAGTGTGTATGTGTGTGTTTGGATGAGCGTATATTGCGTAGTCTTCAGCGTTACTCGACGGTTCTTGGTAGTGACAACCGATCAGCTGATATAATTATTGCCTCTGCAAAGTATAGCATAAGCGCAGTTCTCTTCTTTAAAAGGGTAATGCTTATCTAGTAGACTTCATGATGGCTTTAATCTATGTAATTAGGAGCAATGGGTTTGATTAAACTGGAAATGGAGGTCTCTCTCGTCCAAGTGTAAGGTTTACACTGGGACGTAGAAGATTGTGTTATCTAGATGCTTCAGTGGAATCTCTATTTTTTCGAAGCCGAAGTAATAGCCCCTTCCGAAATGCATACTCAGTTACAATCTGAATATCAATAAGTTATAACTAAGCTAAAAATGACTTTTTCAATCCGTTGCGTATCAATTATTTACAACAGAAGACACTAATCGTGTGGCTGCTCGCCGCGCGCGTAGAGGATTCTGTATTTCCGTGCGTCGCAGTAGAAATAAAGGGGTTTACTTCGTAAAGTGATGTGCTGAGGATGCATTATCATCACTACACAATGGAACAACATGGAAGGAACTTCTATAAATGCTTTTTTACCATAAGAAGGACTATATCTCAAAAGCTTTTGATGTTTCAATGAGAAAATCACAAATAACGTTCACCCTGCTTCTATGTAACATTTATTTCATCTTTTCAGTCTCTCTTTGTAGTCACTTGATCATTGGAATATGCAAATCTTGATAATAAGCTAGGTTTGTAAA
Organism: Parelaphostrongylus tenuis; assembly: GCA_019055375.1. Taxonomy (NCBI): domain Eukaryota; kingdom Metazoa; phylum Nematoda; class Chromadorea; order Rhabditida; family Metastrongylidae; genus Parelaphostrongylus; species Parelaphostrongylus tenuis. The sequence goes on from JAHQIW010001551.1 coordinate 838,297, forward strand.
AAGACTTTCGTACTACGTATTACTTTTCAGCCTATTTGTAGTCCTTCGATCGCTGTAATACGCAAACTTTGATACTTAGTTTGGCTTGAGAAACAACTTTTATGCTACGCACTAGCCTATCTTTTCTAGTCCTTCCAACTCTAAAATGTGCAAATTTTTATAGTGAGCTTGGTTTGAAAACGACTTTTGTACTATGTCTCAATAATGAGGAAAAAAGGGTTTGTTCTCGAAGTGCGTTGTTCCAATTTTACAGCGGATTTTTGGGAAGTACATAAGAAATTCCAAATCTAAGCAAACATTTTCGCTACGATAAGATTGATTACTATTAGTCATTACACATATTTTCGTAGAAAGAACGCCCAGTTGTGCTAAAATTTTCCATTTTTCGACGCGGAACAAACATCCATAAGAAAGCAAAGCGTTTCTAGGTAGCAGCAATGAATAATGTTCATGGCAAACACGTGGATAGAAAGTTATCATCCATAAGACTATGAAACAAAGTCTCTTCTATAATTCTTTGAAAGTTTCATCTTGCAAAAATCACTCTCAATAAGTTGCCTCGAATAATCCATATAGTGGCATCGTATCGCAATGTGCACTACGATTTTTTTCTGTAAATGTTTCAACATGTTTCACCTAAAACAGCCTTCTTGAATTTTCTTTCACCGTAATCAATCATTTCGACGATCAAATTCTCCTTGATGGTGATAAAAATTTAAATTTCACTGAAAAACTATCATTTTCTAATTGTAACACGCCACGCTTGTCACTCTCGCCATAAGGTTAGGTCGCCTACGCGTGAAAAATCGACGGACTCAAGAGGCTAACAGAAATAGGCACTTTAGTACTTTAACACTTTATTTGATTCGCCATCACAGTGTTTTTTCCACTGTGCGAATCCCACTAGTTCTAGCAATCAATTCGCTTGCCGTACTCTTCTTTAACGACGTAGAATACTGGCTGAGCGAGTCTCCTTTCAATCTCGAGGATAGTCTTAGTGTGGCGTTCCATTGGACGTTATTGTTGACTGCCAGAGAGAGGTGGTGGTGGAGCTCAGCTCCGCACGCGCCGTAGCTATCATCACAACCACTCAACACGGCGCCCTTAACAGAAATAAGAACCATCGGAAACCTCAGAAATTTGTTTATAAAAGGCAAATCTTCCTACATCAGCTGCAGAAAAATTGTGTATTTTGAAAACGATTAATTTAGAAGCAAGTTTCGGCGTCAACGCGATTTCAAGAACATTTCTTGCACAGAAGGTCGTCGAGATGCTTGAAGAAGTAGCAGCCTTTATGCGAAAGGTCTTCGTAGTAAGTTCATTGGACGAGGCAGAGTTTTGCAGCTCAACTTGTCTGACTCGTGCAACATCGAACTGTACGTCCCGTATGTAGGTTAGCACGGTATGCGGAAATTCGATTCTTTTAAAGTTCTTTTCTAGGGACATTGTGGCTGGTATGGCCTCTGAAGTCAGTCATTATCTAACGTTTCAGTTTAGTGCAGGGCGCCATATTCTAATAGTGGCTGCAATTAATAAGCACTTTTCTTAAGACACAGACTTTACCGGACATGGAGGATAAATAAATTGACTTGATTGATCAATAGGCCAGTGCTATTGTACTGGATATGAACATATTCAATCATTACGATGCTAGATGAAGTCCAATGCATTCAAATTTTTAAGAAATCCCAACGCTTCATCCTTTTTCTTTCGAAAAATCTTTTCTGGTTGTTGACCAGACAAAAAGTCGGGCGTTAGAAATCGATCGAATCTTATGTATGTATTTGATACAGGTGCGATTCAACTGATCAAATGTGATTGGTTTGGTAGTCTGTTCTATTTCTTGTTCAGCCCATAGCGGTTATCAGGAAAAGCACAATGTTATTAGCACCATTGAATTTACCTAGCACATCTGTTATTGATGGAATCGAATCTTAATCGTTTATGTATTCGCCCGCTCAGTATCATATGGCTATGTCAGTGCAAGGGTTGTATAAAGCAGTGGTTAGAGGTGGTGTTCAGCATGAATTGGTCTCTGGTTCGACTCCAATGATGCACTCACACAACCTACCATTTCTTCAGAACCGGCCTAATGATATCATATTTGGAAAAATAATACGCTAATTCCGAAAAACCGCAAGTGATTAATGCGAGGACAGAGGGTGGGGTAGTGTAATGGATAGTGATGTAGTATGTGAGAAAGCAGCGTGTTAAGAAACATGCTGGTTCGATTCTACACCTCAACATTCTCTTGCAATCTATCGACTGAACGCCTGAAAAATCTGTAGTGTAGTAACAATAAAAGCAAAAGCTGTGGCGTTGATCAACTTCTGAGAGATGAGTCATGGATTTCTCACCAATTCTTAGCTTCGTCTGGGGACCGCATGTACATCCAACCTTCATAATTACTCGAGGTGACTTACCGTGGTAAGAGGTTAGTGTCGTTACTCTCTTAGACAAGTCTGATACCAGTTCACCGATACTTCAGAGGCTGGAAAGTTCTGCGAGCTTTGAGCGCAGGATCGAACCATCGACTGATCGATCTTAATTGTAGTAGAGCAACTCTAACTATAGCGCAACGCTCTCTCTCTCTCTCCCTCTCTCTCTCTCTCTCTCTCTCTCTCTCTCTCTCTACAAAACGTACATTTCGTTAATATCGGCAAGACAATTGTTTGCAATAACTTTACCTTATACTTTGTAATCAGCGATGTGAGCTCAAATTAGTAGACCAGCTCACTAAATGCGCCTACTACATGGATTAACGTGTATTACTTACACATCGTCTGCAACTCAAAAACGAAAAGCTATTGGGGAATCGCAGTGAACTTATATATTATGCCATTTCGGCTTATCAAGAACATACATATTGATAGTAGTTTAAAGGTATATTTCTTAATTATTATTTAGGCCAATATATCATGTGGTCTGTTATGGGCTCTTGTACAGCCCGATACACGTGTTTCAACCTTACAGCCTCGTCAGTCGGGCAGGCCCTTCGTTTTTAGCCAATCCTCTCGGAGGCCTTCACATCTCCCTATAAAGAGTAAGCTACGACGAACGATTTACACCTTCGCCGTCAAGTGAAAAATCACTAGATCGGCAGTGTTTGACACTCGATTGCTCTTGGCTGGTATTTTTGAAATCTAATACTGTTTGTTTCGAAACAAACAGTAGTTAACAGGATTTGTGGGTTCATAAATCACGCAATAATATAACTGCTCATCGATTGCATCAAGATGAAAATTTATTAGTTTTAGCAATGTAAATTCGGCATCAACATGAATTTTTGTATTTTTGATCATAAAGTTATTCTCTTTATCTTTTATTTCTCTTCTTTTTTGATCGAGACTTTGGCTTTCGATCTCGTGATATTTGTCGCACGCGCTCTTGAGCATGTTCAACATCTCGTGTCGACGTCCTTTTTTTAAAAATCTGATTCTAAAGTGTAGCGTTAATTTAGACATTGATAAAGACTCTGTAAGAAAAGGCAAATTCTCGTACTTTAGGAGAGCGCATTATTTGTACATGTCTTTTTGAGCCTTGAACAGTGGGTTCCATTTTTGCTTGGGCAAGCACTTCTTGTTTGACCTCTTGTTGTAGAATCTTTCGCTCGTTTCCATACCCATCCGTTTTTACGCATCCGAAGACGCGTACCCTTTCCATTTTTTTCGTCAACAGCCGGGGATAATGAGCGACTGGTAGCGTCTTTGGCTGTTTCATGTGATTCTTTAGAAGACGACGACGATTTCTCTTCGTGGGAATCCAACCGCTTTTGTGGATTTCGCGCTCTTGCTTTTTCTTTCAGTTCACTGCGGATCGTCCTTTCAACCTCCATAGCCCTCGAGGCAACGTTTTGTGCGAGAATTTGATGCTGTTGTTGGCGCTTTGCCAGCACGTCTCCTCCCCAGGAAATTGGGACATATTCCGGATGAAGAAGCATGCAATCCAGGAAAATCCGTTTTGCCTAAAAACATTTTTCTTAAGCGCTTCAACGAGAATTCAAATATAGAACATTGTGTAGTGCAGTAGTCGCAAAAAAATGGTCAGAGGTTAGTCCGAGGTTGAATTCGAGATCTTTTTTTCGCTTTTTTAGAATTTGGTTGTATTCGTATAAAAAAGTATGCAAGAGACAACTAGGTGAATAGCTAGAAAAAGTGCGTGTGGTAAAGAAGCGAGGCTTTTGAATTTAACCAAAGTCGCTGAAAGGCTCGAAATAATCTACTTATCAATCTGTCGCTATCAATACTTCACGCGATGAGACTGTTGATTCATCTCTTTGTTATTTTGCTGTTGATTAGGTTTTTTCTCGCACTACACAATTTTATACACCTTAATCATTGCTCTACTTACAAAATCGCCGTCACCTTAACACAAACCATTCTAGCTGTGGACTCAGCTTCAAAAACACTCGAGTCAAGGACTAACAAAAGCAACACATTGCCTAAAACAAATAATCGATCGTTACGCTCCACTCCTATTTCGTTAACGTTAACACCAGAATTCCAAAAAATTCGTTCACAGGCTTCCAGTGGGCTTTTTTTTTCGAGACACGTTGCTTCCACTTAATTTCCCCTTCAAAACTTTGAAAAGTCTTACCTTTGCGCTGTCAAGCATCAAAAGTCGTAGTTCATTATCAACAACGTCCTCAAAAAGATCCGGCCCTCATTAGAAGAACTTCAATACCGTAAGTGAATGCCTTGTCAATGAGCTGGACGATCTGCAACGAAATTTAAGTACGGAGAAGATTAGTCTGACAACCACGATACTCTCACCATCTTATTTGGCTTAGGACATGTCATCTTGGAAGAAAACCGACAAAATATTGGCTTTCGTGAGGCTTCAAAACTTGCTCGAGAATTGGTTTCTTTTCATGATGGCCAATCCTCTCAGTGCAGCAGCTTCCTGTTGAGTTGTCTGAAAGTACGTACTGATCATTAGGATGGTAAAACCGTTGTAAAAGTTTCTTGATTCGCCGGGGACAAGTTGGAAGTGAAGCGAGATTAAGTGGTCGTCCCACCTGCTTGTCATCCTTCTCCACTGATTTCTCCATTGTGCGTGTTTTCGGCGTTTTTAATTTCCAGTAGCACGATTTGTTGTTCAGTTCGATTATTTTCTAAAACTTCAACATACTTTGTTTACACATTCTGAAGCTAACTGATTATCTTGCGCAATCGAACTATTCAACTTTCTATCTACAGCTTATTCTTTTTTCTTTTTATGGCAGATACGACGTTAAATTGAACCACAAGGATACTGAAACGCGAGCAAAGCTTGGAAAACTCAATTAGAGATTACCTTTGGGACTTGATTGTTGTTGTGACTAGCACGTTCGCTCTTGGGGAGGGTGGATGGGGTTTGTAAGGTCACTAAAGCTTTTTGAAGTTTTACTCATGTTTAGACGCCCTTGTGGTTGACTCGAAACGGTTCGATAACATTTCCTTTTCGAATATGGGAAAAAATAGAAAGCTCTAGTCGTGAATCGATCGCTAGTGGATTAACATGAACTCGGTTTCATCATCCGTCGAAGAAGTGTTTCAATATATATCTCTAGCTTGTACACCGACCTAAGATAGCTTGCCGATGTATAAAACTTAGTGCTTCTATCATCTCAGATATATGTGGCACCATTTTGCCAATCACTGAGATGGAAGGTCTTGTGAATCTGTGCTGGGTGAACCTGTGGTCAATTCGGGTTTCATTGCTAGTCACGTCTATCCACTTCGCTGAGTGGTTTGAGTAGAATAAGTGCTCGTGAATACGTGATGTTGGATGACGTAAAAAAATACTTGTCAGACAGCACACCCTTTCTTTATCAGCCAGACTCGTCTCCAGTCTGTTAATAGTGCGAACAGCCCTTTGCAGGGCTTGCTCCAACTTAGAAATGCGTTGAACGAAGTCCAGTGATTTCCTTGAGTAGTTCGTAAATTTTTCCCTAAAAAATATGGCACATTACAAAGCTCGACAGATTACAATGTTTTCACATATCAGGAAGTTTGGCATGGCTGACTTCTGATTTGTCTTTCGCTTTCGGCCTTTCTTCTAGGGACTCCGGCTGAAATGAATGCCAAAATATCAGCATAAGAGTGATGAAGAAAAAAAAAATGCTACTTGCATACTTACCGACTTTTCCTCCTCGAGACTTTGTGTGCTATCTAAAAGTTTATCGAATTGGCCTAGTGCAAACCGCTCCTCACACCCCATGAATGCTTTTTGGAAAAGAAGTCGATTCTAACTTGCATGCATCACTGAAAGAGTGCGTATCTTTTTCACCTACCGCCAAAGAGTTTAGCAAATAATATACTACAAAATAACATACTCCATTATGACGCGATCTTATCACCTTTGTTGAACTGCGAGTCATCCACTTTTCGTTCATTTTTCGTACTTTTCCATCTGAAAACGAATTTTATGAAATTTCTGCAGACGCTTCCAAAAATTTCTTTCATTGTAAATTGGTTCACAGCAGCTTCGTCTGAGTCGAAACCAATGAAATGAGTACTGCGAAAGGTGGACGTCAATCAAAAGCGCTCGTCAGTGCGACTCAAACTATCGGATGATTCGATCAACCATTTATCTATCCACGTTACCTATGTTAATGTTTTCTTCTCAAATCGTAAACTGAAAGAGCTCCGTGTTTTTCCTTCTCAAGGAAGGAAATGATGAGTACAAAGAAGAAGTGATTACGACTTGAATGGTCGAGATTCCTTCGTTTCGAGTGTTTTCTTAAGACCACAGCTCAAATATTGATATGCCAAAAAGTCATTTTCGAGCCACGCATGTCATGTAGTCTGTTAAATGGACTGACTTATAGAGAGCGATAAACGTGTTTCGACCTTGCGATCTCGTCAGTCGGGCAGTTACCCTTTCGTCTTTTTTGCCAATCCTGTGTGGTTGCTCCAGTCCCCACACTAAGAGCTGGCGGCGACGAACATTTTACACTCTACGTCCAGTCTGTCCAATGGAAACGGAAGGTATGATAAACTGAATATACTAGCCAAGAGCAATCGAGTGTACAAAACTCTGTGTTCGTGATAATCACTAGACATGGAGTATAAAATGTTCGTCGTCGTTAACTCTTAGTGCGGAGACTGGAGCACCCAAACAGGATCAGCAAAAAAGACGAAAGGGTAACTGCCCGACTGACGAGATCGCAAGGTTGAGATTCTCTCAATACCTCAATTTAGCTTGGCGCATCTTCGTCGCAGCCGGTCGAAACTTTGCGTCCACGTTTTCGAACTCTTCGACCTCAGCCTTAAGTGCTCGTTGAAAAAACTGAAGTGGATTCATATAAGAAATTGCGTTAAAAAAATATTCAAGAATTCCCGGTGATTCATCAGTTGTGCTCTGTCTCTTGGCTATCTGTGCATGTATAAAGATGTCATATATATCAGTATATCAGAGTTTCATTTTATTTGAACGCGTATTGCAGACGTATGATGTTACAGTAAACCCAATAATGTAGAGGTGTGCATGGTGTGCAAAAGCATTTGCGTCAGCTAGGATTCGAACCCAGTCCTCACTCTTTGCGGTAGCGCGTGCTGAACCTTCGCAACCCGCAGACGTTTTCACGCTACTCTTTACGCACTACAACACATTATCTGTCAACAGCGAACCGTCTACGGTCTGGCGTGGGCAGTCACAATAAAGCTTTATATATATATATATATATATATATACTATATAATATATATATATATATAATATATATATATATATATATATATATATATGCTCATGTGGCCGTCACTTTTCTCGGACTGTCACTCGTATCCGTCGTTGATCAGGAAGTACTACGTTATCTGTTTGGTGCACAGCTGGATTAATGACACTAACCTCCTCATTCTTCCCGCGAATTCCTAAAAAAATGTTTATTTGTGCGCTAATTGATGGGTATTTTTCATTTCAAGCTTGATATCATTTATGAGGTGATACTCACCATAAAAAAAAAGAATGGAGCGCATGTGGCGCAGTGGTTAGAGGGGCCCTGCGTCGAAACACGAGGTCAATGGTTTCGATCTCGCGCTCATGGCTCACCAAGCCATCCATCCCTCCGGGGTCGGTAAATTGGTACCAGACAGGTCTGAGACTTGTCTGGGAGGATAAGCAGCACTGACTCGGTTCAGCGGGAGGCCTCCGCGAGTCATTGTAATGGCCAGATATGCATTCAATCACCTCAAACGAAGTTAAAAATTGAAGTCGAATGCATGGCGCATCCCTCAGGGATTGATCAACGCCGAGAGCTTTATCCTTTTTTTACTCACCGTATTTTTTTCTTAATTCACGGCGTCTTTTCTCAGATATTGATAATTCAGGTGAAGATTCATCCTCGACTTCTCTCTGCAGTACGGTAGGTATCTTTTCATGTCAACTCAAACAAAGCATCAACAAACTCAAATTGTCTTGCAACTATGCATTAAATATATTCGCGCTAAAAAAGAATAGTCGAGCACTTACGCCATCCTCAGTTGGCCCTAAAAACTTCATGCTTTACATCGACTTATTTCTTGAAATATCTATAACACGGACGAACCCAATTTTTTTACGTTTACCACGTTTCCGGCGTTTCGAAACTAGATTTTTTTTGGAGATTTTCGTTGTGCAAAGGACGACGTTTTTTTCAATCGAAAGTGTAAGTGGAGATTGTTCTTCATCCTTTTCCTGCTCAGTCTACAACAATCCCAGACAATTGTCTTAGTCATTGGTCTACGAAAATTTCACTTGCATACCGTTTTGCTTCTAAATTTCTTCGGTCTTTGGAAAAGCCGGAACATTTCTCGCAAACGCTTGTTTTGCTGTAATTCCCTCTCCATAGTGAACCTGTTGGAGCAGAAAGTCTTGCAGGAGCTGTACAGAAGTAGCTGAAAAAAACTCACAGTGAATCAGACCAGTTGCTGTTTAATGCAATGGAGAAATAAACTAAACCTCTAGTTGAGTACTTATGATATCCTAACACTTTATCTGAAGTCAACAAAAAAGTAGCAGTAACATGGAAACTTTGTAAATACAGTCAAACCATATTGTGGAAGCGGTGTGGTTGTCACTAGAGCTTTGGATTGTTTAAACCAATAGTTGCCATCCACAGGTGTCCCGCATAGAAATCATTGACACTAACTGAAGTTGTTCGAGTCTCACTTGGGAGATGGTTAGGTGAACATATTTTGGTGTTTTACGGTGATGATTGGAGATGTGGCGCGTTGTGTTGTCTAGAGGATAAAAGGTATTTTCAAGCCGATCCTAGATATATGACTCTTCATTAGGTTGAGGAGTAACAGACAATGTAAAACTTTTGTTAGCTTCTACGGATAGAACGCGAAAGATATTTTTTCATTCAGGTCACTCACTTAGAAACTGAAAGGTTTGACAGAAAGAGCGTATTGGATTTTGAGTGTTGAGTAGAAAATAACGGAGGGACATTACAATGTACGCAATTCATAAATTGGTTCAGCAAAATCCATTAAAGCCGTAGGTTATCGAAACTTAAAATAAAGAATATTCGCCGTGGGAATATGTGGCCAGAGTATGCTTTTGCATATTTAGTGAAATGGCAGGTAATGCGGCATACTTTTGTTGAAAATGGGAATGCCATCACACTGTTGGCCTCCAATGAGTGCATAAAAAGTAATGTCATCGCGCGAGGAAGTATAGACGATGCGTTGTAGAAACTTACAAGGCAACGACGAGGCACTACGAGTGAGAAAACGCTTTGACACAAGCTAAACGGGCTAGAACTTGGAGCGACCGTTATAGAATGCATCACTCTTCAAAATGTCTCAATACCAACTAAACAAATTGTTCATCTTCAGTATAAGGTGCATCTACGGTTGGAATGACTATGCAACTTCTACTTGATAACATTTTATCCTTTCTTGTTCAACATATCCTCCATAGTGATACTCAAAGTCTATACTTAATTCACAGCCTTTTACTCACAAATGTTTTGCCGTACACACTTCACACTATTCATTGGTCTTATCGTAATTCACTACTAAGCAACAACAAAATCACAAATGCGTTGAAGAAAGAGTGATGACAAAAACGCAGCTCTGGTAGCGCAATGATTAGCACGCGCCTTGGAAAGGATAGATGCGGTTTCGATCCCATTTGACGCCCAACATTTTGCACATCACTCAATATTATTGCAAATTTGGAAGCGCTTCCTTGAATAGTGTAGGACCAATTCTATACTTTTAATTCCAAGACGAAAAAATTTGCTATGAATGCTTTTGATTTTTGGAGCTAGCTGTAAGCTATAGATTTGTTAATCACCATTTCTAAGGATAACATAGAAATCCACTTCTCAAGATCAGTTTGGAACAACTGAGAGAATAAAATTCGTCCAAATTTACGCATCAATCTGCTTTGACATGCAATAAATAGCTTGTAATGTATCTGTTTTGATTGATATTCTCCGATGTTGAAAATGATGTCCTGTTTATGGAGTTCCTGATTTCAAAAGCATCATATCTAGAGCGGTGTGGCGCCAGTGGTTGGAGGTGCTCTGAGTCACACACGAGGTCAATGGTTCAATCTCGCGCTCATGGCTCACTAAACCATCTTTCCCACCGGGGTCGGTAAATTGGTACCAGACGTGTCTCAGGCTTGTCTGGGAGGATAGGCAGCACTGTCAAGGCCAGATATGCATTCATTCACCTCAAGCGAAGTTAAAAGTTGAAGACGAATGCATGGCGCATCCCTCAGGGATTGATCAACGCCGAGAGCTTTATCCTTTATCCTTTTTATCACATTCTAAACGTAAAAGTACCTATTCAGTCTTGATTCTCATTGAATATCAGTACGGATAATCATCATACGGCTCTTACTGGTAAGCTGAAACGAGCCCTCAGAATGCGGCGGTGATCCACTCTGATCGAGTCGTATCAATGCCGATTACTACAAAGACCATTACCAGAGAAAGAACAGCTGTTTGTGAACACTCGACTCGAATTCTACCACACGCATCTCTGTCCTACATAAACAATCATACAATAGGTTTCAAATCAATCAGCGACGTCTTGTCTTCTGTGGAATTGCTATTCCTCTTACGGGGTTTCCCAGACCTTTTTTTTCCAGATTCCTTTTTAATGGTGGCGCTCACTTCATTTGTTATGAACAGTAGCATTAGAAGTACTTCGAAATCTGAGTTTGTAACAACATTATCTACTTTATGGAGCCTGTTTGACCTAATATCATTGACTGATCTTTCGCAATCTTCGAGATGGCCGTTTGTCGTGTACAAAGTGATGACTCCTTTCTTTCCTCTCCTCACGTGCCAACACTTGTAGCTGCTCGGTAAATGTTTTGAGCAAATGCTTTTCAATAGGTTGTGAAAAAGGTTCTGAGAAAATGCTTGTAAATTTTTTGGGTGTGGGCCATTTTTGTTTTCTTTGGTTCATTTGAAAGCCCGTCTTCTCCCGCGTTGATTAATATATAATTTATCTACTAATTCCAAGATGGAGTTAAGAAGCGAGCAATTTGGGTTGTTGATGATGCACGAATGGCTGTTGGGTTCAAATGCGACGGTGGCAAGTCAACGCATCAGTCTGGCTTGGAGCGAAGACACAGTTGGCAAAAGTACAGTGTACAGGTGATGAATCGGTCCAAGATTGATGCAAGATCCAAACGAAGATCCAAGATCGATCCAAGCCAGATTGATGCGTTCACTTCCCACCGTTGCATTAAACCCAACAGCCATTCGTGCATCACCAACAGCCTAACTTGCTCCCTTGTTGATTCCATCTTGAAATAAGTAGATAAATTATATACCAACCAACTTGGGAGAAGATGCGCTTTCAAATGAGCTCAAAAACACAAAAAATGGCCGGCACCCAAAAAAAAGCTATGAGCATGTTCTTAGAACTTCCCCCCAACCTATTACATGTGTGAGAATGAAAGACAAGGTAGCGTGCCAGAGTATTTTTATTGCTCGGCTTTTGATACCACTTTGCAATGCAGCCACTTTCAGAAAAGAGTAAACGTTTGAGAACGGAAGTCAGTTTTTCTGTAGGTTTTTCCCCGTGTACGTTTAAATACTCTGACTGTCCATGTAGGAGTCCAAAAGATTTCTTTACTTCCTCTTTGTAAAACAGATGACAAAACAATAATTTGTGTATTGGCATTAGAGCGATGGTCCACAGCTAAGAATTGGGCTTCCACCTTTGACATAAAATAAGAGCAAATGGAGATGGGTCATTGCTATTTGTTGTCCGATTAAGAACTTTCGATTTCACGCAGTAGTATCTTCCTGACCGTCTAAAGACCGAACACCTAAGAAACTTCTGTGGAAGAGTTGTGAGCTGATGAACTGGCAAGCCATAGATATTTATTCTATTTGTTTGTGTAAAGCGTAGGAACATCGAGCGATTCCATCTCATATGATCAGTTTTCTGTGCACGATTTTGACTATCCAGATAACTTTGGCGCTAAGGATATGAAACTATATGAATTTCAACAATTTAGAATATAGGACTCAGAAACCGCGCTATCCTATCCATCAGCTCCCTACACGGCTGAGTATCAGCAACTCTGAATATTGATGATTTGGTGCACGCTTGACGTCATAAGGAAAGTTGAGAAAGAACATGGAAATTGAGAATAATATTAGTATCTTATTGATGATTAGTGAAATATTTTACAATTAAATTGAGCTCTTCTATGATCTGTCGAGTAAAAACTGAAGTCAGCTTCCGCATTCACATCGTCGACATCCATCAACTGCTCATGTGCGCAAGCGATCTTCATCATCATTGTAAATTGACATGAAACTGTTAGAACCGTCGGAACAGCATGCACTTGGAAGCAAAGTCTTGATAGCTCCATTATTTAACACCTAGAGTTTGGCACTTAGATCAGCTCCACTAGAGCGTCTATCAAATGCTAAGTTTTTTCGTACACTTGCTCCCAGTTCATATCAACTCATGCTGATATAATTACCCTCTGTAACAAGTCGAAATCCATTCACATCAGAGTCTAATGAAATTTCTAATTCATTCCAATACATTGTTTCTGCAAATAAACGCTCCAGGTCAAACAGCAGGTTCTTCCCATCTTATGTGAGTTATGTCAAGCATACTAGCGTTACAAGGCTTTAGAAGAATACTACACGTTGGATTTCTGAGCAAGAAACACGCTGTTAAATTTTGTACAGAAAAATGATGGTGAGATCTAATTATTGGAAATGCAATTCTCAATTTCATAAGAATGAAATCGCCAAGATTTTGCACTAGTTTTGCAATGTTTTGTATCTAATGATGACACTGGTAAGAAGAAAATACGCTTCATCAATAATTTCAATGAGCTGCTATAACAATACCAAATGCTCTAAGATTAAAATAAAAAAACTGAGACAAGTGCAAAATAATAGATAAACTTGTATCATTCAGTGCCGCGACAGTGTATATTCGTAAATATTTGGGTATTCCACAAGGAAACTGCTCTTCCTCTCAGACAAGATCGCTTAGTTCTTGAAATGAAATATTTTGCAGTGAATGAGTAGATCCAGTAGTGATTCGTGGAGAGTCAGATACCTAAACATCAGCAATATTTTGATTTTTGTAGATAGATCGCCATTTTATCACTTTAGTACTTCCCCATAGCACTGATGTTATTTTCACTGCACGAAGCACACTCACGACCTATCAATCATGGCATGGATAGCTAACATTCAAATCGTGCTTTTTGAAGGCAATTTTCAGAGCGCAACGGAAACATTACTTATACAAAAACAATGTTGAGAAAAAGGGCGGCGAAGTGATTTTTTGAGATTGTGTTTGTATTGGGTTTGATTCTCTTTTATTGGTTCGAATTAAGATATTTTAGGTCAGAAGAAAGCATACACAACCAAGTTTTGAGTCGATCAACTGGAGAGAGCACTATAAAATCGTACCTCCGAGACGAAACGTTTACAAACAGACTCTTATGCAATGAAATTTGATTATATTGTCGTGAATGCATGCCTGGGGAATGCTGAGCATAAGCCATTCAATCCATATGTTTTTCTACAAAAGTAGCAAGCTCAGCATGAGCACCTCTTAAATTGTGCTTAAATATGCTAAACACGTCATTGACGGCAGATACAACGGACTTGAGGTTTTTAAAGTATGTCTCAACTTTAACTAAATTTTTTTTATTCTTTCCGCGAACTAAATAGTGATAGGGTTTTTTTTACACGCATTTGAGATCCGAGTGCCAAAAATGAAGACGTTACGGCATTTACGCTGTTAGTGCTCCTGATATACTTTCTAACAACGTCGCTGATACTCGTCGTTCGCGGTCGCGAAAGAATCACTTCGTGAACGGATGATACAAAACTGTCGAAAATCAGGTCACGCGATGAGGCATTCTGAAAGCAGGAAAGCTGGTTACAGTATTCTGTTCTCTTTAATAGGCCAGAAAAGCTATTCTGAAATTTTTAATATCCATAAGTGCAAAATGACGTCGGTGGCGCGTACTGTTTCTTGTCTTTTGAATTTCAATGGGATTACAGGACACATAACATTTTTGTGTTCAACTTTACATCGGTTACCATTGGGTAGTTATCGATATGACATAGGAAAAACGGGATCTTTTTTACGTTAATGTCTAGTTGACACTTCCTACATGGAGCAGACCAGATGTACACATCGCCCAACCGTTATACTTTCCTTTTCTAGAAATTCGTGGGTGAGGTGGTACAGTTGTTAGTGATTGGTGAATTAAGAAGAGTAGTGGTATGTAAAACACTGGCTCGAGCCCCTCCACCAGAAACTTTCTTGCAATCAAAGAACACCTTAGTAAAAGCCTACCTCCAAGACTGAGAGGAAAATTTTCTCAATTGACATTCTGTAGCATTCAGAAAAGATATAAAATCCTTAAGTGGCATCCAGAACAACACATAAATCAAAGATCTTCATGGAGAATGAATGTGAGAAAAACGAATCGGATGCAAAAATACTAGGATCCGCACATAGTGATGATGGGTTGTGTAAAAATATAGAGGGGATTTCTGGAAATGTCGGCTGGCGGAAATCAAAGTTTTCTGACTCCTATGGGCGTAGGATGTAATCCATATATCTCAAAAAACCCACATAATACGAAGCCAAGAAATAATACCAGCTTACTGTATTGTTGAACTGAACTTCACTAGACATACATGTCTTTGTTTTTTCTCTGTAATTGCCAACATAGTCTTGAACATGTCTTTTGTAATTCAGTTCTAGATTGAACTTTAGAAGGAGCTATTTGAGATAATTATTGTCCTTTATCGATATTAAGGTTCGTAACAAAGAATTTACAATAGAGAAAATTGAATAGTAATTTTCCCGTTATCAACTTTCTATCGTAGTGTGGGGTTGTGGCTATCTTATTTTCGTTTGTCAGAGGCACATGAGGAAAGCTACGCGCCTATTATTCATAATATTTACGGTGGTTTTTTTTTGAAGTGCTTTCTGATCTGTCTATACTAATATGAGTTTTTCCGCCAAGATCTGCACGTGAAAGGTGTCATATGATACAAGGTTTCTCTGTCCTCTCGAAAATATCGTGACGATAGCAATGATGAAAACTGATCTTGATTGAATAACAGAGGCATAATCGGTATAATTAGTGGTAGTGTTCACATAAGGGGCTCAATCAGCAGAGGATATTGACACGAAGTTGGTAATGAAAGTGCTATCGTAATTTGAAAGGTCTTTGTATGATTCATGGCACTGTTCGTTAAGAAGATAGGCGGTGTTTACAGCAACACATCAAAACGATTTGAAACGTCATTTTCAATTTCCACCCACTTGTACCAATCTTCCGATGTCTATATTTGTTGGTTCTCATTAATCTAGCTTTGAAGTTTCTGAAAGAGAAATATCCAAAAAAAGCTTTCTCTTATGGGTAGCTCTCAAATAGTGCAGTCATGGAGATGCCGTTTAATATTATACGGAATGGCTCGTTATAACATCATCGAGTTTGTCAAGCGCACAGCCTTTCAGGTTTGGGAAATAGATACCAGAATGTTTTGGAACTGCTTAAGTTGATCCGCAAAGGTTGGCTGCTTAAGGTGGTGAAGAGGCGAAAACGCCCCAGCACGGCTGTCTAGGAACTTCAAGGTAAATCAGCTCAACCAGTGTTTGACGAAGCACAGTTGATGTGGAAAACGTGGATGATAAGAAAGAAGGATTTTCGTGTTATCTGGAAAATAGTGAGGCAGACAGGTTGCACATTTCCTCAAAAAAATTGATAGAATACGCCTTCTTGCTTTTCATGTTTGCAAGTTCACAAGTGCTCTTATTTTAGAGAGATAATTAACGATTACGAAGAACCCTTATACTAAGAATGTGTCGAGATTCTGTAAAGTGCTGGTGATTCTAAACCATCTCTTAGAGCAGTGTATTGCATTTTCTCAGCGCAGTGCTTGCCAAACCGTTTTTATAAGATTTATGTTCCATGCACGTCTCGTCAATCTTCTGTACCTGGCCACCATCGGACCATATGAACTTCTAGTTGCACTATTGACGCACGCTGAAGATGCTCATTGCATCGACTCAAAGCTTCATAATGGGAAAAAACTGATTTTGAACCACTATATTCACCCTATTTTCAAAAACCCATCAATATTCAACCTCGGTGTCAGCAGTCAACATATTTCTTCGAAGGTTTCTCAGCCTACACGAGGCTGGTAACAATTTTTTTATTTGGCTGAGGTTTTGACGTCTTCGTCGTCCTCAGAGTTGATTGATCAAGTCAGTGATCCACAGACGTTCGCTCTCGTAATGATTTTTTGTAGTCGTATCGAGTCGGATTTTCTTTCGTGGAGCATTGTTCAGTGAAAACCTCACTCCGTAGTACTCCTGCACTAGTTCAATCGCGCTGGATATACTCGGCTCTGAGGAAGACAAAGGCGTCGGAACGTTAGCCGAATAAACTTTATGTCAAGTTCGTTGAAGCTGAAAAGATATAGAAAGTTGTTAATGGATAGATCATGTGGCCACAGGCTCAAAAAAATATTGCCCGTCAAGTTTTTATACGGAAATAGCGATCAGCTTACTTTTGAACGGGTTTTCCAGAGATTGATCAGCTTCGACCATTCTTCCGGACGTATTCGCTCACAAGCTCTTTGAAGTCGACTGCGTTCCTGCAAGAAATTTCCTAGTGATTTTTTCAAATAGCGGTCAAGCCCAGGAATTTAAAGTTTTGAAATATGTAAGGAAAAAAGAAGATGGAGGACAAGGAAAACTGTAAAAAAATCGAACATACACTTAGCGTCAAGTATTTCTTTGGCTTTTGAGAAGTATCAGTGACCAACCACGAATAATCCGGCGCTCGATTACGCAAGCACTCACTGGATTTGCGTATCTCCTAAAATTCTTCGTTCTTCTTTCATTCACTTCCACTGGAAGGAACTTCAAGTCATGTATTTTACTATCCATTTATTCTCATAAAAAATCATATTGATTATCATCTTCATTGATCCGATATTTCTTTTTGCCATTGTATATTGGGCCGACTTTACTTCAACCTCAACATAACCAATCATATCTTCTTTGTTTATTGAGCATGTGCCACGGAGTTGTTGCTGTTCATTCGGATATCGTTCCAACGCGTTTCGTCTTCTTCAGTTCCCATTATTCATCCAGGGTCGACCGTCCGCAATCGTTTGTCCTTGCTATAGACTGTTGTCTTCGTTTCCTTCTAGTCGGACATTCTTCAATGGAGCACCTTTCGAATGAACAGCGTCACTCGAGAAACGTCTCGTATACAAGATAAAGCACCTGTTTACGGCTCCGAAGATCAGCGCGAATCATCTGCTCTGAAGGCGAAACGTGTCAAAACATTAGTCAAGTAAAACTTCTCATTAACGACCTCATATTACAGGCTTAGTCAACAAAGGGATATTGCCTTTCGCCTTTTTAAGACATCTAATTATAACTTGCCATCATAGGATGCCAATTGTTAGGGGTAACTTTTCACGCAAATAATTCTGTTCATTGATATAAGTGTTCATCCATAAGTATAATCGACTATCTTTCCAAATACCTCAAATGCAGAAAAACAACATTAATTTTTGCTTATATGTGGATGAAGCCATGCCTGCTAAGTGAAACACCATAACTTACTTGGAATCCCCAGATTATAACTATTATACTTGGGTGCGACTTCAAAATTAACGTTCAAAAATAGCTCTTTCTTATAGTTCTGTGAATTTTTATTCATTGGTCCTGCCTTAACAACTGTAGAATGCTTCTGGAGCCCTAGATTTATCACCGAATGTCACTGGTGCCTCCAAACTTCCACCAATTTTGAGTAACTGAATCACTATGAATCAGTTAACCCATATAACAATTGTTTTGAGGAAGGGTATGATTGGAACGAGATGTCGGTGTGCACCAAAATCAGTTTATACTTCACATGGGACTCAAAAAGATAGAACTTGACAATGAGGTCTTTTGAGACAGTCGCTTCCTTGTACACTGAAAAGAAAGAAAGAATGAAAAGTTCTATAGTTCAGAAAGAGGTAGCCAAAAGACGATCAAAGTTCAAGAAAATTTTAGTCATGTAGAAGTCAGAATCGGCACACATGGTCTTGAAGAAGTAGATGGCAGCGTTACTTTTTTCAGTCGCCTCCACCATTCGCATCTTGATAAGAACTTTTCCATAGAATCATTCTGAGCATCGAACTTCTAGCGCTTACTTTTTATTTTCTCCTATAGAGTTAATCTGAACACCAAACTATGCTTATGAACTGAAAAATGCTTGCGGAAGCTAAGATAGTGGTGAAGATCGAGTAAAGATGACTGAAATATTCTGCTTTCATATTACGCAAGAGCTCAAACTTTGAACACAGAAATTTTCCAAGTAAAAAGCAATACCAAAACATGACTTATTTGTTTTACGTCTTCAAATTTTCATTAAAAAAAAATCTTACACGCTCCGTCTCGAACATGAAGATCATAGCCTCGACTTCAGAGAGAATCAGGTCGATCATCATACTGTTGTCATTTTCGTTGATGTCGTCACGGTCATCCTCGTCATACTTCTCGGCCAGCAATCGGCCAGCAGTCATGTCAAATAGCCATTTCAACATTTCTAAGTCTTGAAAAATCACTTCATTGCAGAGTGATTTGTCATTAGAACTAGTAAAAATCATTAAAGCGAAAAATAATAAAGATACATATGTCATTCATCTAATACGAGCTATGCACAGCGCTAAAGAAATTTTGAAATGAATTGGTTAATTTCAAAAATTTTTAGTGCTATACAAAGATAAATCAAGGTAGCTTTATAAGTTTATGAGAAGTAGCACGAATAGAGCAGAGTACTGTGATAAAACATGAATTCGCTCATATCCATCTTCCGAAAATGATTCTTGACGTTATAAACAGTGCGAGAAAAGTATATATCACCAAGAATGCAATAGCGAAAACGGAGGAAGCGAAAAAGACATAAGTTTGAGCCCGATAAACACCTGAAGCCATCACTAACTTCGCTACTAACCAAAGGGCATACCCATATGGAAAGTGGAGATATCTTGTGAAATAGCTAAATGGATAAGTCATAATAGGAGTCGCAAACAGCGACTAACACATGAAAGAAAATAGTAAGAGGATAAAATGTTTGTTTGCCCTCTCTCAAAAGTTGGATTTCTTGGACTACGTGGGTGGATGAGATCCGACCGAACAGCTCGTATATATTATAGGGCATCTTCAGCCACTGCTACCAACGATCATAGCTGACATGCAGAACGCGGAAGTGCTTAGTAACTTTTTCTTTGTTGAATAAAACGGAAGTGCGTACTAATCTCTTCTTCAGTATGTCGAATGAAGCGGAAGTGCGCACAAAATCATTTTTGTGAATTGAATAGGTCAGATAGTACAAAAGTCATTCCCTTTAAGATCTCGCCTTTCTTGAATTATCCATATCAGCAGGTACCATGTTAAAGATGCAACAAATTGCTCAAAGTCTAACAGATGCTTTTCTGAATCAAGGTCGTCAAGTAATCTATGTTTTTAAGTTTTGGTTTGGAGTTTTTCTATAGTGCCATGAATGAGGAAGTTGGAATATTTCGGCCAAATTTGGTCAAAGTACTCAGCATAATGAGGTCTAGGCTGGTGGAGTGAAAGAGACTTGAAAGGAGTTTGGCGAGTTTTACGACACTAAATCACGAATGCTTGAGACTTTAATAGCTTCACTAAGATGATGAAACATATATAGAACGAATTAGCATTCGTGTCTAAAGATTTTTCAGGACGATCATTCCCTACCTATTCTATGTGGCGCAGTGCCTCACATCTTTGCAGACGGGGCTCCATCCATTCGCAAAAGTGTAATTGGTGAATAAAAGAACCTTACCGCAGGCCTCCACTTCACCGTTCAACAAAAAATCTGAGACAGCGAGATTTACACAAAATAGAAGAGGCTCAGACCCGAATTCGGCTCGAAAAGTTTGTCACAACTTTTCCTCTGCTAAAAAGGAATAAGGAGAAAGACTTCAAAATATGCACGGAAATTATGTCGTTCTCTTTACCTGTCATTATATTAAGAGATTTTTGACTCCTATAAATATTTGAACACCGCAAAAGAGCTGCTCAAAATTTAAACAATTTCGTAGTCACCTGGATTTTCGGCAGCAGATAGTACTTCTGAAAAAGCGAAGATTTTCACTAATCAATTGACGGTTAGCATCCAAAATTCTATTGCTGCCTGAAGGCACTATGCAAGCATTTTTCAGGCAACAAAGCTTAACGGTATTGTAATCCTTATTACACTTCCCAAATCTACGATCAACTGGATCCTAAATGTAAAAAAATAAAGTTATGAGTGGACGTCGATCGACCAACGTATCTCATTTGAGATGAAAAGGATCACTCTGAAGTTACTGATTAGCAATCACACATAGACAGCGAACGACGTTTGTATAGAAATTTTGCGAATCTGTATGTCTACGCTGTCGATTACTTCTGACAGAAGAACAAAGGTTTTGTCTAAGAGATCAAAACGGCAATCGAGAATCCGAGGTGGACGTCGATGATTTGCAAACACTTCCTTCCTTCTCACCCACCCAGTTATATAGGGATGAGCGTCGCTATGGCAATAATAAGGCCATTGGAGACGAGATGAGCTAATGAAGCTGGGCAAACTAGAGCTACTAGACAACCCTTTAAAAAATCGGATGTGACCAAAATTTACTTTATTGTTATAGATCTAAACAATGTATGGCAGCCCGTAACTAAAGGAACTTGAAGGATTAGGGTTGATCAACCCCCAAACATTGGACCCGTCGATGATTACAACAATATGATTTTTGCTTGTTTCTGCCATGCAAGATATCTTTTTCGCAATCATATACACTTTCGTAGTACACGGGTAAGTTTGCGAAGTCATCAGATTCTCAGGCACAAAATCAAAGATTACTGATAGCTTTTAAATAGAATTTCTCAGATGCACTTTCTATCAAAATATTACTGACAGTTACCCAATACAGATTCTTAGGTGCACCTTCATCGAAATATCATTGTCAGCTATCAAAAGCTAGCATTGTCAAATTTGTGTTGAGTAAATAGGTAATGAAATCCAAAGAAATAAGCCGCAATAATAAACCTTACCAGTCAAAACTCTATGAAATATATGGCGTAAATATAAGAAACTGCAAATGATTGACTAATGAAAGTGTTCACTGTACAGTCTTGACTTAAGCTCACAGAAGGTCGGCATGTTATCACCCTATTGTGATTCAAGTGCTCCATAAAATTTATGTATTTAGTAGACATGGAAGGCAGAGAGATTAGTGTTAGCTGGATCCAAGCGAGTTCAAGAAGCGGATAGAAAGTTTTATTGGTGTTAACTGAAAACAAGAAAAACTTAGAAGATGCCGTTTGTGGAATAATACAATGAGCAACACTTGAGCTAATTTGTGAATTTATTAAGACACTCATTATTTTCTATGACATTTTGTTTTTGCGAGTTTCACAAATGGAAATTTATAGAAAATCTACTTTTTTCTTTCTTATTTAACGAGTTCGTAGCTATTCCAGCCGCGCCATCTATGAAAACTATTTATTTTACAGCTTTAATTTCGATGATATGATTTGAAAAAACAATATACTTAACAATGCATTGTGATATGCAGGATTTGGAACCTCGGACGGAAGTTAAACCTGTGTTTTACCCATACAGGTGGAGAACGCCAACCAATACACTATACAGATTCACTTGCCTTGTCATCACTGATTCTGAGATACAAGGTATAAAAGCTGCCAGCAACCAACCGTTTACTGGTTTGGTTTGATAAGCGCACTTCGGCATTTAACTACGCTAACGGCTATTGGATATACATTCGCGAAAAGAGGGGCATCGTAAGCCTCGTTGGTGTGGTGAGAACACACGATCCCGGTATGGGTGAAATGGAGGTTGAAACTCCCGCCTTAAGTTCCAAGAATTGCATTACCAAACTTTTCAAGTCGCATGTGTGAATAAGAACATGGCCAAAATTTGTTCCAAGGAGCGGTACTCCTCTGAAGGAGATTCTACTCGAACGACAAAAAAGGCGAAAATCCTCATCGAGGAGAAACGATTGTGGACAGTTGACTCAAATTATCGGCTCTAAAAACAACTGAGATGACGAAACGTTAGCGATTGAAGATTATTATCAATCTCGTGATATCGGTCAAATTATGAAAGAAACTATATTGCACCTCACTATGGCAAGTAGTTGATATTATCGATTGATAATTCCTTCAAAAAACTCTCGCTATTGACAATCCGATAACTCTTTCACTATACAAAATTAAGCAGTGGATTTTAGTCAATAGGCAGTAATTTGTATTGCTTTTCGCATTCAAATATCGTGTGTTAGAGTGCGCTTGCTTTCTGAGGACGACGAGATCGTCGAAACGTCAGTGAACACATTAGAAGAAAATACACTGACCTTGCTAAAGCTCTAAAAGAAGTCCGTATGACAACTTTGCACACACTGCTAGCTCTCGCTGTTCTGAAGCAAAGTTAACTTGAACGAGTTATACTGCTTTTCGATTTACACCGCTCTAAACCTGCCTTTATGACGGAATCTTCGAAAAAAGTTTGGCCATAGCTTTTTCATGCATCTACGGAAAAACAAACGAATGCTAGTAGAAAATACTGTAATACCCTATTCATTATAAAACCGTGAGAAAATTGGGAATGAGGAGAGAGACAGAGAAAAGTACTCTGTGGATGTGGACAACTAGTTCCTAGAAAGCCAGAGGTTGTAACTAAAAAAATAACAAGATTATGTGAATACAATTACAAAGCAAGGCTAGTATATTTAATATAACATTTCTTTCATTTCGAGTGTTTTCTTAAGACCACAGATCAAATTTCAATATGTCTGATAATCATTATTTGAGCCACGCATGTCATTGGTCTGTCAATGAGGGCTGACTTATAGAGCCCGATACACGTGTTTCGATCTTGCGATCTCGTCAGTCGGGCAGTTACCCTTTCTCGTCTTTTGCTAATCTCTGTGGGTGCTCCAGTCCCCACAATAAGAGTTAGCGGCGACGTACGTTTTACACTCTATGTTCAGTGAAGAACTCACCGAACACAGAGTTTTTTACACTCGAATGCTCGTGGCTAGTATATTTAATATAACATATCTTTCATTTCGAGTGTTTTCTTGAGACCACAGCTCAAATTTCAATATGCCTGATAATCATTATTTGAGCCACGCATGTCATTGGTCTGTCAATGAGGGCTGACTTATTGAGCCCGATACACGTGTTTCGATCTTGCGATCTCGTCAGTCGGGCAGTAACCCTTTCTCGTCTTTTGCTAATCTCTGTGGGTGCTCCAGTCCCCACAATAAGAGTTAGCGACGACATACGTTTTACACTCTATGTTCGACTGACGAGATAGCAAGATCGAAACACGTGTATCGGGCTCTATAAGTCAGCCCTCATTGACAGACCAATGACATGCGTGGCTCAAATAATGATTATCAGGCATACAAAGCAAGGCTTGTTCGTCAAATATGATTTTTGCAGATTGCATTCAATGCCATTTCAACGACTTCGCTCAAGAATTTCTGATCGATCTCATCTTTGAACATCATAAACTGATGCAATCTTTGTCATTTTGCATGCTCTACATACTCCTTTCAGTCCACTATGCTCTCGAGATGATTTCCCGTACTTCATCCAGTTCTCACCTCTGCGGACAACTTCAGTGAAGCCCTTTTGATGAAATTCCATTATTTCATGATGATAATGGTCTCTCAGAACCCGGGTTCGTCTCCCCACATAGATTATGCTGTATGCGCCTGTCTTCCCACAAGATCGCCGGCTTTCTCACGAAGCGCAACCCCGCCATCACAATAGCTGAGTGGGATTAGACGCCCTGCGTTGAGAAGCGAAATGGTTCTTACAGTCCGTATAGGAATGAATATCCGGAAGAAGTACTGATCAATTTTTGCAATTATTATACTCAATATATGAGATAACTTTGGAAACACGTACAACTCGAAGTATTTGATTATCTAATATCGTACTATCACAGGAAAGAAGTGCTTTTGAAGTAGAAGTAGGTTTTATTTTGTTCTATGATTCTATTCCGAACGGTGTGTTTCACCTTACTTTGCATAACGTTTGTCAGCACTGCCTTGATTAACACTACATTAAATGGTACGTACATAAAGTCCTATTCAAAATCTCTCATACAGCTTTAGATAGTTTTACTTGTACAGTTTGAGCTCACTCTTCTCTTGAATTGCAGATGAAGGTAACGTTCAGAAAATAAACGATAAAGTGTCAGAACATAAGGAATATGGAGAGGAACAACGTCCACAAAATGAACAACTGATACCAGCACTACTCAGAAACGGTATTTTGTTGTCTAGCTTGCTAACTCATGCATGTTTTCACAGGCGTCAAACGCTTTATGTATTGAGCCAATGGCAAAAGTATAACTGTGTGATTTTCATTGTCTGAATGTAGATTTACGAGAAACATGTAGGATATGCTTCAATCGCACTTTCATCGCCAACTGCGTACCATTATCAAGCGCGAGTTGCGAAAGCTGCAAGATTGAGGGTGCTTAATGAATTCGAATCCTAGTTTTTTTTTTGCTTTTGTAACTCTCAATTTTTATCATAAGAACGCGTGTGGCGCAGTGGCAAGAGGTACTCTGTAACGTACAGTGATTTGTTTCGTCAATAGAGTACCGCGCGTCCTTGTAAAGGCCAGATATGCATTCATTCACTTGAAACGAAGATAAAGATCGGAGACGAATGCATGGCACATCTCTCATGGACTTATCAACACCTAGAGAATTAGTGTGGTGTTAATTATTATGTCACTATTTTTTCTAAAAGGCGAGCAACAATGTATTTTTGGATAGATTCCAATCGTAAAAATAGTACATCTCTCACCAGATGTATGGCTAGTTAGATTGGTTGAACGGTTACACCAGCAAAACATTCAATTTTCTAAAGAGCTAACAGTTTGATTAGCATTCAGCCTACCGATCGAATGAATTGATAAAAGATAAAGTTTAGTTTAGATAAAGTTTTGCCAATTATTGAGCAGTGAACAGTGAATTCGACTATGTTAAGCATTCTTAGAAGCTATTGAATGCACATCTCGTCTATACAATGAAACTGCTGTGGCGTACTAAAATTAAGCCGATGCAGCTATCCTCCTAAACAAGTCGGGTGCGAATTTGCCGACTCCGGAAGGACTGAAGGCCTCATGACTTCGGGGTGCAGAATCGATTCATTAACCAATCAAGTGCAAATTTCAAGACAATTCCACCCAGTGCTTCAGGAACGATCACAGTGATCTACCAAAATGGAAATGTAGAAATACAAACCGAACTGCATGCAAACTGTTATTCCTCGGGCAATTCAAGAATCTAGTGAAAAAATTTAGACATTTTCGTTTCCGCACAGAAAGAAAGCAAGATTAGAGTATGTTTACCTTTGCTGATAATTACTGGAACAATGGGATGTGCTCCAAGTGATCTCACAAAATTCCACACTCCATGACTGTGTATATTTAGCGACCTCCCATGACGTCGTTTCCAAAAAACATTCGTTTCTCGTCTTCTGTGAAACTTAATTATCTCAGAGGTGAGAGTAGTGATCGTGGTCGCCTCACTATTTCCATCTCTTGTCGTTTCACCTCTAAATTTCACCAGCTTATAAGTTTTGAACATTCTTGTGCATCCTGTGAAACCATTGGCGTAACTTTCCTGGAAAAAACGGCTATAATCTGTCATTCCTCAGGGCTAGAAGATTCCGAATGAAAAACAATGTATGCATTCTTCATATTAACTTCGACAGTTTTATGAAGAAAGATATATGAATTGAACGCACTAATGTATGACTCAGTAATTCATTTTTAGCGAAGAAAACCATTCAAAGATGGGCGTCGTTGACGTTCACGACAAAAGCTCTACGAGACAAAAGAGATCAGGGGATGAAAAAGCCACCACAAAACTTGGAGACTACAACAAGCCATCCAGAGCACGGTTAGTTTACTTACAGGAAGTTAGTTGCTGTAGAGCTCATTTAGGTCAAGATTTCTAGCATCATTGTGTTGCAAATGAAAGAGACAGTAGAGTTTCCACTCAACTTCGGTCAAGAATACTCCCAATCAAGTCAGATTTACTAGCTTCCGTATTCCTAATATCAGCTACAAAGTATTCAAGACGTGAACAAATGTCCACCACTATGTTTTCGCAGAGTTTAGAACCGGATCACGAACCTCCATGGTGGATCTTTTCTCTCCTGCTACCTCTCCTCGTTGTTCTGCTCATTTCCATCGGTTGTTTCTTTTTGTCAATACATGCATACGTAAGTATTTATGGAGAAAATATTGCAAACAATGGCTGGGTACTGACAACCGAATGACTGGGAGACAAGAAAAACCATGACGCAGTGAATTCTTACTCACATGTTTTATAAACTCCGACAATGTATTTATTTTCTGAGTCTTTTATAAGTTCTTTTCTGAGCACTTATACAGTGCAATACACGTATTTCGAGCTTGCAGCCTCGTCAGTCACACAGTCTTTTGTCTGAGCCGATCCCTTTCGAAGGACAACCCCTCCTACAATAAAGATACAAAGCCCGATGATCATGTCATTGGACACGCAGTGATATGTTATCTCTGCCGTGTGTGAAGTGAATTTTCTTTTTACACGTAGCAGTACATGTTCCGCAACGACTCCTATATGGAGGAAGGTTCTGCCTCGAAAGGGATTCAGACGAAAGACACTGTACAACCGACAAAGTTGCAAGGCCGAAGCAGATATATTCCACTGTACAAGTGCCCATAACCTCATAAAAGGCTCAAAAAACGAACACGGTTCCTTATGATTATAAGGAAGCAAATGAAAAATCGATTTCATTCGCTGGACAGGAAATTTTTATAGGAGTATTAGCAACCCTTCGAAAGCTCGAATCCTTGGCTAGAGCCTCACATAGTTGACTAAAATTAAAATATATTTCACATAATCGCGTGTTTTTCTTTATCTCGATTATGTTTCGCTGTAAAGCACTACTCCCTTAGAGTGCTAGTACTCATTCGATAGCATATGTTTCAAAGAGCTCAAAAATGTGCTCACTTTTTGGGAAAGCTATTTTGACAGCGCTGTAGCAGAAAGAAAATATTTGTGCTTTACTTCCACCAGGGCAGAGCTCTTTCTTTAGACTTTTAGTAGCCATTCGATGTCGTAAATTCCCTCTGGTTCCAACGCTATGCTTTCTGTATATACCGTTCAGCAGGGAAAATCGATGGCGTTTCACATTTTTAGCGACTTTGTTTACTGGCCAGTCCCAGAGTTGGTAGGCGGGGAGGGGTGGGACGATCGATCGGGTTTGAAATATTGTTTGTTATTGATCCTTTCATTATTATTTGAGCCAACATGTCATGTGGTCTGGTAAGGGCTCTTGTACAGCCCGAAACACGTGTTTCGTCCTTACAGACTCATCAGCCGGGCAGAACCCGTCGTCTGTCGATCTTTTTATAGTCAGTTCTCTCGGAAGCGTCACACTCCTTATAGAGTTGTCGACGACGTACGTTTTACACTCTATGTCAGGCGAAATATTCACCTAACACAGAGTTTTTTCGCACTCGATTGCTAGCTGGCTGGTATCTTTATCATATTATACCTTTCCTTCGAGTGCTTTATTAAGACCACGCTCAAATCTAAATAGATCCTTTCATTATCATTTGAGCCAACATGTCATGTGGGCTATAAAAAGATCGACAGACGACGGGTTCTGCCCGGCTGATGAGTCTGTAAGGACGAAACACGTGTCTCGGGCTGTACAAGAGCTCTTACCAGACCACATGACATATTGGCTCAAATAATAATGAAAGGATCTATTGAAATTTGAGCGTGGTCTTAATAAAGCACTCGAAGAAAAGGTATAATATGTTTGATATTCAATTGAGAATTTTTCTACCGCATCGGCAAAAACCTCACATAAAAACATATGATTCTGACACAAACGGAAAATTCTCTACACGCTGATATGCTTTTCGTGCATTGCATATGGAAGTGGAGATGTACGGTGGGTATAAAAATAATTTTTTACTGAATGCTACATTGTTATAAAAAGGTGTTTTGCAAAACCGGTTAAGTGGAGCTGTAGTCTCAACTCTCAACGTTGGAACGGCTACTAACACTGCTATGAAAAGTTCCGTCCCCTCCAGCGAATGAGATCGGCTTTTTATTTGTCTCCTTATTATCAGAAAAAACCAGCATTGGATAGTCAAGGTTACATTGTTTAGAGCGAGGTCAAAACAAAAACAGTCGAATATGGAAGCTTTATAAGCTCGTCACTTTATCATTCTCTCATGCACTTCAACTAAAGCTTCTTGAACAAAAATAAATTATGGCATAACGAGAACTCCAGGCCGACATGACCGTGTTGATGCTTCATGTTTCGTAAAGTATGCCTGTTCTAGAACAAAGCTCGCAAGAAAAAGGAGATGAGAAAAAATCAAAGTCAAAGTCAAATTCAAAAACCAACATCATTATATAATGAAGTGGCCAAAAATACAAGCAGTCCTTGTCAACCTGGTAATGGTCCGCCTAAACCTGCACCACCTCCCAGCTCGGTGGGTAAACCCATACATATATTTTGCCAATCATAAATATAGTCATTTGACGTGTGTGTTGTTGTGTTGTGTTGTGTTGTGTGTGTGTGTGTGTGTGTGTGTGTGTGTGTGTGTGTGTGTGTGTGGTGTGTGTGTGTGTGTGTGTGTGTGGGCGTGTGTGTGGTGTGTGTGTGGGTGTGTGTGTGTGTGTGTGTGTGTGTGTGCATATTCATGTTAGAATTTTTGAAATTCAGGGCAGTCTCGCAAGAGGTTCAACAAGTTTTGCGCATAAGTAGCCAGTCGCCTTTATGCATCAGAAGAAAATTTGTTGTCTTGTTGCTGAGACTCCCTCTGAATTGCAGCAATGCAGACCGAATTTCATACACACGCATGTACTCTGTGTAAAAAA
This sequence comes from Parelaphostrongylus tenuis, assembly GCA_019055375.1. NCBI lineage: Eukaryota > Metazoa > Nematoda > Chromadorea > Rhabditida > Metastrongylidae > Parelaphostrongylus > Parelaphostrongylus tenuis. The sequence goes on from JAHQIW010001551.1 coordinate 867,748, forward strand.
AAGTTTTGAGCACCTGATTGATATCGCCCTCCCATGCCTATTCTTTTGACTTACTTCCAACCAGCAAAACAAGTTTTCATTTCAGGGGCACGACTCTGAATCTAATGAATTCGAATCTGCGGCAAGGTAACTATGGAGAATTTCTTTTGATAGAAATGCAATCGCGTTAAGGCATTGATTTCAGTTGAGAGTGATCCTAATTTTTATGCTATAGTGCACGTGTTTACTGCTCTAGTCGCTGCTAAATAGACGAAATAGGACGAAAACAACAATCTCACTGCGCAGTGATCAACTTCGTCTTTCATTACTATAGCCTCTCTGTTCGCTAAGTAGTGGTGTGAGAATGAGCAATCACACTGTTTCTATCGCATATAGAGAAGTGGTTGTACATAAACTAAACTAAACACTCAGTAGGTTCTCTGCTCAACCCTGCGCCCCAGGGCTCACCACAAGCCTTCCGAGCAAATCAGGGCTGTTTTCGTCTGAGCGGACAGCAATGTTTACTTGATGCATCGGTAGGCCTCACCAAATAAGTGCTTAGACCAGGTATACGATTATCGCCTCTGTTAGGCTGCGAATAGAATTGAATACATGGTACGTCTTGAAAGAATGATCAACATAGCAAGCATTCTCCTTCAAGCTTTACTGTTTCTGCCATACAGTCTACAATTGTCACACCAACACTGCATCCGCTCTGGAGCACAGGCTTCTTAACGTCATAGATGCACTTTTATAGCTGTGCTACACTCACTGCTTCGTGTTCAGTCCGACTATCTGTTGCATTGTGGCAGCTACACTAACACTGAATTACATTTCACGGCGACGACAAACATGCCCAACCATCCACTCAATATATGAGAGGGAAAAAGAATAAAGCTCTCAGCGTTGACCAGTCCCTGAGGTCTGCGTCATTCATTCGTCTTTTAGCTTCGTTTGAGATGACTGAGTCCATTCGCCTATACAGTAATTAACAGTGACCTACCGATGTATCAGGTCAGTGTTGCACCTCCTCCTAAACTAGTATGGTACCAATTTACAAACTCCAGAAGAATATAAAACACGATGAGCCTTTGTAGAGCGAAGTCGAACCATCAGATTTGTGTATGACTCCTAACGTTTGCATTACATGCGCTCTGATTACTCTTGACCCATAGCAAAATCACTCTCACTTACATATGAGGTGTCTAATTATCGATCGTCAAGTTGTGAACCTTCTGTACACTATGTGGATGCTCAAACTTTACTACAAGGCTATACACGCAGTGATAAGCTTTCACGTGTGATTCCGTCTGCAAGTGTGTAGATTGCTTCCCGGGGAGTGAGTTTTTGAAATCTTGCAAGTGAATCACTATGAAATACATGAAAGACCGAGAATTCATGGAACGAGAACCATTTCGGGAACATTCGAAGAATATTCAAAGGCAATATCAAAAGATGCCACAGGTCTATTAAGGTGTTTTACCAGCAAACGAACTGCAACTAATTAACTTTATCGTGTCGCTGAGATAAATCTTAGCGGTAATCATCTGACGATCAATGGTTTATTCTAACATTCGTTTAGCAAACTTTTCTTACGATCCGACGATAATTTCAGTTTTTTCGTTTCGCAATATTCAGGTCTGTTCGAGAGGGCGGTATGGGGAGCATTATGCGTGATCCCGAGTTGGATTTATGCACAAAACCTGAGGTATCCGTTCAAAAAACGGAATTCTTAAGCAGAACTACGGATAATATTTATTTCAGAAAGCAAGCGTGAACAGAATGGTGTACAAAGCACATACTTGGACCACTGTAGATAAGGTCAACGTCAAAGTTTCTATCGTAATCACCCCTACTACTTATTCTTCAGCTTTTAAGAACTTTACCATATTTCTATTCGTATACACAAAAATTACGCAAAAGAGTGTTCTGAGAATGGAAGCAGAATCTAGCACTAGTGTCTAGTGCGCCTTTCATCTCTAGGGCATTTGATTAACCACCTATCATGAACTCACAAAATACCTGCCATGTTAAGCACGGAAGATACGTCTGATTTGGCTTTCTCTTGGTTATATTTCTCTTCTTATCAGGCGCTTATAAAACGGAAGAGAGACCACAATGATGGCGGTTTGAATCAGACACTAGAAGCTCTTTGGTAGAAGTACCATGGTGATGAACCTTGGATATGAAAATGTTGATAGAGCGTATTAAATTGGTTCATGAGAAAGGTTAAGGAATGGTTACAACGCTGATTTTCGTGACGTTAACGGCCTCAGATAAGGATCAATACACTTTTCATCATTTCCAGCCCTATGCAAATTTGCTAGCTTTTTCGTGAATCTCTGCAGCCAACAAACTTTATTTTCTCTCAAGGAGCCTCAAGTTCACTTCCATTTTGGGTCGAATTTGGTATTAAATCCACAACCTTAAAGAAATGCACGTCTTATAATCAGTCTCACAAAGCTGTAGTTATAGAGCAATTAGTATCATTCGTCAAAGAACCAATGTGGTCACGAATGTCCTCGAACTTCAGGAAGCTTATGTACTTAGACATGGAATCAACTATATGCATGCAAACTATCAATATGACCTACTATTTTGTTTATGAATTGTAGTTAGCGGCCATTTGCTTTACAGAATTTGAATTAAATACCATAGAGATTTTTTTAGGTGCCGTCAGATATGTCGTTCGAAATACCGTCGGATTCCGTTTGATGCGATGAAATGGTTACGATTAGTAATAGCCCAATGTCCTTCATTCGTCATTTCTTTCCTTTCAATGATAAACATGTTTGCTGATATCTCTTGGTGTATTTGAGCGGATAGACAAGTTTTTCTCTACAGCTAGCAATGCTTCGGATCATCTTCTGCGCCTTAATGCTCTGCTTAACCACTGCCGGTCTCACCTATCGTGAGCAATTGTGGCTACGGAATCTCGAACACACAACCTACAATTATTATCTCAATAACTATTATAGGCAAATGAAGTTGTATGCATTGAAACTATTCGCCAGAAGTCGTACAACGGTATGTCCTACAAATATATTCAAAAATTTTAGAGTCTCTCTCATTTAATGACAACTGTGCCCACACTTGCTACTATTCGTGACAAGTCAGAGTATTTCGAAACTGTGACTGAAAACTCTGAAAGGTAAAATTCCTTTTGAAATCTCAGGGAATGGCGCCTATATTCAAAAAACAAAAGGATTCATAAAAATGATTTCATTCACTAATGTACTGGGCTCTATAGTCTACTACTGTGAATGTCGCTCGTACCCTGGGTTTGACTGATTTCTTCCAGCTCACGATTGTTTCTAACTAGAACAAAAAGGTTCTTTTCTATTATCCGGTAGCGATTTTCAAATATTTTTTTTGGTGAACAAAGATTATGTGCAAGACTGTTAGTAATCATTCAAATGAGTGAATCCTGTAAAATTCGAAGATGCTTTTGTTTTCCAAGAAGGTCTGTACACAGCGTTGTAACACAAAAATAAAATTGGCTTTCAACACGCGTTGTGCGTTATTGCGTACATTTCGCGAGATAGAACTTTTTTCTCAAACTACCAATGATCATTCAATGGCGTTTATCTCGTAAAGTTCAAAAAGTGCTCGCTTCTTTGAGGCTTTTCGAGAGCACTGCGGACAGAAAAATGAGATTGTCTTTCACACGAGTTACTGCGTTATTTTAAGTACAAGGCTCTTTCCTTAGACTTCTAGTAATCATTGGACAGCGGAAATTTCGTTGACTTCAAAAATGTACTTGGAGTCTAAAGAAACTTTCTTACGTCACTGCAGCACGAAAAATAAAATTATGTTTCACACGCGTAACGTGTTATTGCGCGAATTTTCATTGTTTGCTGAGATTTTTTTTCTCCGCTTCGTAGAGATTTCTAGGCTTTTTTTTTTGCAGTGACACTGTCATATTGTTTTATTGCTCTGTAGGCTTAGACTTTACATTCGTTCTATTTTAGAAAATAAAACTTGCTACTGAGCCTGAGAATAAGCGCTCTAAGCCTATGCACGAAAAGAAACTGGACGTGTAGGGAAAATCTTAGAAAAACAGAGTCGAATTTCATATAGAGTTTTTTCTTTCAAGGCGAAAAACGAAACCTACCCTCAATAGCAAAAATCACGCGCCACATGTGGGTCGCCCCGCAGTTTATCGCTCCACAACCACAAGCTCATCCCAGCCAACATATTTGAAATTCAATATTTCTTCCTTGTTACAGTGCGTGAAACATTCCTATTAAATTACAAACGCACTGTTGGGATCGCCTAAGATTACACTATCAAACAGATACTAATAGTCTAAAAGAAGAGCTCTGTCCTGCGAGAAACACGCTTGTGTGAACAGAAATCAGTTTTCTCTGCTTTAAACGTTTTGAAAGACCCTTTTAATGAAACAAATGCCTTTTTGAAATTTTGGAAATTTACGTTGTCGAGTGGATAATGACAGTCTAGAGAAAGGGCTCTGTCCTACGAAGTATAAGAGTGATAATGCACGATAGCGGGCAACGGATGTAAAACGTAATTTGATTTCTAGTGCTTCAGAACTAAAAACACTTTTTCAAAAAACAAGTAAAATTCAGAATACTACAAGATTCAAGTTTTCGAATGTCTGCTGAAAACTTGATGAGAAGTCTTTGTCCAGCGAATTAGACATTTTTGTTATGATGGTTTCCTCTTTAACGCTTGAAAATGTATTCGACATTTCTGGTCTGGTATTGTACGATCTAGAAAAAGCTAATATGTGATTTTCGGTACTCTGCGATTCCGCTAGATATGCTCCAGACTAGGAGATCAAACAATAAACGTTAATGTTCGTATCCAATAAAAAATGATTATGTTGGATATGCGTTTGAGCTGGTAGAGATATTTGGTATAGCGTTGAAGAGTACTGTACAAAGTGCAGACCTTTTGTAGATGAAAAAGTCAATTTGATAGCCTTTTGTTGGAGGCCGAGGATATCGTTGCAATAAAGTGTGAAGCATACGATTTTCAACCTGCTTTTCAGAAAAACAAACTAAAGCTGAGCAATTTGTCAGCAGGAGGATGTGGTTCATAGGGCTCTCTCAATAAGCTTACTTTTTCAATTAAGCGATCAAGTCACAGGTTGAAATGAATTCATTCGTCTTCAGAATGTCTCTTCAACTTTGCTACAGCTCAAAATTTCAAAGCATTTTGCCATTTTTTATGAGTTGAAATCAGACTATAGGAGCATAAAGTATGACATTCACGGAAAACACTTTCTTTTCAGCCGACGCCAACTTTGTCGATTCAATTCATCGACAGCAACACGACACAAAATGAGAACGCCAGTTACGTCAGCCTCGTACAAGTGCTTTCGCCTCCTAGAACAGTCGATGATGAGATAGGGCTCCCATATGATCAACCACTTGGAGGACAGAAAGTTTCCTTCAATCGATATCTTCTAAATCAACGGTATAGAAATCTATATGGAAGAAGAAAATAGTACAAAGTTGATTTACGATGTATACACATATCATATTCAGAAACAATCTATAAAAAAGAGTACCATGTTTAGAACACTTTGTATCTTTAATATATCGTGAAGAATAAATCATTGAGAATATCCACTTGAGATCTTATTTCCTAATCTATGAACTCAAAAAACCGTACGAGCTTTCTTCTCCTAATGAAACCTGTCTTTGTTAATAACAGACTTCCCCATAACTTTCCACCACCAATTGATTGTATATTCTCTGTTGATTAAGCCAATAGCAAAAAGTTGGTAATAGTGAATTTTTTCGACGCTTCGAAGTCTTCATCTACTACAAAGTCGATGTTTCCAGTCGACTGCCAACAGTCAATTGATCTCGTTGTGGTCTTTGTCTTCGATGTCATTTAAGTGTCTCTGAAGAAGGCGAAGACGACGTCGAAGCGTTAGGCAAATAATATTATCTTCATAAAATTCAAGTGATAGATATACCCAGCCTATGTAGAGTAATGTGCAAAACTCTTTGCATCAGCGGGACTCAAACCCGCATCTCGCTTTATCTGGGAGCGCGTGCTCAAACCCATCCCACCATTGACACCCGTTTTTACCATCACTCTTTCTGCGTTACAACGCATCTATCTGTCAGCGTGACTGGGTTCAATGTCGATACCGGCTACCTAGGCCAAAGCTTAGACGTTGGTTGCTGTCAGATAGATGCGTTGTAATATAAAAAGAGTGATGGTAAAACGGGTGCCAATGGTGGGACGGGTTGGAGCACGCGCTCCCGGATAGAGCGACATACGGGTTCAAGTCCCGCTGATGCAGAAGGTTCTGCACATCACTCTACATTAATGAGTAAATCTACAACATCATACTACCGCTGAAACAATTCAAATCAAAAAATTGGTATGGGTATAGTCTACCTAAGCTGTGTGGCGGCCAATATATCGGGGAAACAGGAAAGCCCTCCTCGGCCGGTAAACAAGAACGACGAAAATGTCAAACTCGATCGATTTTCCCTGCTAAACGGTATCTCCAGAAAATAAGTCTATGGAGTCACTGGAACTTACGACATCGAGTGATTACTAATAGTCTAGTGAAAGCGCTCTGTTCGGCGAGATGCAAAGAATAAATCCTTTCTTTTTACTACAGGGCTATCAAAATGGCTTTTCTAAAAAGCTAACACATTTTTGAGTCTTTTGAGATCTGTGATATCGAAAGAGTACTAGCAGCTTAAGGAAGGAGTTTTGCCCAGCAAAATATAGGCGACATAAGGAAAAAAAGGCAGAAACAATTTTATTTTGCATTTTACAGCACTATAAAAGCGTGTTTGAAGGATAAACTTTAGGAAAAAAGAATAACGCCCAACTGTCTTGAAAATTCTTAGTTTTGAAAACAATTTCTGTCGCATGCAGTCGCAATTCGAGGATAGTGCTGGTGAGCCTTTGGTCATTTCTAGGGAAAACCTATTCCTAGATTGTTAGTATTTATTCGCTAGCTGAAATCAAGTGATTTTGAACGGTATATTTTATTTATTGAGTGGCTGTCGTGCCCTGTAACTGTCGAAATCAAATTTTGTTTCACATTTGAGGATTTCTCGCCGGATGAAGTTTTTTAATAAGCAATTATTAATCAATAGATAGGGCAAATCTCAGCGATTTCAAAGACTTAGTTGATTTTTAAGGGACTCCACAGAGCGCTGTAACACTCAAAATAACATTGGGTTTCGCAAACCAAAGGGTTAGATTTCGTAACTTAGCCTCGAGTCATCGCGCTTTTTGCAACATATCGATTGACTGCGAAATGCATTTTTTTTTAAGCTGCTACAGAACAATAAGGAATTCCTTTCAAAAGTAAAGTTACTATGGGTATCGCTAAATTTAAACCACCGAACAATTATCGAAAGCCTAACTGAAACGCTTCGTTCAGAAAAATGCTCGAGTATAGAAGATATCTTTATTTTTACTGTTGAAGCGCATAAAGGAAGCCAAAAAAATGAAAGGGTCTTCAAAATGCTCAAGAAATCTAATCTCCTTTCTACTGCTACAGCGCTCCAAGAGGACTTTTCCAAAAACCGAGTTCACCGCTCGAATCGTCATGAGTTACCTATCTCATATTTTCAATTACCTAGGATAAAAACTTTGTCTGGGGAGAAACGCTTGGATGTAGAGCAAAAGGGTTCTTTCTGACTGAGAGGGAACAAATGAAAAACCGATCTCAGTCGCTGGAGAGTAATTTTCATAGGAGTGTTGGCAACCATTCGAAAGCTGAGATTTTTGGCTACAGCCCCACGCCATCTTTCTTTCAAGACACTCTTGTATAACGCTGTAATCACCACACAAAGCTAGCGTGTATTTCTCACCGGACAGAATTTTTTGTTCGGACTAATAGTAATCATCAGATAGCGCAGCCCTAAAGCTAATGCTGTGCTTACATCCTCTCTCTGCACTTAGAAATTTTTGCATACTGGAGAAAGAATTTCAGTACTAAAACGTTGTCGAAGAGCGTTAAGAAAATTGATGTTATATCTAATGTATTTTGCTTCAAATACAGACAGACCAACAATACAGATCACAGTCGAGACCCAGGGGCCAAAAATCTGTAATTGCTTCTAACACCGACTTGAAAGCATTGCCATCTCAGCATTGTCAACTGGCGCCACATCGATTCAGCTAGATATGTATCCAAGGGATGATGCGCGGTGCCTCGATGCCGTCTATTGCGCGATTTTTCTGATTCCGACACACTTTCGACCATTTGACAGTGATTAACTGTCTCTGGAAGCGCGAAACTGTAATGGTGTTGGACCTCGAAGTTATCAAAACGAGTCTCTACAATATCGTCCGTTTTAAAATCTTTGCAGAAGTTCGAGTGGATCGTGGAACCTTCGCCTTCGATAGCAGCAAATAAGGTTGTTGTGGTCCGAAATTTCCACCAAGAAACATTGGCGCGTTTCGTGGCAATTTCTTCCAAAGATCCAGTGTTAAAGAACATGGGGCACACGACTACGACCACATTATACTGTCTGCTCCTGAACATCGACATGTCAACCTAGACAATCTTGCCATTGCCGCCAATTTTTCTCCAACAGTATCGGGATAGATCCTCGGCAACAGTTTCTCGTATGTAATTGCTCCACTCCACATATGTGTTGGGGCTCATGCCGAGTCCTTTTTTGCACCATTCAGTCGATATAACCCCTTTAGACCACCAGTAGAAGAATCGAACGACAAGGACGAAAAGCAGGAGAATTCTTTCATACCAATTTCCAACTCTGATTTTGACGCTGATGTTGCACTTTTTACACTCCCAAGCTTTTGAAGAAAAGTAGAGCTTCATTTGATGACCATTTTTGGAGAGACGTTCGGTTTGTAGGACTCCGTGTTCTTGCAGGAAAACAATAGCTTCATCTTCGGTACGCGGCAAAGTAGAACTATCTATAAGTGAGTAAAATCGATGGAATGAATCCGTAAGAGAATCAAAAAGACAACTGACTCGCGGTGTTTCGCGACAAAACGACTTGGTCGATGGCGGAACTGGGTTTATCCGTGGAGCAGCGCGATTCACATGTGAAGTGCGTTTTGCGTCATTCAAATTTAAAATTCTCTCCATTTTGAAAGAAACTCCAAATAAAACTTGCTGATCTTATACTTAAGATTTTCTCTACATGTTCATATGCTTTTCGCACATGGGATTAGGTTTAGTGGCCTGTTTATTTGGAAATACAAAGCGAAGATGAAAAGATCATGGCAAAGGTTCTTTTACAACTCTGTTGCGAAAGATTTGGAAATCTCTGCAAGCGGAGAGGAAATTGTCGAAAATTAGCGAAAATGCGCACGATAACGTGCGCCGAATGTGGATATCAAATCTATTTTCACGCTACACTTCTTAAGAAAGCCTTTTCAAAACTAAACAAAAAGACCTCTCTGAAGAACGCTTTCCGATAAGGAATAAGTATCTATGAATTTTGAATCTGAGCAGATTTTGTTCCTGAAAAAAAGGTGGAATATCACTAATGAGACTTTTTCAAACGTATTAGAGACGGCTACTTTCCGTGCCAAGCTTAGGGATTCTACCTTATGTTCTTTTCCTCTGCACATATCGATGGCTACAAGACGATAGGAGCACCTCAGGTTAGAATCAGACGAAATTCGGCAACCCTAAACGGAAAGTTGGTCGGGAATAAGATTCATTCATACAGTCTTTCATTTCTAACAAATAAGTGCAGTTATTGGATGCAGCCTACAAAGAGCAGGTTTGGATAACTCGGTAGCAGTAGTCGACATATCACCAAACACATTAAAGCACTAACTAGTCCGCACCGACTGTATGGCCACCTCTGCGAAACGAATGGCTGCAAAGTTTGCCCAAATGGCAGAGACGACTACTGCATGAGAACTGGCACAATCTACCTAATCTCTTGTGAGGCATGCGAGGTTGAATACATTGGCCAAAAGGATAGGACACTCTGCATTCTTGTAAAGGAGCACCTGGCTGGGAAACGTAACTCTTACCCAAATACCCCACTAGGCACGGATAAGGAGCAAAAACATGAAGGAGCAGATTTTGGCGTTAAGTTCACGGTCCTCGCATAGGAATCAAGAACATCCGCGCGCAAAACTTTAGAAGCTTTTTGGATACATAGTAAAGGCTCAAAAATGAACCGCAAAAAGGAGTGCCTCATAATAACGCTTGACATTGCACCATACTTCAGGCTAATCTTCCCAACCTGCGCCAGGCACAGTCTCACTCATGCACTGACTCTAAGCGGTTGGTCTTCAATAACTAATTAAAAAACCTCAATCATCTAAGCGGTAAATGCGTTCCGTTTCGAGTGTTTTCTGAAGACCACGCTCGAATTTCAATATGCCTTATCATCATTTTTGAGCCATGCACGTGGTCTTTTATAGGGAAACTTTTAAATCGCGATACACGTGATACGACCTCGACAGTCTCATCAGTCGGGCAGTACCCTTGGTATTTTGCCAATCCTCTTGGGGGAACCCAATCCCATACTAAGAGCAGGCGACGACGGACATTTTATACGTTCATTGAGTTAGAAAAAAATCACCGAATGGGCAATGTAGTACACTCGGTTGCTCTTGGCTCTTATCGTCAAATATATCATACCTTTCGTTTCGAGCTTCTCAAGACCACGCTCAATTTTCAATATGCCTGATAATCATTTTTTGAGCCATGCATGTGGTATTTCATGGGGCTGAAAAAAAAAATTATTATCAGGCATATTGGAAGTTGAGCGTAGTCTCAGGAAAATACTCGAAACGGAAGGTATGCTATGATTAACGATACCAGCCAAAAGCAATCGACTGTGAAAAACTGCCCATTCAGTGATAATTTCAGTTAATAGATATATAAAACGTTCATCGTCGTCCAATCTTAGCATGGAGTTGGGTTGCCAGAGAGGATTGACAAAAGACGAAGGGTAGCGCCCAACTAATGAAACTGTCAAGGTCGGAACACGTGTATCGGGCTCTATAAGTTGCTCCATAAAAGATCACATGCATGGCTTGAAAAATGACTATCAGGCATAAGCGGTGAGTGTTCCTGAAATGAAGCCTTTTACCATGTGATCCGAAATTCGTTTCCTACGTTTTTGCCGGGGTTATGGAGGTTTTTGCTGAATGATTTGCGAATCAAAATGCTCTTTCCAAACTTTGACGAAGGCGAGCCTCGCCGAAATGTTAACCATTTTGATTATTGTATTATTTTTCCGTACTACTACACTGTATTGTTGCATTTGATCACCAGTATTCAATAAATATCATTATTAACACCTCGAAACTGCTCAATATCGTAAGAAAAAATGATCTGGAAAGAGACCTGAAGATCTATTAGTGTAGAGTGATGTGCAAAAACTTTCGCGTCAGTTGGGATTCGAACCCGCATTTCACCCTATCCGGGGCGCGTGCTCAACCGTTGCACCACCAACGCCCGTTTTGACACCATTCTCCCTCCTGGACTTTTTCTTTTTGGACCTTTTTGTCTTGAACTTTCTTAGACCTGAAGACGTCGTGACCACTAAAAAGAACGAAATTCACTTGACGGTCTCCCACGAGACGAACATCTTCAACTTCTCAAAAGAAGGAAGACTGGCGTCGACCTCCTGCGCACAGCTGCCACTCGTCCTATCGGACTGGTTCGCTCCTAAGATATTTAAAGGACTTTAGGGCGAGCGGCCGCTGAGGGTCCTGCAACGAAATCACAGTCGTCGTCGCAATCTTTCTCCGTAGCCTAAAATTTTGCTCTGTTTCCTAGTTCGGTCGTCCCCTCTGCGGAATTCATGTTTTCATCGTATATACCATAGTTTTCTTTGTAAAGAAGAGATGGTCCCAAAGGTATTGATGGTCCCACAACGAAATGTGACTCTACCGTATCCGACTCGCGGCCTAAAGTTTCCTTGATCTCCTTGGTTGGTGATTTTCTTCAGAGAATTCGCGTTCACATCACTTTTAGCGTAATTTCTTCCGTATTTATCTGACCTACGGGACTGCTGTCTGTCTGCCTTTGTCGGTAACTGAGTAAATCGTATCATTTCCCTCTTGGAATCCATCCTGTTCCATTATTTTTCCATCTTGTAAATTTTGTCATAGTTGTCTGCCTAATGTTTCAGTATCCGATCCGATATTGTTAGGTGATATGTAAAACTTTAAGCCTCAGATGGAGTCGAACCCGCGTCTGACCTTTCAGAAGGCGCACATCAAACAACTGCGCTACCGAGACGATTCTGTTAAGTTACTACTCTTCTAGTCCTTCTGTCGTACGGCGGCTAAAAGCACCTCAAAAAATTATTGTCTATTATGATGTCCTGTTATGATTTTGAAAGGAGCAGATCAGTCCTCTCTGTGGTCTTGTGAGTTCACAAGCCATTTGCTCAAGGATTTTTGACTTGTCATGTTTTGGCATGTTTTTTTTCCGCGGGATTTATTTGATCGTGGAATTCCTTCCCCCTCTAAATAGGCAAATCGCTCGTTCAGGCTCTATGAGGAGATTAGGTGGCCTAAAATTTTTCCGGTCTTTTCGGTCGGTGATTTTACTAGTGAATCCGTGTTTTTCTCGCTTCTGCTGTCATTTTTTCCGTATTTATTTGACCTAAGAGCGCATGTGGCGCAGTGGTTAGAGGTGCTCTGCGTCGCACACGAGGTCAATGGTTCGATCTCGCGCTCATGGCTCACCAAGCCATCCATCCCTCCGGGGTCGGTGAATTGGTAGCGGACTGATTTCAGACTTGTCTGGGAGGATAAGCAGCACTGACTCGGTTCAGCGGGAGGTCACCGCTAGTCATTGTAAAGGCCAGATATACATTCAATCACCTCAAACGAAGTTAAAAATCGAAGTCGAATGCATGGCGCATCCTTCAGGGACTGATCAACGCCGAAAGCTTTATCCTTTTATCCTTTATTTGACCTACGGGACTCGTGTATGTCAGGTCTTGTTGCAAACTTAGTATATCGTTTGATAGCCCTCGTAGAATGCATCCCGTGCAGTTGATATCCGCGTTGTATCTTATGTCGTAGTTGTCTAATGTTTGGTCATCCGACAATGTTGAGTGCTATGCAAAATGTTGGACCTCGCACGAGAGTGGAACCCCCGTCTCACCCTTTCATAGGGTCACATTAACCAGTTGCGCTCCTGTCCTCCTGGTACTCTTCTAATTCTTCTGCTTTGCTGCGCCTAAAAGCACTCGACGAGAATTTTCTTCAAGCATAATGTTTTCTTATCAATTTGAAAGGAGCGGAGCAGTCCTTATTGTGGTCTTGCGAATTTTGGAAGCCATTTGGATCCTTTCTGATTGTAAGGAGACAAGTGAAAATCTGATTTGATTCGCGTCCAGAGAAAGAGCTCTGTCCGATGAGAATTATGCGCGCCTGAGACATAGTTTTGTGTGGATTTTATAGCGTTATAAAAGAGTGCTTTCTAAAACCGGCGGCATGAGGCTGTGGCCAAAAATCTATGCTTTCCATTGGCTCCAAAGACTCTTATAAAAGCTTCTTCTCCAGCGAATACGGTCGGTTTTTTCATCTCTCTCCTCATAACTGGAAAAAAAACCGCCATTTGCTCTAAGACTTGCTACTTTTCCTGTTTTACGTAAGGCTTTTTTTTTTGGCGAGATTCATGTGGTCTGATTGTGGGTTCGCTTCTCCTAAATAGACAAACTTAGGAGAAAATCATTATCCTATCTTTTTTTTTCGGCGTAACATAGAGCTTTATTGGTTTAGCATTGTATTGAAACCTTTTTATATCTCAATTTCAGGTACTGTATAAAAGATGGGAGACCGTGGAGGTTTCCGTGGCGGATTTGGTAGCGGTGCAGGACGAGGTGGTCGTGGAGGAATTGGAGGAGGTGAACGAGGTCGAGGCGGCCGCGGAGGCCGTGGTGGTCGAGGCGGAAGAGGAGGACGGTGAGTTACTTGCTACAGTCGAGTGCACTTTTTGTATATATATTTTAGAGAGAAAATGTAGAGCGCATGTGGCGAAGTGATTAGAGGTGCTCTGCATGGTGCAGGAGGTCAGGGGTCCGATCTCGCCCTCTTGGCTCACCGAGCCATCCATTTTTAGGGGATCGCTAAATTGGTACCGGACAGGTCTCAGCCTTGTCTGGGAGGACAAGCAGCGCTGACGTGATACAGCGGCAGCCCACCGAAAGTCATAAAGGCAAAATATGCATTCAGTCATTTCAAGCGAAGTTAAAAATTGAAGACGACTGCTTGGTGCGGATTGGCTCAGGGATTGACTAACGCCAAGAGCTTTAACCTTTCGGATTTTGGAGAAAAATGTTGAGTGATATGCAAAATTGGAAACTTCAGGCGGGAGTTGAACCCGGACTCTACTCTTTCACAGGGCGTGTGCTTATTCATAATACTATGGGGCTCCTACTGTGCTACCACTCATTCTAGTTTTGCTTAGTTTTCTTTTCGAGGTATCACCATTCTAGTCGATGCCATAATTCCTATCTTTTCCCTTTCAGATCATGCAAAATGTAACCTAAGTGTTAGCTAATTGTAGGTAGTGAGATGGCTGATTTTTTCCCTACCAATCATTACTGCTTAAAAATAGAATTCAACATAAAATGTGAAAAAATGGTACGGATGTTTGATAATACATCTTGAGCCTTTCATGAGGCATTCGATGGCACTTATTAAGTGGTAGACACGTGTTTCGACCTGCAGTTTCGTTAGTAGCACGGTGCTTTTCGGTTTACCAATCCCTTTGAAGGCGATATACCCCCTACATCTAAAGGAATTGACGCTGAATTATTTACAAAACGACCGCATGTCAGGTGGTAAAATTCCCCAAGGTTGCAGTTATTAACAATCGATTTTCGTCTATACGTTGGGTATACACCTCTGCGAGGGATTGGCTAACTGAAAGGCACCATGCTACTGATGAGGCTGCATTGCCGAAACACGTGTCTCTTCCTGTATAAGTGCCAATACAGGCCTCATGAAAGGCTCAAGATGTGTTATCAGATTATATGTTGTTTTGAGCTAGAGATGATGGTGTAATGAATTGCTCATCAGTGAACATTCAGTCAAGATTCCCAGTGACATAGTTCAGTAGTAGTCTTCTTAGGTAGGAGTGAATACTGTACGCAGTCTCAGTAGTGTACTTTAGGATTCAGTTCATCCCTTTTGCTACGGCGACCGTTTTCGGCTTATGAACGATTCGAGCTTCTACGAAAGCGGCTGGCTTACTAAAAATAGTATTGCAGAAGTCTGTTTCATGATAACCATCATTTATTGGCAATATGTTCCGTTTGAAGACCGAATTTTTTTTACTCTCGGTCTCGCCAATCTTCGTGAGCTGTCCGAACAGCGCGTACACGCGTGTATCGTTCTCGCTTATGGGGTTATACTTTGCGCTCGTAATTTGGACGGTTTATATTTTCGGAATCTGAATTGTTTGATATGATTTACCACATTTTGTCTCGAGGCGAACAGGAACCAGCTAACGCTGGTGCGTTAATTGGGCCGTAATTCGCCAATATCATTCGATCGAACTAAGGTCATATGTGTGTATTTGTGACGCATGTATATTACCATTGCGATCAACAACTGTTTCTTTGTGGATTGTTTAGATCTCTACCCGATTTTTAGTGCTCTTAAGTAAATAAATAGTCTGTTTCAGCGGTGGACGTGGAGGTGAGAAGGAGTCGGAATGGGTTCCGGTAACAAAACTCGGGCGACTTGTCAAGGATGGAAAGATTACAACCCTCGAGGAGATATATCTCAACTCTCTTCCAATTAAGGTATGTTCATGAATGTGTGTTTGTCGTGTGTAGTGGCGGATAGGAACCAGTCGATGCCGGTGTGTCGTCTGGGCCGTAAACCGCCGATATCAATGGTATAGTAATGGTCGTATATTCGGCATTGTGCTGCATGTATATCACCAAAATATCGAACATTCGTTTTACGAAGTGTTTTTGGTATCTACCTTCTGTCATATCAAATGTTCATAACTTTATCTATTCGAGAATTTGGCTTCTGCTCTAGCGGTGATGTACTCAAACATCGAAACATATTTTCTGATTCGTCATTGAATGTACTTTAGGAGTACGAGATCATAGACACTTTGTGCTCCAAACTCACTGATGACGTGCTCAAGATCACTCCTGTGCAAAAGCAAACAACGTGGGTGATATGCTCAATTTTTTCTGCGTCTTCAAGTCATCATACTTGCAATCTTGTAAACTTTTCCAAAACTTTTTAGTGCTGGTCAGCGCACTCGATTCAAAGCATTTGTTGCCATCGGAGATCACAACGGTCATGTTGGACTTGGAGTGAAATGTTCGAAGGAAGTGGCAACTGCAATCCGTGGTGCCATCATTGCCGCTAAGCTAGCCGTTATCCCAGTTCGACGTGGTTACTGGGGTAACAAGATTGGCCTTCCTCACACTGTTCCCTGTAAGGTCACTGGAAAGTGCGCTTCCGTCACAGTGAGACTGGTACCTGCCCCACGTGGTACTGGAATCGTCTCGGCTCCTGTCCCGAAAAAACTTTTACAAATGGCAGGGATTCAAGATTGTTACACATCCGCCACGGGATCAACCGCCACCCTTGGGAACTTTGCCAAAGCCACCTATGCTGCACTCCAGCGCACTTATTCGTATCTCACCCCTGATTTATGGAAGGAAGAAGTGCTGGACAAAACCCCATACCAGAGGTATCATGATTTTCTGAGTCGCGCCATGTAACTTTATAATTTCTACTGATGGCTACTTTTGTTGTTTTGTTAAAAGTAAACATGTTTGCACAAGTGTTACTTTCATGGTGTCGTTATTATGGGTTAAAGATAAATACTGTTTTTTAGATAAGTTTAACATGTAGTCTAATACTAACACGTAGGCTTAAATCACATTTCTCATCCTCATTCAATGTAGTTCTGTTCTTGTCATGTCGACCGTGGTTCCTATTTTTGATTGTAAGATTTACAAAGATATAAGGCGCGCT
The DNA here is from genome assembly GCA_019055375.1 of Parelaphostrongylus tenuis. Taxonomy (NCBI): domain Eukaryota; kingdom Metazoa; phylum Nematoda; class Chromadorea; order Rhabditida; family Metastrongylidae; genus Parelaphostrongylus; species Parelaphostrongylus tenuis. The sequence goes on from JAHQIW010001551.1 coordinate 884,653, forward strand.
TATTGCTCATTCAGGCATCGCTTTTTACAGTTATAATCTCCTATTATTGTTTGTGTTTAGTATGCGCGTTACTGGGAAATTGAAATGTGGTTCGATTTTTGCTATCGTGTAGAAGATCCAAAGCTAAATGGGCTTACAGCAGTGTCATAAGCCTTATGTATTAGTGTGATGATTCAATATCTATCAAAAGCTATCTATATCGAGGAAACAGAATTTCTATGCTGTTGGAGACGAACTGCATAGAACCAAAGTGTTAGACGACAAGTCAGCTGTTTATGCTACAATTCCAAATATCGACCTTCGTCTAACTGCCAATATTAACTTAATTGACTTGCCAACAACGTTTTGAGCGGGGGCGGGATTGTCCACACGTGTTTTGATGTCCAGAGGCTAATGTTACGGCTCCGTAATCTGTGTAGGTTTCAAAACGTTTAGCATGAAAGGTAAGCTGGTGCTCGAGGATTGTCCATAAAGTTCCATTGAATGATGGGTGAATCGATTTGCCTAGGTATTCTCCGGATAACCGGACCTAAGCACCCGAACTGGGATCTTAATCAGTCGTACCTAGGCAACTTTGGTACCAATTTCACGAAGCAGAAATGATGAGAAGCCTTGTGAACACGGACTGGATCTGACTAGGTCGAAATGGTGGTCCTAATTCTATCACACGGTGGATATTTTACGATCGTAACAGAAACCTACTATATAGATGAAACTAGGTGCCTCTATGTGAAGAATCCCCTGCAGTTTCCGTTTCCGGAGAAACTACCGTGTAAAGTTCACAAATGATGATCCTCAAACCTTGAACGGATCAAAGTAATTGAGATGTAGCGCTAAGTCGTAAATGACATTTAGCATATATTCTACCTGACCATTTTTAGATTACTCATGCTTATTAGAAGAACCTTAGTTTGCGCGGAATGTTTTAAGAATCTGTGCGAAGATGGTGACTGACACCTAGACATCATAGTTGTCTTTGTGCCCTAGACGTACCTTTAGATGTTACTTTCACACACGAAGTGATTGGACAATCATATGAGTGATTCGGAACTGTTGATGTGATGCGCACCATGGATGTTCATGAGGTGTCACAGATCCTTATAATTTTTCTAAGCATCTCTTAATGCTGGCATATATCTCGTGCAATAAAAAGCGTCGCTCGAGAAGGACTTTCTTATTTGACTATCTTCCTCTGTTTAGCCGCTCCGAGGTGTCATTGATATTATTGTTGAATACCAACGAAGCATATAACAATACAGTTAATAATGCAGCATGAATATTACAACAGTCGTGGTGGCTTACGTTTCGGCAATGTTCGCCATCTTCATAGCCTGGAAAGGTCAAATTGATTCTCAAATTATGAAATCAAAGGCCTTCATAACCCCGGCAGAAAACGTAAGAAAATTTTTGGGTCGCATAGGAAAAACTTCATTTCAAAAACATTCACCGCTTAGAGGTTTTAGGTCTTTCAATTAATCATTGAAAACCTGCCACTTGGAGTCTGTGCTGGCTCAGGCCAGGAATATTGGCCTGAGGTATGGTGCTAGGTCACGCGTTATCACAAGGCATTCCTCTTAGCGGTTCATTTTTGGGCCTTTGCTATGTATCCAAAAGGCTTCCATAGTTTTGCGCGTAGATGTTTTTGATTCCTGTGCAAGGACCGTGAACTTAACGTCAAAATCTGCTCCTTCATGCTTCTCTTCCTTATGCGTGCCTAGTGGGGTTTTTGGATCGGAATCCCGTTTCCCGGCTAGGTGCTCTCTTACGCGGATACACAGTGGTCTACTCGTTTCGCCAATATATTCATCCCCGCATGCCTCGCAAGAGATTAGGTAAATTGTACCCGACCTCATGCAGTCGCCGTCTCTGCCGTTTGGGCGAACTTTACAGTCGTTGGTTTCGCAGAGGCGATCATACAGTCGGTTGCGGACTAATTGACGTTTTAGTGTTTTTGGTGGTCTCTCGACTACTGCCAGCGAATTATCTAAACCTGCTCTTTTTAAGTAGCGCTTAATGGCTGCACTTACTTCGTCGGAAATAAAAGGCAGGGAGAATGGAACTTTTTCCTCGCTAGACCTTTCGCATAGGGGCGCCGAATTTCCTCTAATTTCAGCCTGAGAAGCTCCTATCGTGTTGTAGCCATTAGAGATGGCTATTTTTCGCGCCAAACTCAGGGACTCTATCTTATGTTCTTTTCCTGTGCACACATTAGCAGCTGTTCGAAACATGTTTTTGTAAGTGCGCATTTTGTGTGCGAGGGATGAGCAGATAGGTAGTGAACCAGGATGTTTTTGTTGCTTGGTTTGCGATACCACTTTGTGTTCTAGGAGTTTTTAGAGAGGTTAACTTGAACGTTTAAAAATGGAAGCCAATTTGTCTTAGGTTTCTCACGGGTGAATGTTATGTACTCTGACTGACTATTTAACAACTCAAAACATTTGTCCACCTCCTCTTGCGTTGAGCAGACGACAGAACAATTATCTGTAATCTGTATACCTACAGTAGAGTAACGGCCGGAGATCGATTTTTGGGGCTTCTACTTTGGACATAAAAGCGATAGCAAGGATCGGAGCTAGTCGTTGTCCCATTGCCAGCCTTCTGATCTGCGCAAAATAATTCCCAGGCCATCTAAAGAATGAGCAGCTTAGGTACTCTTTTGAGAGAGCCATGACCTGCCGAATGGAAAAGCCATACATGTTCTTAGTTCTTCCGTGCTCCGTTAGAAGCTCGCATATGGCTTGCATTGCGGACTCATTCGACGCGTTTTTATAAGGAGCGGTTACGTCAAACGATTCCATTACAAACGCGTTGTTGGGAGACGCGTTACGTAGACGATCCATGAACATTTGGGCATTGGTAGGATGGGCTGGAATGTGTTTTAGTAGGTGGATTAGTATTAAGTTTGAGAAACCACATTATTCTATCCGTTGGCCCGTCTACACGACTGGTGATGGGTCTAACTTTGAATTTTGATGGATCAGTAGACGCAAGATCCTCAGTCCATTCCAACTTATGAGTCTTAATAAGTAAGTACAAGACGGGGCATGATGGTGGACTGAGTTCTAGTTGAGAGATAACGGAAGATTTTAAACCAGCCGAATTTGATTTTTACCCATTCACTATTCAACTTTCGATTTTGTTTTTGAAATTCCTTATTGGATGATGGACGATAGAGTGTAGTGTCCTCTAGGTGTTTTTTCGCTATCTCAACATCCAACTGATGGGGAATTACCACGACCTGTCCTCCCTTATCACTAATTGATAGCCGAATGGTTTTGGACTTGGTTAGCTCCCGTACCTGTCGCATAGCATTTTTCTGCGTTGATGTTAGATTGGAGCTAAACTTTTTCGCGCGATAGTGATTAAGGACTCTAAGCGTCTCGTTGGAAAATATGCAAAAATTGATATCCACTTTATTATTAAGACCTTGCTGCCTAAGGAACGCTCGAGGAAAAGGCGGTGTTGGTAATGCCCCTACATTTTCCTGTTGTTCATGTACGTTGGGTGGTTCTACTCTAGCTTTATAGCGGAGCCGATCTTGGAGGTCTGCAAATTGCACGCGATACTACACAGGGTTTCCTTAGAAAAGGATTGTGCTGGTGAGAAACTTGGGCCCATTTCTAGGAGCGAGCGCGCACTATCGGGAAGAGTCATGCCTCCTAACATGGTGACCCTTGATGTTTCCGGCACATTTTTGATGTTAGTTAGACTTTTAGGGCTTTCGTTGAGGTGTTATAGTGTTTTGTTGAAGTTTGCCTATGCGAATTGTTTAAAAGTTCTTCAAATTTTCTGCATAAGGTTACTTTAGCATTTGATCCAATAGATTCGCAAATCAAAATTGACCCACCCTTGGTTCTCCTCCAAAGGCGATACTGTAAATATTGAACAATTCTTTCGACTCACACTTCTTCAAATGAGAATACATTAGACCTTGTTTAAATCGAAGTGATTCTCGTAGGAGTCTTAATTCGATGCTTGAAATTCGTCGATCATCTTCTGGCCGCCCGCATAGCTCGTGAAGTCGTTTTCGCCTGATGAGTGGGAAACGATTCGGTGTTTTAAGCAGCGACGGCGGAAAATAATTGTTTGTCTAGCTAAGACAGTCTTTCGTCTTAGTGACAGGGCTTCTTTCACTAGTCGGAAATATTTGGCTGGAACAGTTTGCAATAAATCCCAGGACCGACTACCTTTTAACCTCGGCATAGTTTGAATAAGTCAGTATTTTCTTCTGTTTAGCCGCTCCGAGGTGTTATTGATTTTATTTATTGAATATCAGCGAAGCATATAACAATACAGTTAATAATGCTGCGTGAATATTACAACAGTCGTGGTGGCTTACGTTTCGGCAAGGTTCGCCATCTTCAGAGCCTAGAAAGGTAAATTGATTCGCAAATTATCAAATCAAAGGCCTTCATAACTCCAGCAATAAATTTTCTTGGGTCACATAGGAAAAAAAACTTCATTTGAAAAACACTCACCGCTTAGATGTTTTAGGTCTTTCAATTAATCATTGAAGACCTGCCACTTGGAGTCTGCGCTTATGTGAGACTGTGCCCTACCCGTAGACTACTATGCATCCGCGTAAAAGAGCACCCAGCTGGGAAACGTAACTCCGACCCAAAAACCGCACTAGGCACGCATAGGGAACAGAAGCGTAAAGGAGCAGATTTTACTGTTAAATTCACGGTCCTTGCACCGGAATCGAAAACATCCACGCGTAAAACTTTGGAAGCCTTTTGGATACATAGCAAAGGCCTAAAAATGATCCGCAGAGAGGAATGCCTCGTAATAACGCGTGACCTCGCACCATACCTCGGCTAATATTCCCGGCCTGAGCCAGGCACAGTCTCACTTAAGCACAGGCTCCAAGTGGCAGGTCTTCAATGATTAATTGAAAGACCCTAAAACCTCTAAGCGGTGAGTGTTTTTGAAATGAAGTTTTTCCTATGCGACCCAAAAAAATTTATTTCTTACGTTTTCTATTGGGGTTATGAAGGCCTTTGATTTAATAATTTGCGAATCAATTTGACCTTTCCAGGCTCTGAAGATGGCGAACCTTGCCGAAACGTAAGCCACCACGACTGTTGTAATATTCATGCTGCATTATCAAATGTATTGTTATATGCTTCGCTAATATTCAATAAATAATATCAATAACACCTCGGAGCGGCTGAACAGAAGGGGATACTCATTTATTAAAACTATGCCGAGGTTTATAGATAGTCGGTCCTGGGATTTATTGAAAACTTCTTATTTGAGTTTGAAATACAATTGTTTTGTGCCTAGCACTCCTCCTAGATTTGATTCCCGTGGCAGGTTTATCATATCCATCAAAGACTGCTACTTGTCGTGCAAATTGTAGCGACTCCTTCGTCTCCCTTTACTTTGAAGCATTTTGGATAAACCAGCAGAAATTTCAAACTAGGAAGAATGAATGAGCGCTTCACAGTCACACATAACTTATCAACTAATCCCAGTTCAATTTTTCAAAAATCTGAGTGAGGTGAGGTTCATTTACTGATTTGAGCAAAGTGAATCCGATTAGCCGGTCTTCTTAAACGAAAACGGTGAGTGCCTTCTTAATACCAAAACACCAACAAACAGCTGATTCAGTTAATTGAATACCGTTTTGTTGAGATTACGGACTATTCACCGCAGATTACGCAAATAAAATATAATAAGTTTAGGCTTCGGGAAAGCTGATACCCGTCAGATATCAGCTACCGACCATCAAGACTCATGTTTACGTAGAGTTTCAAAATATCTCCGAGTAGGCTGATGAATTGACAAATTGTGTAATTTCCTACATTTTGATCTGGTAAATAAATCTGAAGACAATTCACATGTTTATTCGATTTATTTCCCACCAGTTAGTATCTCTATAGCTCAGTTACCACGACTTGTGAAGGTAATAGTGGAAATCATGTCATTCTGTAATTTACTTGACAGTGCTCAATGGTAGACTATATTTCCTTTTCGCAGTTTACCGCCCCTACGGGTACATATGTAAGGTTCAACACCTCTAGCGCTGTGAACATCCTGCGCTTATTTGTAGAAGTCCTAACTTTACGCTTCTAATTCGTCCTAACAGGTCTAGCTCTAGGTTCGTGTGTGGAAATGGTGGCTGCCTCTCAAAATCATCACTGTCATTTTGAAGCTCGAAATGTATCCAGAGAAGTACTTCGTCGCTATAGATGTTCTTTTATGCACGCACTAAGTGCTCTGACCGTTTGGTCATTGTCTCCATTATCAAATGTATTATTGAAGATTTGATAAATGGAGCTCGACCTTTTCATTCTACCTCTCTCTGTCGCTATAGCAAATGATTCAATTTTCTGTTTTTTTCTTTCTTCTTGAGCCTAGGCACGAGGTGTTAAATCCAAACTTTATTCACACAATCACACACCTAACATTTCAAAGGCGACTTGCCGAAACTTTAGCTGTTTGATTGTATAAATAAAGTTTGGATTTAACACCTCGTGCCTCGCTCAAGAAGAAAGAAAAAATAAGAATTACTGAAGCATGCCGAGGTTGATAGACAGTCGGTCTTGGGATCAATCTTCTGTTTCATGTAGGCAGTCGTGCAGGTGGCTCTCAACTAACTGACGATGTCGGGTACTCGATAGAGGTTCAAGAACTGGTACAGATTTCTTCAAAATCTCTAGGCATATCTTAGTAGCAGTGTACATTTTCACGATGTAAACTTAGCTTGAAAGAGATCTTCTTGTTTGAATTTTGAAACCGATGGTTTGGAAGCTTTGCATTCCTTTTACATCAGATCTCTGGGTAGCTGTTTCGTATCTACTGGAACGTGTAACTTGTCGCTGAAACGTTCTGGATAATCATCAAAATCTCGAAATCAAAAAATGCTCGAATTTATCACAATCATACGTAGGCGGGCGCCATTTCACAGTTTCATTTTCGAGTCTTAGTAAGGCTTATTCAACATTATTTGTGAAGTGATACGGGTGGTCCGTCTAAGTGAGACAAAACGGTGAGTGTCTTTCTGATAAACAAATACTTGGCTTAGCCTGATGGAATTTTTTAAGCCTTTTAGAGGTCTCGTACGGCATTTTTAGTGGCATACGTGCGTTTCGACTATTCTTGCGCGCCTCTTCCCTACCACATGCCCTGCGGCTCACCTTTTGTACTAATAGCAGTCTGCGTCGAAGATGTATTAGTCCAGACAAAGTTAGACAATGCCACTTGATGGTGTGGTCTAGACTGAATTTCAGCCGTTCCGGGGTACGCCAAAATGTACGTATACTAGAACGAATGCCATACCACACCTCTGAAAGGCCTAAAACATGTCAGACTATACCGAATTTTTTAAGCAAGGTCTCAAAATGGTCGTTTGGAAAGTACTGTTATATGCTTTGCTGAATTTGGCTTTGTTCATAAAATATCGCTTTTATTAAGACTTAGAGAATATTCATCGCAGATTACAGAACATAAGTACATGAGAATAGAACAGCAGTCTGGGCTCTATAAAAGACGGTTTAGCCCAAATGTTAGCTGTCGCTTTCACTGGATAAGCTGACAAATAACTGAATCGTTTAATTTGTAGACAGATCTGATCTAGTGAAAAAATCCGAGGACATCTTATTGGTTTATTCCGTTTAACTCGTACCGCACACTAATTCTGTGTACCTCAATTGCCACCACTTGTGAAGGTACAGTGCTGTAGAACATGCCATTTTATAATTCACTTGACAGATCTTAATGGTGAATATTTCCTCTCGCGACTTACCGTCCATGTAAGGACGTGTATAGCATTCGACATTCTGGCACTGCGATCAACTCTACGGATATTTGCCGAAGCCCTATCTCAATGACTGACTTTTATTGGACATCAGCGAGAATATTTCGTATTTGTCTACATGATTGAGCTAACAGGAAGCTTCTATGAAGAAAAAGGACTTTACGGCTAACATTTCGGTGCGTTCGCCTTCATCAGAACCACGTTGATCCGAGTCGATGGTCGTCGACTACCAGTCATTTTGGCGATTTGGATGTTCATCGTCCATCGAGCCCGAATTCTATGAAGTGAACGCCTTTTGAATTAGGAATCTCATTCGAAAGTGTCCCGTTGTCAGCACGGTTCTTCATCGATAGCCTCCATCCAATTAATAAAAAATATTTTTAGAGGGCTGAGCATGTGTAGCGCTCGGTAGACCACTTGCTGGCACACAGACTTCCATGATCTTTTTTCTATTCTAGTGAAATATCCTTATAAGCGCATAGAAATTTTTCTCAATGTCAATTTCGTGTCAGCTCGATTATGTAGAGGAAAACTCGGATTCTAGATTCTCAACGCTGATATCGGTCTGATCACGTCACTCTGTCCGAAGTGAACACTTCAAAATCGCCCCTCCATGTTGGCTTACAGCTGAATAGGCATCTCACCCATGAAGTGAAGTCTCAAAGAGTGGTAGATCTCTCGTTCCGCTTCATGACCCGACAAAAACACCTGCACGTGCATAGCGCAGTAGTTAGAGGTGCTCTACGACACACATGAACTATGGTTCGATGTCGCACTCAAAGCTTACTAAGCCTTTCACTCCTCGAGCTCGAGTAAATCAGTACACGACTCGTCTGCGAGGATAGCAGTTCTGACTGACCTAATACATCGCTAGCCCAACGCGAGTCATTGTAAAGGCTAGATCTCCTTCCAGTGACCTGGCAATATCACGAATGGAATCGAATGCATGGCGCATCCCTTTAGGGGTAAATCAAAGCCAAGAGCTTTACCTTTAATCCCTTTATGGCCCGAGATCACAGAGTGTGGGGATCCCGAAATTCTCGCATTCTATTTCGATCATCACATCCATCATTCCCAAGATCTTCAGATTTGCCTATGAGTTCAGCAGCGTATTTTCTTCTTCTTCTTCGGAGGATTTTTGATTCTCCTCGTAAATATCGCTGGAAGACGGTCGAAATGATTTCACCTGGAATTCGAGACAGCAATGCCTACTACGCTTCCCGATCTTCGCAACAATGACGTGAGCCGTCTATTTCAATTGGAGGGAGAGGCCTGTTCCAGACAGATCTTCTCTGTCTCATAGATAGCCTCTTGACCGACCGACCCCGTGTGGGATCGAACCAGGACGCTGCGCATTCCGCAGCAACACCACGGTCACCGTGCTACCCTCGGTATGGTGCCAACATTGGCGATGCAACTCCACGGCAGCTCCCCCCTGAGAACTGAATTACTTCGCAAGCGCAGCGTGTCGGCGTTGCGTGCGCCCGCCTCTCCAGCGCGAGAATTTTTCATTCGAGTTGGTCGGCGGCACCGTTTTTGTTTCCTCTCATTTTTTCTATTTTAGCGGTGATCTATGACGTCATCTTGTTTTGTTCACGTGGAAATCCTCCACCCGCCGCCCACGCATTGCCCGATGCTCTATCAATCGAGTAGATCACGAGGGCTGACGATCTTGACATGCATTTGCTTCCTAGGACGAGATCGTCCCTGTTCTGGATTTCTGGATATTTATTTTCAAATTTTTATTTCGCGGGGATTCGTGCTTACAGCCCTCAGCACTCCTTGAATTCGAGTCCTTTCCTCGCATTTATGCTTGGCTGCTGCTTGCGGATTTCGTCTTTCACATGAACGTCGCGAAGGACTCTGGTCGAGACGATTTCCCTCGCTGTCCTGAAGATGAGCTAGGGCGCTCTCTCAGGTGTTCATTGACTGATTACAAGATATTGCGGGGGGCGGGGATCGAACCAACACGTCGATTGTCACCTCGCTTCGGCTGCATCACTACTCGCTGCGCTACACCGGTCTAAGTTTTTAGTTAGAAAATAGCATATTGCGTCATTACCAGTTGTCTGGAGCTAGCATCATGTTTGACACTAAGGTTCTGGACGTCTAAGATCATTGAGCGGTATGCTAGATATTCGATATCAGACGGGGTCGATCCCCCATGCAACCATACCGGATGGTGTGCACGACCACTACACCACCAATGTCGCCGGCCTGACCACTCTTTTTTCGATACAGAGAATCTATAAGAAGGCTTGTAATAGGAAGAACGCATTTCCAGTCTTATTCATCACTGATATACGCCTATTTTGTTAAGTGGCACATAAACGTTCGACATCAGACGAGAATTGAACCAAGGATCACCCTTACCCGGTGGGCGCGTGCAACCACTACTCCACCCATGCTACCGCTCTGTCACCACTCTTTCTCAATATAAACTATCTTCTTTGGGGTTTCGTCTTGTTTTGATCCTTTCGGGACCGTGGACCCACTGCTTCTGCATCTCCAACTTCCACCGTACCACTGTTAGACGCAAGAGCGTGCCATTGTTGAACGCAGCACGCTGGGGTTAGAGATGCAGAAGAGGTGGAGTGAACCGTTTTAAGCTGTCCAGTTGGAGAAGCAGAGGCTGTGGGTCCACGGTCCCGAAAGCGTTGAGTCCTTTACAGGTCTGACTAGGCTTCCATCTATCACTTTGTGCTTCATTTCATAAAATAGATTGTCATTCTTCAGTCCACAAATCCCTAATAAATGTGGTACTGCGATGTGATTTGGTCATAATTTCAGGATTACAATGGTGCAGAGTATGACCAATTTTTCAAGCGAAGAATCGCGTAGGGTAATGCAATTATATGCAGCTCTAAATGCTAACAAAGATGGATATATATCAGTGTCGTTAAACGGTTTGTTGTTTCCTTGGCCCAATTTTTTTGCTTGTGATCTCATGTTCTGTTATCGTCGCGATTTCAGAAATGCTCAACCTTCTGGAGCAGATGGATAGACTCCGTCTGTCATGGAAAGCTGCCGAAGAGAAAGCAGTACATTATGAGCAAAACCACGCAAAACTTAACGCGGAGCTCGAGTTAGTTTTCCTGGCCACCACGGGATTTATTGGTAGTTCGTGGACTTTTCAAGTATTCAATACTTACCTGAATACTTGGAAGGTCCACATTCACAATTTGTGCGGGCCCCAGCACATGAAAGTGTGCTAGTTTAGCGATTTTGTTCCCTGGGGTTTCGTGAGGTGAGCCTAGCTAGGGCTTCCTCGGGTCGTCACCACATTAGAGCAGTTGGCGACTCTTGTGGGTTAGAGGGAGATTAGCACGTTGAGACTAGTAGCTAGTAGCCACCAAAACGGCGGTCATTTTTGGCGCGATTTTCTTGTAGCTTCGAGTGGAAAGGTCAGAGTCCTTAGCATGAATGACCCTGTTATTGAGAAGGGAGGAGGGTTGAGCCTCCGTTGTATTTCGCAGTCTTACACCAGAATCACCCCCAGCTATAGGCGGTAAAATATTGGGGAGACAAGCCAAGGATCGAATACGTTTTGTGTCTTAGGAGAATTCTGCTTCCGTTGACAAGCTCACTCATAAATCTTTTTTATGTGGCTAAAGTCTCGACCCTCGGGCTATGATCCTGCGCTGGAGGCCCACTAAGCACTCTGTCCCTCCGGAATCTGAACTAGTACCACACTTGGCTGGGCAAATGGCAGCACTGACTTGATTCAACGATAGTCTACCACTAGTAATTGTGAAAACCTGATATGCATTCGATCCACCTCAAACGATGCTTAATGACGTCAAATGCATAGCACCACTCGGATTGATCAGCGCTACGAGCTCTATTATTTATGCGTATGACTAACGTTTCGGCACTTTCGCTTCATCAAAGCCGCAATGATCTGGGTGGAGTGTCCATAGCAATTCTCTTGGTCCGCTGTTGGTCTTCGAAGCTGTCGTATTGAGACGAATGGAGTAGAGTGGATCATCACACGAATGAAGTAGCGTTCTCAGCGTTGCCCTTCTAGACAGGACTCGTCAGTCATAATAAAGATTAATGGAAAGCTCGTGTCAACTCACCGGATAAAAACAGATGTTGGTCATCCATACACAGTTTTAATAGAAGTGGGAATCAAAGAAAACTTCGAAAGTTTGGTCATTTTCTTCTCCTCTCTGAAATCTGAGTGGATCCGTTGCAGATCTGTGACGGCACAGCTACGTCGTTGTAATGCTGAGCTCAAAGACTCTCGGGCTCAGATTGTTTCGCAGCTTGATGAGATTGCTGCTCTACGAGCCGACGTTGATGAACTTCTTCAACGTTTCCAGATCGTAAAAGAAGTTCTAAAGGTAATCCCGGGAAATTTCTTTCTTTTTTCAGTTCCAAAGATCGAGTAGAAAAATCAGAACTGATGAGGTTTAGGTGAATCTTTGGTTTTGAAAGGAACATTCAAGGCACTAGGTGTCTTCGCGTAAGCTTTAATAATCGGCGTGTTTGAGTGGATTTGTTTTGTTTTTAGTCGGATATTGAACAGCTTCCACCAGAAAGTCGTCAGCAGCTTGCTTTTTTGCGTAATCCCGATCTCGGACGATCGAATTCGAATCGTATTGCAAGACAGCAATATGTGGAGGTACCTCATGTTTGTGTTGTCGTGTTTCAATAAGGAAAAAAATATAGAGCACTTCGTTTAGGATGGAGAATCCGGAGAAGCGATGGATTACGACTTGAGTGAGAACACGACGAATAACTTGGACGATGACGACGAGCATGAAAGGTAAAATAGGCTTGAGAAAGTTTTCGAGTGCTGATGTATGAATGAGATGAAAGATAAGTCAGAGGTGCCAGACAGATCACATGGGAAGGAGCTTGCTCTTCATACGCCTAAAATCTATGTGTTCACAAATTGAATGTCATGAGTCCACGAGAAATAAGGAAGGCCTGTTATGACAACTTTACAGTGCTAGACACGTGTTTTGACATTACAGCCTCATCGTAGCACGGTGCCTTTCGGTTCACCCATTCCCTTGCAGAACGATATAGCTCTACATATAAAGGAGTCGACGCCGAATTATTTCAAAATTATTGCATGTCAGGTGATAAAATACCCGACATTGCAATGACCAATGGTGGAACGCTCGTGGCTGGTAAAAGAAATCATAACTAGATTTGGTTGTTTTTATACACCTCGCTCAGAGCAATTTATAATCTGGTAACATATCTAGAGCCTTTCATGTGATCTGTTATGGCTTTTAGCGAGGTTTATAAAAACAGGCGAATGTAAAGGTTTGGTTCATTTTGCCAACCATAAGAGGTCGACTCATAGTCACTGCAATATCGAAGATTTTATCACCTGGTATTCGATGATTTGAAAAGATTAGGCGTCGATTCCTCTATATGTCCCCCTGCAAGGGATTGGCAGAATCGAAAGGCACTGTGCCACTGATGAGGCTGTACTGCTGAAACATGTGTCTAGTTCTGTATAAGTGCCATGACAGACTTCATGAAAGGCTCAAGAAATATCGGATGATATATTGTTTCGATCGAGATCTATAAAAACAGTTGAATCTAAAGGTAATGGTATGATTTGGCCAAGTAGGTGAACTAAAAATGGAAGGCATAACAAAACGATGAACTCTATTCTTCTCCTTGCCTCACTACTTCAAGTGTGCCTATGGATAGGAGTCTTGATTTTAATCAACTATTAACTGTGCTCTCAGGCGATCTCGATATCACTCAATTGGTCTACGGGGAAGACGCTCTGTTTCTGGACATCCACATCCACCAAGTGCAACCAAAAGAAAGACCAGTCGTCCTCATGCCGTTGCAAGCCCTGAGCCACCAATTAATGAAAACGAAGAGACAGTGAGTTATTGTGGTTATTGCAATAATCGTCAGCTTCCTACTATTTGGTGATTTGAGCGTGCATGGCACGGTGGTCAGAGGTGCTCTTCGGCGCATACGTTTGTCGATGTTCCGTTCTCGCGTTCAAGGCTCACCAAGCCTTCCATCTTTCCCGGATTAACGAACTGGCACCAGATTTGTCTTGGAGGGGGGCCATACTGATTTGATACATCGCATCGCTGGGCTAGGGCAAGTTCTTGTAAAGGCCAGATATGCATCAGTTATCTCAGACGATGCCAAATGAAGACGATTGCATGGTGCCTCCGTCATAAATTCATTTATGCCGAGAGTTTTTCTTCAAAATTTTATTGTAAGTGCTATATTCTCTACCTCTTGAGACATTGTCTTTTATACTACAATTCTACCATTCAGCGCGACTCCCCTCTACCTGCCAAAAGACCAAAGGAAACGAATGAAGAAATTGTAGCGACGACAACAATCACGATTGATCCCAATATGAAGAAACCATCTCAGGCTCAAGTGACGATCAGAAGAAGTATGAATAGAAGCATGTCAGCAGATGATTTATTCTCGAGTCAAGTTAGTTTTTTTTTTCTTTTACGAGGAATTTTTTTTTCGGTTATTGTTTAATAAGTTATTGTGATTGCAGGCCAAAACTCCTGCGAGTGCCCCACGAACTCCATTTATACCAAGAACTACGAGCACTTTGGAACTATGGTGGGCTTTCATTGTAGTCTCTTCAAAGTTGCCAATTTTGTTTTGAAATTGACGTTCATTAAATCAATTGGCCGATATATCTTATCGCCGCTTGGATTAGGACAAGCTTAGCATTGAAAGAAGACGATTCGAGACATTAAAATTTCGAAATGTTCTAGTAAGATATTTTAGAAAATATTGAATCAGTTGAATCGTTATTTTAATATCTGCATACTTGAATGGGATGTCTTAAAAAACATTGGACTCCTCCGACAAAAGTCTGTGATCTTTGAAACGGTTTGGGTGTGGTCTATGCAACAAACTCTGTCGGGATCATGCTTTCTCAAACACTTCCACTTCATCCAAAGTCCTTTATGTGCGGGATAAGAGTACTGGACGAAAGTTACAGATTTTTTTGATCACCATCTTTGGCAGGATACCGTACGCGACGTCCTTCACCAGTTTGCGATTCTTTCTTTTTCTGAAGGTGAAATGTCATGAGAGCTGCGAGGTGCACATATAGTTGATGGATTCCAGCTCTAAGGCTGTTGGCTGTGGTGCTATCGGATCCTGGTTGTGTGCCTCTCTTCAGGCTTTCTTTTGCAACTTGAAATCTAGGAAAGAGATGGACAGTGGGTGCTTCTTCAGCGGGGTATAAGAGTTCAGGATTGGGATTGTAGAACGGAAGGATCTAGTGAAGCGTTGACATAGAACTTTCCCTTCAGTAAGTCCAATATTATGACACGTTGTGATGGTAGATCCATCTTCATTGTCAGGGATATTATCGGGAAATCATGTTCACACAGATTCCTGCAGTGTTTCTGCAAACCGGTTTGTTTTTGATTTTTTTTTTCCAATATCTTATCTCTTCGTACCCTGTGATTCCTCTTGTGAAAGTCTTCTTGGCTTTATCATCAGCCGGGGTGTCACCAGTACTGGGCTTGACCCTCTTTTAGGTCGAGCAACTTCTTTGTGTTGATGCTTAGAAGGTTCTGAAGTCATTTTTAGAGGAGCTGAATTCCGTAGAAGTTTTGATCCTTTCGACTTCAGATTGTAGCTACCGACCAAGTATTCTGTGATCTGCTATTCGAAAGGAGAGTGGAATTTATGGGAAATATTTTTATCATAAATGACTTAACTTCTCTCTTCGTGGACAATGGCATGAGCTTCTTTCCAGCTCGTGAATAAGTCAAATGTTCTCACAGCTAGGGCGATGACCAGATAGATCGAGTGTAGAGTGGCAACGCAATAGAGATGTCAAAGAATCATCATCATTATGAGGATATTTTTGATGTCCATACTTATCGTGAGAAGAATACTTTATTCAGCAGCTTTTCTTTCTCGAGAACTCAATTGTTATAAGTTGTGAACGGGAATCCTGAAAAATGATTTTAATTCACATTTCGTTTATTCTTTGATAATTTTTTGATCCTGTATTTCTTGTTCCTTCCTAATCTGATATTGAGTCTTCAAGGACTTGATGGAGTTGTTCGTTTGGCTTCCTTGCTTCTTCGATTCAATTATATGATGAGTTAAGTTCCGTCTCATAAGATTCCCAAGTTGGTGAATAGCTGAACGTTACTGACCTTTTGACGCGTAGACTGGAAGCGAAAATAGCAAAGCGGCGTGGTGAATCTAACGCGATTTCCATTCGTGACAGAATTCTATGTAAAGATTGCCGTCTGAGCAGAGTGATATGGTGTTATAACTTCAGAACAAACAGATTCCATGAGAGTGTCGTGGGTCGTTGGACGTCCGTTCCGTGACGGTCCGGTACCAAGAACCTCCTTTGCAGCTGCAGTTCTGGTAGTTTTACAATAGTTGTCACGCCGTTGGACGTCGTGGAGGGAAATGTGTATTTCGGAGATTCTGAACTTCCTTCATCGCTGGTTGAGTTATTTGTTTTCCGTGGAGTCTCGAGGCTTTTCCATATTCGTGACCACTCTTAGCTACCTCCCCTTATGGAGATAAGAGATGTGTCACCTTGTTATCATCATTTGGAAAGCGTGATAAGGGATGCTCTCTGTCGTTATCTCTAACTGATCTATCGGATCAAAATGTCGAATCAAATCTAACATTACAGTAGCGTTTATTTTACCTTGATTTAGCCGCACACCCAAAACTCCTGGCGACGGATCATGGGCCAATGGAATGACACTAGCAACTCGCCGTCATCAGTTTCAGCCTTTGTCAGCATACTTTAAGGTTACTATACATTTTCATGAGTCATCTCGATGTTCAATGAAAAGCTATTTCTCCGTTGTAGATCACTTCCTGTGATGTTTGTCATGGTGGAATTAATTTTGCTGCAAAGCCTGCGTATAAGTGTCGTGACTGTTTACAGCTTGCTCATGTTTCTTGTTCTTCGTAAGTGTTCAAGCTATCTAAAAAGTTACGCTAGAGATGGCTTTGTTATGTTAGTAGTCATTTGAGATCGTTTTGCTTGCAGAAAATTAGTTGTACCCTGTGTTCCGAGGACGCTCATGTTGCACCGAACACCTAACAGACGAGGTCAGCCACAGTACCAACTGCAGGTTCGTTTCTGTTTCATTTGGTGTACTTTTGGTTTGAATGTTGTGTTTGAGTTAGAACAAGCTGTAGGTGAGCAACTGTGATTTTCCATCTGAAACCTTTTATTTGAGGAGTTCTGTCCGAATTTGCCGCCAATGATTGCATACCCAATAATTTACTGTGTTGTTGAGCTGGAGAGACAAGGTTTGCATCGAGAAGGTCTTTATCGTGTTCCGGGACGAAAGGACCATGTAAGCTTTGGGTTTTGCTTGGACTTCAGTATAATCTGTGACATGTTTGGTGCGAGCTACCGTTCTGTAAGCGCTTTCTTGAGTAGCTCTACAAGTACTGAAGTGACACTTCAATAATTTTTTTGTATTTAAATGCAATAGATAGAATGTTGGTATTCGTTTGTTTTAGGTACAGAGTGTACTAAATGAGCTACGTACATCGCGCGGTATCCCGAAGCTTAATTTTCAAGAAGAAGAGGTTATCGTTGATGTGATAAAGTCATTTTTGAGAGAGTTAAGGGTATGTTGTTCTTTGGACATGAAGTTGTCTTAATTTACGTTCTTCTTGACTCTTCCTAGGATCCATTGGTACCCAAGTCATCTCGTGAAGAGTTCATCCGAGCTGCTCAAACAAACAACATCATGTCTCTGAACGTCGCCATCTGTGATCTCCCACAACCTAACAGAGACACGCTGTCGTACTTAATGCTTCATTTGCAGAAGGTGCTTATTGTTTATCTACTCTATTGTTTTGTTAATCTACTGAAATGACTACATGAATCTACTGACTAATTGACTATATGACTGTTATTCAGGTGGAAGCCCTGAAGGAAGTGAACAGAATGACATTTGAAAACATTGCTCGTTGCATGGCGATTCCTATCATGGGTCAGGCTACATATCCACGTGGTGATTTCCATGTTGCATCTAGTGATGCTCGTGAAAAGGAACGATCCGTTCTTCAGATGCTCAAGATGTCTTCTGTGAGTTCATAGGTTGTTTTTCCTTCTGTCAATTTTGACATCACCCGTGATCCCATCAAGCTTTCTTTGATCTCCGGGATTATTGGTATTTGTCCTTGTGAAGCCTCATGGCCATTCAAAGTCAAAGTATACAAGCGCGATCTCATGGTCTATATGAGACCTTCATTCATACACTGTTAGTGAAAGGGCGGGCAATTAGTGACCTCCCATAGCATAGTAATCATAAGATTACTGATACTGATAAATGAGCCTATTAGTGGAGGTGTTGCCCTTGTTTTTACCCCTTTTGTCTCATAGCTTTAAAAAAGCTGCAGTGCAACGCAGTCTATCACCCAGAAACATTTTACATTTTCTCATTTTTTTGAATGCTGTCAAATCAGATCAATACAAACTGTTTTTGTAGGAATACTGGCAGCAGTTCCTCAATTACGATGTATCTCCTGAAGGGAATGCTACTGGAGGTTGCACTCCTGCTGCTCGCCCTACTCCTTATGAGACGTCGAGTGCCAACAAGAGTATGTTAGGTCCGGTTACTGTATCACCTGCTGCCCCGAATCTCGTGAAACCCATCCCGAGGCGACCGCAAAAGTTTTTTGACAGTCCTACGTAGACTATATTTTGCTATAGTATCTACCGTTTACGTATCATTCGATGTCTCTGGTTATCTCCTTTACAATTAGAAGATTTTTCTCAGTTAATGTGTGATTCTTTACTTACCCAAGCACTTATTTACTCTGAAACATTCTGCCGGTGTTATTCCGGAGTTTTTCAATCTAACATTTAACCCTTACGGAACCATGGACCCAGCCCTTTTCGTCTCTAACATTGGTTCTTGTTGTATTCAACCCCTAGCGTGCCATTATAAGACGCAATACGCTGGGGGTCAGAAACGCAACACAAATCAATGCTAGAGACGTGGATTGGGTCCATGGTTACGTGAAGGTTATGTAATTAGAAACAATATCCTTACACAATTTGTTACGTGAAGCATAATGCGTGTGAGAGCAATTGGTGACATAGAAAATCATAGGTCTTTGTTCATTTTATTTACATATACATGAGTGAAAAATAAACACCTAAATTTTACTTTGTCACCGCTTGGCTTCACGCGTTTATGGTCTACATATTAATTCTCATAATGAACTTTTCGTGTATTAGTCTTACGTTATTGCGGCGATTTCCAGTTACTGATTTACTGTATTAGCACAGCTGAGCGGCGCGTTTTTTATTCTCGATTAGAGCGCGAGATCTGAGTTCTTGATTTTTGTGCATATTTTATGTGGTATCTTGAGAATGCGGGCTTCTTTCCTGTTTCTTTGGGCAATCGTTTTACTATTCGGTTGTTCGAAAAGAGAGGTTGGAAAGAAAAGATAAGGATTAGAAAACTCCGTAGGGGAAGTTTTAGAGCGTTGTTCAATAGTGCATGAGCACTATCGCGTTGATGCCGTCCGAAACCGTTTGAGTAGTGTGGTCATGAGTGATAAGTGGTATACTTCTTTGGCGAACTTACAAACCATCATTTAGGTTTTCTTATTAATTATCTGTTGGGACAAATCGGATTACACCTCCATCAGAATCTTGGTTTGAATTTTCATTGGATCATCGTGCTTATTTTTTGCTCACTAATCTTTCATTTATTGATATCTAACCTCATTTTTGTACAATGGCTTCTAACGTTTTACTAATAGTCCATAGTGGTGTGACTAAACCTCTGTATGATACATTTGCTCAATAAATGTTTGCTGATACTTAGTTATGTCTTACTCGGTTTTTGTCAAACTGTGGAGTGACCTATTTCATTTCTTTGAAAAGGATAATATTTGTCAAAGATGATTGTGTCAGAGTCGTTGTAATTCAAGTCTGCAGAGGGTGATAATGATGGGTGATGCGGTAACAGTATTGCGTGATCCGGCGGTAGTGATTCCGTTGGTCTTGATGAGGGTGGAGGTTTGGCTCAAACGTCGGCAGACTGTACGCTTTCATCCATCTGAGGTCGGAACCCCGATACCAAATTTGTTCGGAGGCGGTCCGTTCTCTCCGATACTCGTGGGACGTTCTAGGACGATAATATCAGAACGAGAGGGATAAGCGACACAACCACCACTCAGTGACTACAATAAAGAAGTCTACAAATCGTCAGGCATTCGCCGAAAACAGGCAAATGGTGAAATATTTTGAAGAACATACGGGTGACAGACGCCTGGGAGCGAACTGAACACAAAGTCCTGGAAACTGCCCAGTAGATTGACGACCAATCTCTATCACCTATCCAATTTGAGTTGACCTCTAATTTTTCGGTCACTATAGCCTAGAGAGTAATCAAGGTGAAACGGTAGTTCACACTTGCATCAGCTGTCGTTCCATTGATGGTCCACTGACTTGAGTGGCTTTCCACTTGTCTCTGTCACGAGCACTGGGTCTTGGGTTTCCGGAGATTAGGTGAGCATACTATCTCCCTACGTGTTTGTGGAATACTCTGACAGGGAGTCGCGTCTTCCACTGTGCCACCAACATCCCTAGGTACCAAGTCGGTAATGGCTCTTGACCCGCGGCTCTAGCTTGGAGGCATCAGAAGTTCAGCCTGCCTGATTTTCGACGATTTCTTCGCGCTTGAGATAATGCGGGCTGATCCGTCAATTCTGCTTACGTAACTACGAGGTTTCCGACGCGTACGTTAAGGCATGAGGATCTTTGAGTTGAGCAGGTGGACACGAAGTTGTGTGTTTCTTGTCTCTCGAGATTCTTGAAAAGCTCCCTGAATCACTCGTTTTTTTTTTGCGCAACTCTGAAGCTGAGTCGTTCAACATGTTGACTTTTCGGCCAAAATAGTAAGTCACGGAATTGAAATTATTGAGATTTGAGCTACTAGATAATTGTTAAAATTTGAAAAAAAAGCAAAAGATGCGTTCTTTTCAAGCGATCGAAAAAAGGTTCGGATAACGAAAAAGATCTGAATTTGCGAAATCCAATCTCTTTTTAGCTGTTACAGCGCAACAGGAAGTCTTTTTCAAAAACCACATAAATTAATGGAGTCCTTGAGATTTGGTCTTTCGATAAGTCATTGAAAGTTAAAAAAAAAATCTTTGTTCAACGAGAAATGTTTGGACGAAAAACAAAAATTTTTGTGGTTTCAGCATAATTATGAAGCCATTTTCAAAACAAAACACACCTGTGCCTCGGTGGTGTAGTAGTTAGAGCACGCGTTCCCGGATAGGAATAAACGCGGGTTCGATTCCCGCCTGAGGCCGTATTTTTGCTCACCACTCAATTCTCTGAGTTATACAAAACACACCATTAGAAATCTTTTGATTTGAGCTATTGAACGACTACTAATCTCCAAGAAACCCTAGAAATAGCGTTTGGGTGTCGGAACAATGCACCGATAACGGAAAAGTACCAGCAATAGTTGTCAACATCGTGAGGGTCTCCCCTTTCAAATAGAAACACAGTCTTGCTTGTTTTCCACTGAGTGGGAACCTTGCATTCTCACGCTTAACCAGTTCGAAACCACAGTTGGAATTGCCGTGCGCAGCGTTATCATGCAGTGCGCGAATTTTTCTATTCAATTAGAGATTTTCTCTCCGTTTTGGGATTCTGGAATGGATGGGAATGGGAAAAAATTCTAGATTACTTGTAATGCTTCGGTACTTCACATGTGCTTTTGTTGCAATTATTCTTTATGCGTAAATATAAGACCCTCTTTCACTGTCAATCACACTGTTGGCATTCTGTCAATTGCAACAAATTGTGCAAAGAATACTACGGTTCAAATCTATTAATTTAATGTCTCGTTATAAACAATACTCAGGAAATACTGTAGTAACTAGAAACTAGATCGAACTGAATAATTTGTCAAAAATGATGTTGTGCAGTGTATGTAATGCCAGCTCATCGTTAACTCTCACTACAACCACTCTTTCGGGTCCAAAAATAGCAAAAAGGGTACACTGTCCTTTTTGCGGTTCTTTCCTTGGGGACAGTTCTTTTTTCACTAAAATTTGTTAATTAATCAGTAGCTGTAAAAATGGCGATTCTACCATTTTGCTCGGTTTTTGAAAGGACTTTCTTGGTTGCTGTAACAACGCAGAAAAAATTATGTTATTTTTGAGATTGCATTTTGTGTTGCACTCATGTTTTCATGGATTTTTCGCCGGCCAGAGTTTCTACTCAAGGCTTTATCAGTCGTTTGAAAACTTGAAACTCGGCGATTCTGAAGCTTAATTAGATTTTTGATTAGGTCTTTATGTAGTGTTGTGAAGGGTAAAAGAAGATTACGTTTTGCACTCGAGGTAATTAGCCTGTTGCTTGGAGTTCATAATGGGTTTGCTGAAATCAAGATAAAATAAAGAGCTATTACTCATGGAAAGGTTGACAAAAATCTGTTTTATAAATCCATATAAGTTGCAAATCCTATTCTCCGCTACTCTTCCGAAAATCGTTCAGAGTTATCGATGAACTGAGAATGCATGCAGTGCGCACGATCATTTTTGAAATGATTTATTGTGTTTTTAATCTTTGATGGTATTTCACACACACACAAGAGTCATGTATGCACCAAGAGCATAGATCGTGTAGAGTAAATTGTAAAGTATCAAAACAATGCAAGAAACCGAAACAGTTTCACAAAAGGGAGAAAAAACTTCAATCAATCAACGAAAATCACACGCCTTGTCGATTGCACTGCGCGTGGTCAATCCAAATTTAATTCCGTAAGGTTCTTGATAAGTTGGAATTTCTAGTGGACGTGGGCATTTTTCTCTCTGGGAAAGACATCTATAGAAGATTTTCTGGTAACGTAACATTTTTATGGCCATAAAGGGTCTTTACCAAATAAAACCGTTGCGAAGCAAGCGACGAGCTACTTACTCAATGTGTGAAACGTGATTTTTTTTCCCGTTACTGCAATGCACTAGAAGATTGTTTAGAAAAACAGACTAGGTGTTAGAATTGCTAGTTTTCAAACTATCGGACGACTACTGAAATTCCACTAAAAAGCTAATCATAAGCGATAGCCTAGCACACAAAGCACTCCGAAGCGAAACGAAATTTCTGTTCGTCGCTACTGCAGTGTAGTAAAAAGCTGTGCTTGAAAATCGAGTTCGCATTCAAAATTGCCGTTTTTCAAAAAAAAAGATGGCTACTGAAACTTTATTGGTGAAATTTTGTCTGGCGAAAAGCCATGCAAATTCGAGTGCAGAATACCCTGTACACCTCAAAGAATAAACGTAATTTGCTCCTCATTGCCACAGCTGACCACAAAAGCTTCCTCAAAAATCAAGCATAGTTTCATAACCGCAGTTTTCTCAGCTATCGATCAAGTACTAAAAGTCTAGTGAAAAGCCTGTGCTGGACAAGGAAACCACGAAAGGCTCGTGTACCAATTTTAGTACACTTGGTCTCGATAGGGTTACAGTGTGAAAAGCCAAGTCAGTGTGTTGGTGAGTACCGGCGGTTGGGTTTTTCGAACGAGCAGGTCTTATGCTGTTCAAATTGGATCTTGGTCGGATTTCTCTAAGGAGGATCGGTGAAGAAGATGATTCAAATGGAACTTTGCACTAGAATGTTTGTACATAATGACTATGGGCCTGTGGTCGTCCACCGAAATCATTGCTTTTCTTTTTCTGTATTCAAAGCATTCAGGGTATGCTAATCTGCGGTGAACAGTGTGAATTACATCTACAAGAACACTCTCGATTCCATCTCTCTTCATCATCTGTTACGATAGTACTATCATTTTGAAGTTATATTGCTTCAAATCCATTTGTGACGCAAAACTGCAAAAGTATATCCTGTTTTTCTTATCTCAATTAGCTGACGCGAGGTTGGTAAGTTAGTCGCAGTAATTCGGCTGACGTTTCGGCGACCAGCCTTTCCGCCGAATTACTACGACTAATTTACCAGCCTCGCGTCAGCTAATCAACATAAGTTTTCTCAATTTAATGTATCAATTAATTATGCCAAGGTTTACAGAAAGTCGAATTTTTTTATTTGTCCTCTTTCTCTGTTATACTTTGATGTGAAATAATTCACTGTCATTTGTTCTTCTTCATAGTACACAAAACAAATTTGCTTTTAGAGGATTTTTCAGAATGACAGTACCGGACGTTGTGAGCGCTGACTGGCTGGTCAAACATAAGGTTACACTTCAAGATCCTTCCTTCCTTTAGAATAACAAATGTAAAGCATAATTTATGAAATGTCGCAAAAAGAAGGAACCATTCGTACCTTTTGGTTCATAGTCCGAGATGGTTTTTCTATGGAAAGCTTTCCCTTTTGGTAACATCACTTTATCAACCCTTTGGTATTGGCTGTTGATCGCTCCGCAATTTCCGTCATTTAATTGGGGTTTTTTCTCCTTTTTGAAAAAAATTTGGGGCTTTCCGTGATACTTCGATGCTTCATGTTTATCTAGCAGGCCGAGTGTTATAACTGCCTTTTTTGAAGCTATCAGATGACCGTTGAAGGTTCAGTAAAGAAGCTCTGTTTAGCAAAAAAGACCTCCAAATGCGCGTGTACAGATTACTGTGTACACCGTTCTCAGGAGGATGATTTTTATTCTTATGATACAATATTATTTGCAGGCATTTTACGCTCTAGTAGACAATCAGCAAGTGTTTTCTTCCAGAGTCTTCCTCATATGTAGAATTTTCATAGGATTCCGTCGTGATACTCGATGTAACTTACGAAACTCAACCAAAGCCCGACCCAGTTACTTTCAAGAACAACCACTACGCGAAATTTAAGGATCTGATCGCTGAGAAGGCACGTGGTGATTTATTAATTTTTCCAAGGTCTTGTCGTTAAAGGGCCTATCTAGTTTTTCATGATGATTTCCTACCTTTGTTTTTCGGATATTATCGCTTTTCTATAAATTCGGTCAAATTATGTCTACAAGAGTCGTCAATCAAGTAAGATTAGTGAAAATCGTTTGAAAAGCCATTTATTCAACCTAGATAAAAGAAAGAGCGATAGTGAAACGTTTTGGGACACAAAAACTGCAGTCTGACGGTCGACAAATAAGAGATAGTCCTGAAAATCGTCTGGACTGATCTTTCAATTTGTTTCTTGATCTTCGTACTTTTCAGTTCTTTTCATATTTTTCCCCTATAACTTGATCTTCCAGAAAAGAAAACGTTGAGCAAGTGGAACAGGAATTTTTCACATTTCTTCTGACAGTGAGTAGTGTGTTCTGATATAATCAGTAAAAGAAGTTCATTTCATTGTACGCAAGCATCTATAACAATCTTAACTTTTCCTGGGCTCTCCTCCCATCCTATTGATCCGAAAGAATAAAGCTACCGTAAGTGATAATGTTTCCAACAGTTCATCTGCTGTTGTTCAGCCTAATGCCACTTATCTAGCCGAACACATTCCTGGAGCATCGCATTACAACATCGATATCGCCTATTTTCCCAGCAAGTGAGTAAAACTTTCTTGGACTGTAGTATCCGAAATGGTTGTTTTCTGGATTCAACCTATGCTTGCTTATCACTTTCATATTCGTCCGCTTCGATCTTTACCCACCAAATGAGTTCGAGAAGTACATTCGCATGCTTGGTGTGAATGATGGAGATCATGTAGTGGTGTACAGCAGAGGACCAGCTGCCGGGATGCTATGGGCAGCGAGAGCTTGGTGGACATTCAAGGTCAGTATAAGCTTTTTGTCTGAGCCAAATATGAACCCTCTAGGGATGGTAGTTGATCGATCGCACAGTGAAACTTGCAAAAGTGGCCCGATTTTCGTTGTTCACTTAGGATTTTTTCTCCATTACAGTTATGGGTAATGAAATTAGAGTTAACGGATTACAGGGCTGTTGGAAAGTGGAACCTTGCGATTTTTCTGCTGCTTTGATACTCTATGATTTTCTCTGCGTGATCATATTTTTTTCGTGCGCATGTAACTTTTCTATACAATCAAAACTTTTAGTGCGTAACATAATCTTCTTTCTGTTCTTACAGCAATTTATGATGACTTTTCGAAAAACCAATGCAGAATTAAAATTCTCGAGATTTTGGCTATAGAATGACTACTAAGAGTTTGGCAAAAGCCATATCCAAGCCCCAGGTGAACAAATAAAGAAAACTGAGTGGCTACAACGTAAGAAAAAGGCTTTTCAATAATCAAGCATATTGTTGATATCGTGGAGATTTACGCTTTTGAATGATTGCCAAGTGTATAAGAGGATTTTGTCCAGCGAGAAAGGCTTTCAAAAATTGTGCACCTCAGCTGGTGCGCGTCGTGTCCTAGAGGTTAATCTTTGATCAATTCCTTATTTTTGAGCCTAACCCGAGGGTTTCATAGTACAATATAATCAAACGGTTGGCTTTTCGGCGACCTCACCTTCATCAGAGCCTGGAAAGATTAAGTCGTTCACAACTGACTCAACCAAACACCTTTATTACCTCATTAGAAGAGTACCACGAGACTTAAATTCAAATCACATCAAGCACAAACAACCCTACAACTTACTCACCGCTTTCTAAAAATCTTCAAGTGGAGAGCAATTGGTAGAGTTTATATGGACGAACTGAAAATCACCCTTCGCACCAAAATAACAGTCCAATGTGCTGTCCTATCACCTCTATAACCTGTCACTTGTCGTCTCGATGATCGTTGAGTGATTCGAGCGGGCAGCAACAATGCTTTTTTCTTTCTAGAACTTCGTTTGGGCATCATATCTTTTTCTAAGCTTTTCGCGAAGAAATTGGGCTATCGGGTGGTGGTCTGCATGTGGAGCGCTCAACATTCCGAGTAATCCAGTCGATAGAGACTCTCTTCCATCGGTTGTCGGTAAAGCGCATTACGGGTTCGTCCCCCTCTATTTTCAATAGCCTGGCGCGTAGAACGACATCTTTAATCTGCGATCGTTGACGTAGGTCAGGACTTCGGAATTCATCTCTCACTTGCAAGATATGGGATATTCCCAACATCGACCTTTCGAATGCACGTTAAAAAATTTCAAGCAATCTTTCATCCTGCTTGCGTAGCAATCAGATTCTGCTGAATACGTTAGAGCAGGGATAACCGTTGAGTGAAAAGGTGAGCTCCGAGTTTCGTGTTCTTCGTTCTCTACTGTGTCACATGACGTGTAATAACGAGGCATTCATCCCTAGAGTTTATGCTTAGATCAGTGATATTATTTGGAACACTTTTAAGATCTAACGCGCTGATTTTCTATGTTCCTGTGCGAAGACGGTGACTCCTAATTCGGTATCTATTCCATTATGTATCTGTATCCTATGCGAGCCCAGCGGGCTAGTTGGTCTTGCTTTACGCTTGCCATCTAGGTGTTCTTTAATGCGGACACAAAGTGGCCTACACGTTTCGCTGATGTAATTATCTCCACACGCTCTACAAGGGATTAAGTAAACTGTACCTATATTCATACAATCACTGTCTCTACCCTTGAGGCATGTCATGCACTCCTGCGTTGTACATGGTCGTATAAGCAGTTGCGAACTAGTTGACGCATCAGAGCACTTTGTGGTATCTCAATGACTTTTGACGATTCTCCATCTACAGTGAAGTATCATATTATTCCGAGCTATTTTCCCAATGAATTGGCTGTGGATATACACAGTCCTTAGCTCCTCTGTCTCTTTACCAAATTAGAACGGCAAAAGACTTCGTGGACATTGAACATGTTATAATTATATATCCAAAGATGCTGAGTGATATGCAAAGCTTTCGACCTCAGACGAGAGTTGAGCCCGCGTTGCACCTATAGCGGCGGCGTGTGTTACCACTACACCCCCTGAAATGTGCTTACTAGAACAAACTCCTTGACGGTTGGTTACTGAAAGCTTCAATGATCAATGAGGAAAGATAACAGAGCTGTGGCCTCGGTGGTGTGGTGGTAGCACGCGTCACCGGTTTGGGTGAAGCACGAGTTCAACTACCGCTTTGTCCGAAAATTTGCGTATCCTCAGTAATCTTGGATTGACAATTATAACATCATAAGATTGCTATAAGAGCAATAAAATGGAAATAACGTGGGTTCAATTTGAATATGGCTCTAACCTACTTGTTCGAGTATTTGAGAATTCATCTATCTCCATTCATTTGAAGGGTTTATTGAACTACGATATAGCTACTCAAGCGGTAGCTTTATGGCACTATAGATCAAATAATTTTGAATGTTTTGGTGCATGAGATGATCTGGCAAAGTTTCAGGTCTATGGTCACGAAAAGGTTTCAGTTCTTGACGGCGGTATCGATGCTTATAAAAAGGCCGGACATCCAGTAACCAATGATGTGGTCGTTGCGAAGGCAAGTAGTCTTATACTATGATTGACCTATGACAAATCAAATGCGGCATCTTCATTAGTTTCAATGGACAAGTGAAACAGACAGGAGGTTTGATATTGGCAATATCTTTCGTATGAAACGAAATCTTAAACATAAAAAGTGATAAAGATTATTAGCAGCTTATGTTCCCTTATATTAGCGCCTTCAAGGTGTAGAAGTGTTAAACGCTGATCAAAATTGATATCGTATTCACTGTGAGGTGAAGGTGGTGAAGATGGATTAGAGCTATAACCGTATACAAACCTACCGCAAACCTACCGTAACCATTAGAACATACGTAGGAATGCGACATGAAGTGCATAAAATGGGATTTGTTCACTTGTGTACTGGCTTCTAGAATCGCATTTTAGCCAATGTTGAGAGATCGGCAAGAAATGCATGCCACCGGCTCAACCAACAGCGATAGTGCTGAAAAGATCTGTTTGAATTTCACGGATAGAGTTGCTTTTCTACAAAGATGAATACTTAAAAATAAAATCATACCACCAGTTACAAACCTTTGAATAGAGGCCGTAAATCAGCTTCAGCAGTTTACAAAGCAGACGTTTGTGAAGCTATTTGCTTCAGATGCACATGTTTTGTTTTAACACATATATATATATATATATATATATATATATATATATATATATATATATATATGACTAAGATTGTCTACACTTGGCACCACTTGGAATAGGCTTCAAATGAAAAGGGCAACTGTAAAAGTAAAGTGCAACTTATGCGGATTCGATAGTCACTACCAACTGCTCTCATAGCGCGCTAAGGTAGACTGAAATTTCACATTGATGGTGCGGCTTCGCCTTTTGATGCTCAGCATATCTTCCCGTCAATGAAACACCGTGCAGTTGATCTTAATTTTTCATAATATCTTGAAACTTACAATTTATTGCCTTTTTTCATTACCTCAGTGCATCTAATTTGATCAAAATTATTTTGCTCCATGACAAAATCTAAAAATTCTGTGAATAACATAGAATAACTCGACAACGCTTTCCAAAGTCTGAAGAAGGCGAAACCACTGCAGCGTCAGGTGTTAAATAAACTACATTATATTGGGTCTTCTAATAAGTTTTGACACTAGAGCAATGAACGTCATATTTATTGACCAGAACTAATCATAATTGCTTGACAACATAATTCAAATGATGTGCCATCAGTCTGGACACGTTTCTTGCCATCTCCAAGTAGCAAGTCAATGCCGCGCTCATGGAACTAATCATCTTTGAATTCAAAGAAAGTTGTCAATCTTCGACACAAATGATTGATATCTCGCTTATTCTTCTTGCTCAGGAAGTGCTCCAGTGACCGGAAGAGGTGATAGTCAGACGACGATAAGTCAAGATTGTACGGCGCATGATAACAGCAACTCCTGGCTCAGTTCGGTCAACTTCTTCTGTCAATTTGACGGCATGCAACCTTCGATGTTTTGAAGCAGGATGGGAAGGCGGTGACTTCAAGTTGGTGTTGCCGGAGCGAAATTGAGCAAAGAGCCGAAGCTCTGTTTGCCTGATCCTTGAGCATTTGCACGGTTGATGTTCTCGAAGGCGGTGTGCATCACGTCCCAATTCGTGCTCGTAAAGCTGAAAATTTTGATAGAGAGTTCGTCGAGCGGCCATGATGCGGCAATTGTGAACAGTAATTGTGAATTTTGCTAGCAAAATAAAGCTCAGAAAATTCTGTACAGAGCGATATTGATTTGCTGCCTGAGAGATGGCAGAAATGCGTTCAAGCTGACGGCGATACTTTGAATAGTGTTTTTGAGCAATTTTAGTAGCCTCTATTTAATGAATTTGGTGTTTGTTGCTCTAATACCAAAACTTATGAGAAGACCTAGTAACAGCGTGTTTGCGCATCAAAAAAGATCATGATTTAGTTCCCAAGACCGACTGTCTATTAACCTCGGCATGCTTCAGTATGATTCTTGATTTTCTTCTTTGAGCAGAACACGAGGTGTTACATTAAACTTTATTCGATAGCTGACGTTTCGGCAGTTCGCCTTCTTCAGAGCCTGGAAAGGTCAAAATGTTTGCAATACAATCAGTCAAACACCTCCATTACTTCTTTAGAGAAAATCACCAGACCTAGATTTCAATCGCATCAAGCAAAAATCAACACTTAACATACTCACCGCTTTTTATATGTGTTCCACTGGATGATCCAAGTGGAGATCACCGGCAAGAGAGACACATAGGCTCGTAATGCACCCTACCCATCAAAACAACAGTCTTATATACTGGCTCATATCACGAGTGTTTACAAGGCATTCCTCCTTGCGGTTTATGGTCGGATTGGTCGTTTTTTTATATGTGTTCCACTGGATGATCCAAGTGGAGATCACCGGCAAGAGAGACACATAGGCTCGTAATGCACCCTACCCATCAAAACAACAGTCTTATATACTGGCTCATATCACGAGTGTTTACAACTTTTTATATGTGTTTCCACTGGATGATCCAAGTGGAGATCACCGGCAAGAGAGACACATAGGCTCGTAATGCACCCTACCCATCAAAACAACAGTCTTATATACTGGCTCATATCACGAGTGTTTACAACTTTTTATATGTGTTCCACTGGATGATCCAAGTGGAGATCACCTTTTTTTTTAACTCTTAAATATTTATACGATATAAAGTGGAAGCACCAGTGATGGATCTCCGGCCATTACTCTACTGTAGGTATATAGATGATTGTTTGATTATCTGTTCCACTCAAGAGGAGCTGGATGATTGTTTTAGATTGCTGAATGCACAGTCAGAGTATATAAGATTCACCCGTGAGATACCAAAAGACGATTGGCTTCCATTCTTGAACGTGCAAATAAGCTTAACTGAGAGAGGCTACATAACGAAGTGGTACCGAAAGCCAAGTAGTAAGAATATCTTGGTTCACTATCTCTCTTCTCATCCCTCACATACGAAGAAGGCGCTGGTAAAAAACATGTTTCGAACAGCAGCCAATGTATGTACCGGGGAGGAGCAGAGAGTAGAATCCGTGAAACTGGCGCGGGAAATAGCCACTTCTAATGGATACGAATTCGTAGCCCCTCGGCTTAGATTTAGAGGAAATAATGCGCCTCCGAACGAAAACTTAGTTGAAAGGAAAGTCCCGTTTATCATCCCGTTCTATTCAAATGAGGTTAGTACAGCTATAAAACGATGTTTGAAAAGAGCGGGCTTAGAGCAATCGGTGGCCATTATTGAAATACCACCGAATACTCTAAAACGCCAACTAGTTCGCAACCGCTTATATGACCGTCTCTGTATGATGAATGATTGTAAAATATGTCCTAACGGCAGAGACGGTGATTGCGTGAGCGTAGGTACAGTCTACCTAATCTCTTGCAAAGCGTGTAGTGATAAATATGTTGGCGAAACGGGTAGGCCGCTCTATGCACGCATAGAAGAACACCTAGCTGACAAGCGTCTTAATAGACAAAACACCCCGCTAGGGACGCATAGAGCACAGAAGCACGACGGAGTTGATTTTGAAATCGAAGTCACCATCCTTGCGCAGGAGCAAAAAACATCAGCGCGAAAGATCTTGGAAGCATTTTGGATTAATACGACCAATCCAACCATAAACTGCAAGGAGGAATGCCTTGTAAACACTCGTGATATGAGCCAGTATATAAGACTGTTGTTTTGATGGGTAGGGTGCATTACGAGCCTATGTGTCTCTCTTGCCGGTGATCTCCACTTGGATCATCCAGTGGAACACATATAAAAAGCGGTGAGTATGTTAAGTGTTGATTTTTGCTTGATGCGATTGAAATCTAGGTCTGGTGATTTTCTCTAAAGAAGTAATGGAGGTGTTTGACTGATTGTATTGCAAACATTTTGACCTTTCCAGGCTCTGAAGAAGGCGAACTGCCGAAACGTCAGCTATCGAATAAAGTTTAATGTAACACCTCGTGTTCTGCTCAAAGAAGAAAATCAAGGATCATGATTTAGTTATCAGTTATACAGTTATCATGAAAGAGTCTTAAGATAGTGTCTCTTAATTATAACAACATTGAGAGCTTATCATATGAGACATTTCATATATTGCACTGGATATTTGAAGCCTGGAAACTGGTCCGCTAAAACCATCGACTTCTCGCGTTTCATCACATTCGACGAACTCGAGAAGAAAAACGCAGATGGAAGTGCGATATTCGATGATTTGCGAAAGGTAGCTCTTCGAACTAGTACCTATTTTCAGCTGTGACTAATTTTGGTAGTCCCCTATTAATAATTCACCTGGACTGCCTATTTTCTATGACGTGCAATCTGCCCTCAATATAGTAGTAATCACTTTGATCTCATGTCTCAGATTAGAGATTCTGCTAGCTATTTGAGGAGTCTCTTTCCATGGAAGGTAATAATGATCTCATGCAAGTGCACACTCTTTTTTATTTTTGGGTTTTACTTTTAAGAATGATGTGCATCTCTTTGTAGGGCATGTTGAAAAGCTTTATATTGCGACCCATACTTGTTGTTCAGATCAATTACTTAGACGCCCGTCCATCACCGGTTTTCAAAGGCGATGTCCCTCTGGGCATTCCAGCTGAAGGTGGGCTTTTTAGATTTGGGAATGAAATAATAAGAAATAAACTTGTTTAGAATGTGTGGATGATTTTATTAAGGTTGGGAAGAAAGTTCTGGGACACTTCAATGGGCATGAGATAACTCCCATGCATCACCTGTATCACCTGTCGTCCCGTTAATCGTCGAGTGACTCGAGCGGGTACCAGCAACTCTTCCATTTTTCCCTATCGCGTGCAAGAGTAGCCCAGTGGGTCCTCCTTGCTCTAGAGATTCGCTGAGCATCATATCTTTCTTCTATCGCTTTCGTGAAGGAATCGGATCAACGGGTCAATGGTCTTCCTTTAGAGCGCTTGACGTCCCGAGGAATCCAGTCGGTAACGGCTCTCGTCCATCGCTTGTCGTTGAAGCGCATCACGTGTCCGGCCCACCTTATTTTCGATATCCTGGCGTGTAGAACAGCGTCTCTGACCTTCGATCGTTGACATAGGTCGGAACTTCGGATCCTTTCTCTCATTTGCGAGATACGGGATACTCCTAGCATCGACCTTTCGACTGCGCGTTCGATAATGGCAAGTGATCTTTCATCCTGCTTACGTAGCGACCAGGTTTCTACTGCATACGTCAGGGCAGGGATAATTGTCGAGTCGAAAAGATGGGCACGGAGTCGGATGTTCTTTGTCCTCTTCACTACATCTTCGATGCTCTTAAACGTTCCCCAAGCCGCTCGTTTCCTCCTGCTTAACTCTGGAGCTAGGTCGTTCATCATGTTGATTTCACGACCTAGATAGACGTAACTGGAGCATTCGGAGATGGTCGTTCCGTTGAGCATGAATGGGGCATTAGAAACCCATCCGTCCCTCATGAACATTGTTTTCGTTAGATTCAGTTGAAGACCAATCTTTCCACAGGCGTTATCGAAGCGGTCAACATTCGTTCCGCTTGGCTGATGTTTGGTGTTATGAGAACGATATCGTCAGCTAAGCGAAGATGGTTTAATTGTCGACCGTCAATTTTCACTCCCATTTCGTCCCATTCTAATGTTCGCATGACGTTTTGTAGGGTGGCAGTGAATAGTTTTGGCGAAATCGAATCGCCTTGTCGAACCCCTCTTCTTACGTCAATGGTGGTATTGTTGTAGAATGGAGATATTTTGGTCGTGAAATCTTTATAAAGCTCACGAAGGATCATTATGTAACGAGTAGGGACGCCCTGGTTATCCAGAGCCTCTATAACCGCTTATGTTTCCACTGAATCTAAGGCTTTCTTTAGATCGATGAAAGTGAGACAGAGTGGTTGTTTGTACTCTCGTAAATTTCAATGAGTCTTGTAATCGTGTGGATGTGGTCCATGGTACTAAATCCTTTTCGGAACCCTGCTTTTCGCATGGCTGTCCTTCATCCAGTGTTCTGTCAATCCTGTTTAGGATGACTCGAGTAAAGAGTTTATAGACAACGGACAGCAAGCAGATTGGGCGATAATTGCCTATGTCGTGAAGGTCTCCCTTTCTGAACAACAGCACGGTCTTGCTGGTTTTCCATTGAATAGGAACCTTGCATTCTGACAGCTAGCGAGTGAAGAGCCGAACCAGGGTGTTGATGAGAACTAGCGGCAGATTCTTCAGATGTTCCGGTCTAATCCTGTCTGGACCGGGTGTTGTTCTATTCTTCACCGACGATATAGCATGTCGGATTTCGGAGGGGAGGACCGGTGGGACGACATATTCGTCCTCTTTCAATTTATATGATTGTAAGAGGGCATGTGTAGCGAAGAGATCCGAGTAGTATTGGTGGATGATCTTCTCCATAGCCCTTCTCGAAGCTGTAAGTGTCCCGTCAGGGTATCGGAGTGCAATCATCTTGGGCTTATAGTTGGCGAAGCCTCGCTGGGCTTTGCGAATGCTCTTCCCAGCTTCTGCAGCTTCTGCCATAACTACGGCTCTTCTCTCTTTGAGGTCTTCTTTTATCGCTTCTCTGCAGTGTTTCGCAAGTTCGGACGTAAGGTTTCGGTTTCCTGCAGCTCGTGCGATTCCACCTGACGTATCAGCTCGAGTGTCTGCGGAGACAAGCGTCTCTTCGTAACCTTAGCCAGTTTCTTGTGTGGGATTTTCTTATTAATGGCCTAAGTGTTATTCGTCTTTATTTTCACTTTGTAACAAGCCTCCGCCATGTTCATCGATAAAATCGAATTTTGTGTTTTTGATGCAGCAAGACAATGCCAGACCGCACGCTGCCAAAAAGACCAAGGACAAGTTTGATGACTGGACGGAGTCGAGGTTCTGCCTTATCCCGCCTAGAATCCAAATTGCGCTCCATCCGACTTTGACCTTTTTGCCATCAGTGCAGCTCTTTTTTGATGGATCGACGATTTGAATCGTTCTGTGAAGTTGAGGAAGCATGTGAAGAATTTGATTTGAAGTCCTTTCATTTTGAAAAGCAGTTATTGTTGTCTTTGTTTGAAGTTTATGCATAAAGTTTCCAATTTTCTACAAGTGCTCCAGAACTTTCTTTCCGACCTAATAGTAGTATTATTATCGCTTACTATCGGTACACTGATGAGGCTATGTGAAGAGAGTTATATAAACCTTTATTGATGTAGTTGAATGACGGGCTATTGAAGAGATGAATGAGCTCAAAGATAGGCTGGTTAAATAGATAACTTTTTCTTGGTTTCTTTTGTAATTTTTCTGCCATCCCAACATATTATCGAGCTAAATGACCTTGGCTCAGCGATGTTAACTTTTGAATGCGGGACATTTTCCGTCGTTTTTGACAATTTCAGTAGTCATTTGATAACTTAGTTCTCGGCAACTCAAGCACTATGCTTGATTTGTAAGAAGTCATTTTATTGAGCTGTTGCAGCCAAAAGAAGTTTACTTTTCACCTTCGACGTCTCCTTCGCTCAGCTAGTGTTTGTGGGGGGTTTCTCAGCAAACCTTTAGTGAATAAAACTTTCGCAATTGCCCAATATCCTTATCGACGTTTAGATAAATAGGACTCCAAATTGTTGCAAAATTTTCCATTAAGAGTTTAGTACTTATTCAATAGCTTGAAAAACGATAATTCAGAAGTTCAATTTGGGCTTTTGAAAAAATCATTATATAGCGAAAAAACTAGTACGTTCCACACATGAGGGTTTATGCACCAATGTCGTGTACAAGAAATCGTGTTGTGTCAGAATGTCGAAGTAAAATCTAGAAATCTGTTTGAAGCGGAGAAAAAAATTTCGAACGAAAACGAAAATAGCGCGCTTTCTGAATAGCGCTGCGTGCAGTAACTTTAGTCGCCACGTCGAAAAAATGCTATTTTCGTTATTTATTCGGAAGTTTTTAGCCATACGTGTGGTCTACTATAGGGCAACTTATAGAGCCCGATACACATGTTTCTTTTGACAGCCTCGTCAGTCTGGTAGTACCCTTCGTCTTTGGTCAATTTCGGGGTTCTCCAGTCCCCCTACATTATGAAGTAGGCGACGACGAACATTTCACACAATCCATTAAGTGGAATTATTACTGAATGAAAAATGCTGTACACTCCATTAGTCTTGGCTGGTATCGTCAAACATGTCATACCTTTCGTTTCGAGTGTTTTTTTAAGATCACGCTCAACTTTTAATATGCCTGATGATAATTTTGTATACAAAACTTTCCATTCGCTGATAATTTCACTCAATGGATCGTGTAAAATGTTCGTCGTCGCCTACTCGCAATGAAAACTCTGATATTGTAGACCACCACTTATATTTCTATATTCTCTATATTTCTATCTATTCTATACTTATATTTCTTCACGTATCGCTTATATACGCAGTGGTCGTTGGGATTTTTGAATCGAAATTTATATGAGAACTATTTATGCGATCAGTGAGATAGAGCAGAGACCTCTCTATAACTGTTTAAGTGTCTGAACTCATGAAATACTCAAGTGATCGAGAAATTATTGTCTATTTTGGAAAACCGGCTCTCCGTCGAACAATTTTAATACCAGGTTCCAGGTGCTACTGGCTCACATCTGAAGCATGCCAAAAACGTACCATTCACAGTGGTTGTCACTGATAATGGATTAAAATCACGGGAAGAGATAGTCGCAGGTGATTTATCTGTAGATACCAAAATTTAATCTGAAAATTGAAACACTTTTCTTTTCTCTAAATAGAACTTACACTCGTACACGAGTACTAACCTCGTGCAAGTTTGTTCAAAGAAAAGGATAGTTTGTGGAGTGTTTTTCATTGATAATGCTGAGGTCAGGAGATGGTTGAATTTTAAATTCAAACACTTTATCCTCTTTTGAAGGCGCTTTTTCCTTTCCATAACATTTTGTCGCTTGGAAACCTTATCTTTAGTTATTCGCTTTTTTCTGCTTCACATCTCATTATTCTTATTCCAATAAACAGCCAATTGTTCAGTTATATCTAAAATTCTTCCGCACAAAACGCATACGATTTAATGGAGTATATCTGGATATTTTTCGAAATAAGGCCGCATAGGGGTAGATTACTAGGAATGCTAATTTCTCTGAAAGGAGACTAAGCAACTTACTAGCCTTGGGTTTTTCTTTTCTGTATGCCTAGGCGACTTGAATGTTGAGCAGTAATACGGCCTCAGACGGGAGTCGAACCCGCGTTTCAACCGTACCGGCGACGCGTGCTACCACTAAACCATCAAGGCGCAATTGCTTCACCACTCATTCTTCAACATCTCCAGGTTAGCTGTCAGCCACCAACCTTTAACAGGTTCACTTAAGTATGCGATTTCACTTTGTAAACCCAGTTGAGCTGACAGTCACTGTTAGATGTAATTGTAATACGCGAGATTTCTAGTAAATTACTGCTCTTTTCCGCACTGTTATGATGTTTCATATGTTCCTAAGCGAAATGAGTGGTGAGCAAAAACACTTACTTTTCTGTAAATGATTGTCAGATTCCTACTTGAAGTGGGAACTCGTTTATGAAAAGATTTGGCTCTTTGTGATTATAAGAGAATAAATGAAAAATCAACTTCATTTGCTGGAGAACAAGTTTTTATATGAGTGTCAGTAATCATGTGAAAGTTTAAGTTTCTGTCTAGAGCCCCACGTGGCTGGTTTTTCAAACACTTTTCTATAACAGTGTGAAATCCACACAAAACTATGTCTCAGGCGCGCATATTTTTCGTTAAACAGAGCTCTTTCTTTAAACTTTCACTAGTCATTCGACAACTTAATCGTTTTTTGATTCCACCGGTGTGCTTATATCCTGAAAAGCTCGTTTCTCTGAAATATAAAAGATATAATAGATTGAATTCCCGTCTGTAATCAAGGAGTTTTTGGCCAATTCATGTGCGTGTGCATTTGTTCCCTTATAATCAGAAGGAACAAAAGATTCTATTCATATTCTACTGCGTTCATGGAATATTGGCCGCCGTAGTCCTACGCCTACCATCTTTGGTCCGGTCAGCGTGTTTTGACTAGGAGGTGTTTTCTCTTTTCCGTTTAGTTTTATTATTTATGAGAGAGCTAAGTTTGTTATGATCTAGCTACCGAATTTTGTGTATCTCTTTTGAATATTTTTCCAATAATGCTCCACTTCATTATACGAAAATATTTTGATGTTGGCCGTATGCAGCAATTTTGATGCATACGTGAAATGTACCACATTAGCGAATATGCTTTGATTGTAGCTCCTTCTCTTTTTGATTATCTATTTTGTCACGCAAACATTTTCGCAATGGTTGTCTTGCGAGTCGAGCTCCACCCTCACCTCCCCCCCCCCCACCCCCCCCCCCCCCCCCCTTTCACCTCTTTCCGGCAGTCAGCAGCAGCGCCTTATGGGACGCCATAGCAAGGTTATCTCGAGATTGCAAGGAGACTCGCTCAATCAGTGTTATACGCCGTTCAAGAACAAGACGAAGAAGAATTAGATGCTAGAAGTTCTGCGTTCCGCACAGTGAAAAAGCACTGTGATGGCGGACCAAATATAATAAAGATAAAAGTGTCTTGCGATCAAAGGAAGCCATCCTATCTTATATATTCAGTATGCTTCGGGAAAAGCTGTACTCTACATTTTTTATTTTATGGAAGTCCTAAAGTTCGATTATGGAGCAATTCGACCGTGTATCTTCTCATCCATTATTTGGGCACCTTCGAAGAAGGAGCACCAGCTATCAAAATAATCAATCGGCATGCCTTTGAAAGGCGTTTTCTTCCTTTTTGTCTAGAAAGTGAACGCGAGCGATCATGTAACTGCGCAGCTTCAGCTTATTTTTGACAATGTTTCGGACGCCAGTCGCTGATTTCGAGCTTTCCGAGCCATTTTGCTCCTCGAACCCTCCGAATTTTGTTGAACTTGCCAACGGATCTTCTGAATGTTTTCTGGAGTAGACGAGGTGGTTGGACAATCTTTTCGAGGATGGTCTGCAATCTCTCCAATTTCTTTGAAACGTTTCAAGGCTCTATAGACACTCGCTGGTTTGAAATCAGTCGACTGACAACATCGGCCGTTTCATTCCCATCTTGTGCAACTCAGCGACTGCGATACGTTCATTTTTTCAATCCGTAACTTCAGCACTACTGAAATTAGAGAAGTAAATGAAACAGATTCTAGACCAACAATGAACAGAGAGTTCAATCAAAATAGCAGAATTAAGTTCAAAAAGTGTTAAGTCAATACTAAAATAAATAAAATACGAAATGACAGAACTTTCCTCGCACCATCTACATACAGCTGTCAGCTTGACTTGTTGTAATGACGATTTGTGCTTCCCAGATCAAATACGTTGACGGCTGGTTGCCAACAGAATTGATATAAAATATCACAGAAAGCGTAATTGCAAGGACATCAGGCAATGCACTGGTAGGTACGCATTCACAGATAGGGTGAGTTGTCGGTTCAACTCCCGCTGAAGGTTCTGCGTATAGCTCAACATTATTGGGTATATAGTTATGACTAGTGGCGATTGTGAGCAGACATTGAACTCTCTCTCTGATAATCGTTATTCTAGCCATGAAATCAGCTGGATTTGACGAACAACTCCCTACTGTGACGGCTTGCAATGGAGGTGGACATGCATCATTGCTAGCTCTGGCATTGTCTCATGCCGGCAAGCAATGTAAAGTGTTCAACGTGAGTTCTTTCATAGAAAAAAAGGTTCTGAAAGGTGAACAGATTTTCTGTTCTTCAGATTCTGTCTATAGTGAGTTTTTTGAATGATCTTTATGTAGCTGTTTTATGGCTCACCATAGTACAGTAGATAGTGCGGACGAGCAACGGCGGAGGCTGACTAAATGTTGGTTAGAAGCTAAGTTCAAAAAACGAAAAGGATGAGTTGGTTCTATCCACTGAAACATATTTACCTCCCTTCGGAGGTATGATAGTTTACAAAAGGATTGAATTAAATAACCGTTCTGATGGGTTTATAGTAGTTGTGAAATTACAAGTTTCGGCAGTAGAATGGACCGAACATGAAGTAAAGAGATCATCGCTCTATGATCATTTTTTTGAGAAACATTATTTATGTCTTAACACGTCGTTGTTGAAATGCTATTAACTAACCTCGGATGTCCTGCTCTATCGTGAATAAAGAAGCTTATATCGATGTTTAATGATTGGGAGATATGATCGTTTGCTACTTAAATCCCGTCCTAGCATCCTCCATTTTTTAGAAATCATCGTAGCAGTGAAGTAATATCTAGGAACTGAAAATGCTAGGAGAACTGTGAAAAGCAATTGGCTATTATTTGTTGATCAAAGAATCATTTTGGTGGCATTATAACATTGGCCACATATCACCTAATGATAACTGCAGAAGAATTCGAGGAACTGGAGTACGTACTTTCAGAGTTTAGTATCAATGAGCCTAACCAGCGATTAATACATCAGAAACGGGTTTTTTTTTTCGATTATACGGGGCACGTATTCAACTTCATTTGCTGGACAAGAATTTTTCATAGAAATGTTAGTAATCATTCGAAAGTTCAATCTCTGACTAGCGCTGTGCATAGCCGGTTTCCGAAAAGACCCTCTAATATCGCTATAGCATACAAAATAAAATTTTGTTTCACACCCGCCGCGCGCCTTCATTTTTGACGCGTATAATTCGCTAGAGGAACGTGTAGGGAAAATCTTGTAGTATCTGAATCAATCGTTCTACCTGGAGTTTCTGTCAAGGCGGCAAAAAAACTCCCAACTGAGTAACAAGTCGCACCCCACATCTTTGACGCGTCAGGCCATCGATCGATCGCCCGCCCAACCCGTAAGTTAGCCGGTAAACAAGCCGCCGAATATGTGAAACTCGATCTGATTTCCCTGCTACACTGCAGTGAAGCAGTCATTTCCAAAAAGTGAACACAGCATTGGATCATTGAAACTTACGCTGTTGAATGATTGCTAATAGTCTAAAGAAAGAGTTCTCCTATAGCGTTATCAAAAAACTTTTACAACAAACAAACACATTTTCAAGTTCTTCGAGATCTGTGCCATCGAAAGAGTACTAGCACTCTAAGGAAGGAGTTTTGTATAGCGAAATATATGCGAGATGAATACGCGTGGTGCATGTGAAGCATAATTTTATTCTAGATGCTACAGCTCTTTAAAAAGACTTCTTCAAAAAGCGGCCACTTAGGGCGCTAGCCAGAGATTTAGGCTTTCAAATATCTACCAACACATCTATGAAATATTCTTGCTCAAAGAACCCAGAGACTTTTCGAACAACCAAGTCTTTGCTGCAGATTCTTTTGGATTTCTGACTTAGAAGATTGAATGGTACTGAATTCTATCAAATAAATCTCCATATCACTAAATCAACTGCGCAGAATGTAATGGTTGTTATTCTGTATCTTTACATAGTGTCGAGAGGCAGGGCTTGAACTATGTCATCCTGACGTACCTGTAGTGTACCTGACGAAGACACATTACGCAAGATTGCATCTTTGGCGCCATAAAAATCTTTTTAGTTGGAATCTTGAAAACCGCAGCTGACAATTCAAAAATCGTTACTGAGATCTCGGAAAGCATAAACATTGAAAGCGAAGCAGATTATGTTATATGCCTCACTAAGTCAATCTACAGTATATTAAGTATGAAACTAGAAATTTATAAACACTTCATTCATGGATAGAAACAATGAAGCTGAGCAAGCACAGTGCGTATTAATCAAAACGTATGGTGAAATTTTCATTGCATCCCCAACAGAACTGTGAATGTAGGACCTAATATGAGAGTTTCGTTGGAAAATTGAGAACAACCATATAACAACTCACTAATTGCCCAACTAGCAATTGAAAGAGCGATAGAATTAGTCTTTGAAGAAAAAAGGTTCCTAGTATTCTTGTTGCAGTGACACTTTTCGTCAATTTGTTTTTTTATCTCCATTCATACAGCGACTGGTAGATGATTTTCGTAAAGAGCCAAAGGTCTCTTTTCATCAAGTAGCTTTTTTGTGGTTATCAGATATGACACAATGTGATCATCATTGTTGCCGTAGTTTTGAGATTGCTGAGCGTTGACATCTTGTGTTTCACTAAATGATTTACATTGTCGTTTTAGTCAGACATTCCCTTTTTATCCAGTATACTTGTTCATTTAATCGATAATATTTGATATTTGATATCTGGGACTGGAGCACCCAAGAGGATTGGCTTAAGACTCAGAGACAATGGGTTCTGCCCGACTGACGGGACTGTAAGATCAGACCACGTGACATGTTGGCTCAAATAATAATTGTGAGATATTTTGATACTTATCTCATGATACTTTCCGAAAATGGCAGTATAATTCAAATATGTGCGCTAATGTGCACAGACTCAATCTGACGAAGTCATAAGGCAGAGCTTGAAAGAAGCCAATATACAACAACGAGCAGTCCTTGTTAGAGCATTACACGTGCTTTGCCATACTTCCATATGCATGGCATGTTCTGCTATATTTCCGTGTGCATTAAATAGTTTAGTAGGTTCTTACATGACACCGCTACTCGTGAAACGAAAAATATGTGAAACAGTACTTCCTCTTCTGATCCGTATGGTGAACGGTTCCATCAGAGCGAAGCATCATCATGAAAGAAGGTGTAAAATCTCTGAATAAGAAATTTTTCTAGATAGCGAAGATTTGTAATATTTCAGTGTGACAAATCTATTATATTTTTGGAAATTTTTTTCTCATAAAGGCATTACTTTCCAGTTCTTCAAAATCTCCGACGAAGTTCATCCTCTTTCAGGGAAGCCTGATCGAGATTGGACAACGTGCTCCACATTACATCAGTGAAAAGTGATGGTCACTCATAACTGTCAAATCGACAAATTCATCGCAAATTATCAATCCTAGCAAGTACAAAGTATCCAGTTAATGTTGAGTGATTCTCATAATTTCTTGAAGTAGTGTCTCGTATTTGTTTCCTGATATGTGTGAAGCTTTTGCGTTGTACTCTTTCGCATAAATGAACTATTTGTGAACTATCATTGACTTTAGTGTATTAGCTTTATTAGGTTTTTTTCCCAATGGATTTCAACAATGAAAGACACTTTTTGGTTTTCTATTGAGAAGCAAGTCAAGGTGTAATCAAGACACTTTGGAAGTTTCTATTGTGTAAGCTCTTATTACCTTGGGAATGTTGTGCTGATCGAATCCCTCAAAATTATGGATTTCAATAATTTTCAGATCTACAAGCTTGACCATCAGATTATCATTGGTCTTTTGCTGGCGTTCTATATAATCAAATATGGAATGATACCAAGGAGTTCATGGTTTATTCTTCGTTCGAAATCAAAACCACGGGATTAAATCCACATGACCATAGACTCCTTTTTTTTTCAAATTGTGTCTGACTAGTGCGTAGTCTGATTTCATTTTTTTTTTATTTTTCAAAAGAGGACCTGTTTGACATGAAGATGGGTGTTACGTCTTTCATAGTGTCTATCGTTCTTTCACTTTCGCTCTGCTGGGTTGAAGT
Source organism: Parelaphostrongylus tenuis (assembly GCA_019055375.1). NCBI lineage: Eukaryota > Metazoa > Nematoda > Chromadorea > Rhabditida > Metastrongylidae > Parelaphostrongylus > Parelaphostrongylus tenuis. The sequence goes on from JAHQIW010001551.1 coordinate 928,237, forward strand.
GAAAGTTCCTCAACACCCTCAAGATTTTCAAGTTTCATGCTTGTTTCGTACAATATTGCTTATTATAAATTCATGGGAATATCTCAAGAATATTTCCATAAAAAACTTCCCCGCAGATCAGCTGGACCGAGTTTACGATGCGTTGAACAAAAATTCCCGTAAATGATTCGTCGAAAGCGCGCGCTGTTTCAGAAGGACAATGTCATACCTCACACCGCAAAGAAGACTAAGAAAAATTGATGAATTTGGAGGAGTCATGGTCCTGCCGCACCCAGCCGATAGTCCAGATGTTGCGCCGTCCAATTCGAGGTCTTTTCCGCTCGATGGAGCATTTCCTGCGTCGACGGCGATTCGAGACATTTGATCAAGTTAAAGAGGCATGTCAAGAGTTTTCAATTCAAAGCCCGGAGAATGTTATCTCGAGCATATTTAGAAGCTTGCAGATCGCTGACATAATTCTGAAGAATAACCATTGTTCTTTTCAATTGATTTTATATATAAACTTTGGATTTTCAGCGAATGTCGTGGAACTTCCTCCTCAACCTGATATTTACGAAAATAATGCCAGGAATCGACATCAGTGTCAATGTTTGAGATACGTATCTGTGGTATGATTGAAATCCTTCGTTTTCTAAAAGTAGTTGCTTCTTACATCAAAGAATTTAGCCATGTATTTACAAGATCATGAGGAGTTTACGAATCTTGAATTATCCATTGTACAATTTCTCAACAGAAAACTCAAGGACTAAAGTTTCTTGTGTGCAGCGTTTAAAACGACCTTGTGGTATGCCATACTACCTCATCGTCGGAATGTTGCTGAGGATTAAACTTCGATCTATAGGTGTGATTCGCCACCTAACAAGTTCATTTAATCTGAGAAGTAGTTTCAAATATCCACCTAAAGGCTCACAAAGGAATTAATATAGTCCAGAAATTGCCACCAGCTTGAGAACGGACTGTTTTAAGCGGGTAAACTTCAAATTTGTCCGCAAAATCGACCACTGCATATGCTACTTGTGGTCGTTTTGAGCAAGTTATCATCGAACACTATCCATTCGAGTATTCAAACATAAGTAGGTAATACATTTATTGAATCTATAAATTGAACTCTTCCATTTCTATGTATTTATATTAAGTAGTTTTGTCCATCTCTCAACTACAAGACAAAATGCATTTGAATCACCAAAGTGAAACTTGGTTACCTAAGTTTGAACAGAACAAGAAATGAATGCACTCACGCACACATATACATAATACTCGCAAGCCCTGATGTGGAGCGAGAGCGAGAGCGAGAGAGAGAGAGAGGAGAGAGAGAGGAGAGAGAGAGAGAGAGGAGGAGAGAGAGAGGGAGAGAGAGAGAGAGAGAGAGAAAGGAAAAGGGAATTTTGCTAATAATGACTATCGGTGCTTCAATATGACAAATGATTTCAAAACAATAGCACAAGCCAGGTAGTTTCTGATTAACGAAAATGATTCTACTGCTTTCTAGTCGAGGAAGGATTGGTAATGGGCAGAACTGTCCAACGTAGCACTACATGAGAGGATACCGGTATTATCAACCAAAGGTGCCCTAAACGAGATTATCGGCTAACGCTAACCTTTAAGCGTATCTGGCAAACTTTGATGAGCTATTGAAAATAATGAATGGGTTGCTTTGGGTTCAAATTCTGCATCTTAATTCATGGCGGAATGAGCATGGCGCTTAGAATGGCGTACCCGCAATACAAAAACAAAGCAGAAATGAGTAACAAAAGCTAGGAACTCTAACTGGGACATAGGTGGTGAAAGAGTAATGGCTATGAATAGATGGTGACAACTTCAGCGCCGGTACCACGCACAAGCAACACCCGATTCAGCCCTTCTGTTAGCGCCTCAATGAACTCCATATCTGAAAAGAGTTGGAAAGAATCATACCATGTGGTGAGAAAAGTTTTAAAATTTGAACGGTCATCAGAATACTCAAGGTCGTTGAGACAAAAAAAATTTTTGATTATGATATACTAGTAGAACAACTTCTTAAATACTCTACGAGTCAAGTAACTTGAAAATCACAGGAGCATACCTTACTGATCATCTATGCTTAACTTATTGGAGACAGCGCAAAATTCCATTTAATGAATCGAAAATTTATTTTTGAAAATTTCGGAAATGTGTTTCTCGAGGGATGAGATGTGCATTCAACTTCTTCACCAATTATGAGAGCCTTTCTGAGTAAGGGTGAAACGTGGATGAAACTTCCGCCTGGAGTCGAATGTTTATACATCACTGAACATTCTCAAGTGTATATTTATAGCAAAGCCTCTTAACAAAACTTATCTATGCATGAGATAACTTCTGAGAAGGCGAAATTAGCCCCTTCCCGCTTGATGATTAATCTTTTGGGTAAAGATTTTTGCCTTTTACTTAGACTTCTATCACTGATTCGATAGCTTACATCTCTTCGATTTCGAAACTTTAGTTGTGTGTAAAAACATCTTCGTAGTGTGCTGTAGAAACTAAAAGAAGATAACGTTTCATCTTCGACGCGCACTTTTTGCTCGCTAAGTGCCCGCGGAAGATCTTTCAGCAAAGAATTGAAATTTATTCGACAGTTTGATAGAAATTTTGAGCCTCAGGTTTGGTACAGTGGTGGTTTATGTACGTTTCGGCGGTCTCGCCCGTCTCATCAGAGTCACATGTCCTACGGCATACCTCTACTATTCAATAGCAGCGTGGTCGCAGCTGTATCAGTGTAGTCAACGTGAAATAACACGTGATGTTGCGGTATAGACTGATTTTCAGTCGATGGCTTACGTGGCTGTCATGAATCATGTAACATGCAACGGTGGATAAGACCGTCGAAATGTATGTAAACCACTGGCATACCAAACCGCAGGAGCGCTTGAAACATTCTGTTTGAATTTTAAATCGAGGTTCTAAAAAAAGTCGATTGAAAGATGTTACTTAATCGATAGCTTGAAAAATAGTGATTCTGAAAACTGAGTTCTGTTTTCGAAAAGGACTGTTGAAAAATCATATGTTTAGTTGCTAGCACTTGAAGATATACGCACGAAAAGCATATGATCGTGTAGAGGAATCGTGCTGTATTTTCGAAACGAAGATAATTTTCTAGACTAAATATCAAAAACAGCGCGCACTGATCTAAACTGTCACGTTAAACCGCGATTTCCGAAAATTAATTTGGAATCTTTTCTTAGTTTCGAGAATATGTCGAGGTTTCTCGTATTGGAGCTATATGGCAGACCGCGTAATATCGTTCTATATGTAATAGCTTTAGTTTTCATCTTATGTTCGAACAACGGATAACTACTTTTGTTTTAAAATGCAATATATTTCTTGCTTTTACAGTACTAGATTTTTTTTATCGAAAATCAATCCGTTTCGAAATCATCAAGATTGGCGCTGTCAAAGACCACTAAATTCCTAATTAAAGGCCAGTCACAAATCCTAACCAAGCTGTAAATTCGCACTAAGTGCTGAACACAATTTCATTTTCGTTGGCTCAGCAATCTAAATAGGTCTTCTCAGAAACAAAGTACCTTATTGAGATTGCCATTTTACAAGCTATCAGAGGATTACCAAAAGTTTGATGAAAAAGCTCTGCGTGGCGAAGAGTCTTAAAAGTACGTATGCACTGAAATAGACGCACGCCCTCTCCAATGGGTTGTTAATGGGACCACGAAAACCAATTTAGACATATGCTCCCTACTCGTACTCTTCTAAAGCAGACGTCGTTCTCAAAATGCATGGCGTATCCGCCAGGACTTACTAACACCCAGAGCCTAATTATTTTTTATTTTGGCATGACTGACATGCACGAATTAGAGGTTCAACTGCCATTGACGGAGTTTGGTTGCATTCTCTTCAATATACTTGCGCAGCTGGTCGACAAACCTCAGATTGTTGCAGCCATAGTATAGCAAACCCATTCGTGATCAGAAGAAGCCGATGTTTGCTTTTACAAGAGACCTGGATTTGTTCTATCACGGTTATATTAGCATTGAAGCAAAAATTAGGTGTGACTAACTTTCAATATGTTAGTAAGGAAAAAAGAAAAGAGATGCTCCAGTTGAGGTCATTTACGAATCCGATCAATTCAATGAATAACGGATGAAAAACAAAAGACATGCGAAAGGTGTGCCTGACGGGCCGCATGTGATTCCAGGATCGCCCATCTAACTATTGATAAAAAAAAAGAAACAGATGCAAGTAATTTGTTGGCAATTAATCACACATAGATAGACTTAGTTAATGAGAAATACAGGATGAGTTCCGAAAGTTCGCACTTACAGTAGGTGTCCGAATCTTGATCAGGAGGTCCAGGAAGGTTCACAATAAGCAGCTGGCACTCGTGTGATTTGTCCTTCATGAGTTCGTTGAGTTTCACAGCTGTATGCATCTTATGCACATTATATCGTCGTCTCCGCCGCTTTCCTCCGTTTCGCCCTCCAAAGTACCATTGCCCGGCTGGTGGAGCTGAACATTTGGTTCAAAGCGGTAAAGACACGTAAATGTGTCACGGATCGAAATAACTTGTTGTTTAAGAAAACCTTGAGACAGTAAAACTTGATAAACTCTTAACTGCATATAAAATTGAGAATTGTGATCTCAAAATCAACTATATTAACAATTTCTGCATTAAGTTTTCAAATTCGAATCACCTTTGAAGATAAAAGAGATTTTTATATTAATGAAGTTTTTAATGAATATCCCTATCAAATTTTCAGCTCTTGCATTCCTTCTATTCTCAAATGATACTCTATACTTTACGCAAATGTATCGTTTTCAATAAAATAAAATTAATAAAATGTTCAAAACCTGACAGATTCTCACTGAATCAACGCCACAAAATGAAGAACAAATGAATTATACAAGCGTTTTGCGATTAACCTCGTAATATAGGAAGTCGCCAAAGCGTTGCAGGTATAAGTTCATATCGATGTCATAATAAAAGGCAGATGCTTACATTGTCCGATATGTCCACTTCGCTAAAGCGCACTCCTCTGCCCTCGATTTTGGCAGATTTTTTCAACTCAGGATCGCCCGGATCCTCGGACACAACATCGAGCGTTTTCTCCAGTGGTAAGACCTACAGTTGCTACATAGTTAAGACATTGATAGCGTGCGACTTCTAACTCACCGACTCCTCCTCGTTGATTTTGCTTAGCTTTCGCTCTCTCACGACCTCGTCAATGTGCGTCTGTAGATCCTTCTCAAGATCTGCCTTGTTTAGACTTTTCAGTAATTTCGTGCGCTCCTCCATCTTCAGCGTTCGCTCATACGTGTAATCCGATATATCCGAGTATGGCTGAAATGTAAGACCATCCAATTCTCTCTCGATTCCATTATATCACTTACAAAGTTCATTATCTAACTTCATTTTGAATTATTTCACAATCGAAATGGGCGTTTTGAATAATTTCTGCAAACATCTCTTCATATTTTTTGCTCTACTCGGGTTAAAGCTATTGATTGCTATTAAATGGAAAAGATGCATCTTTTCGCTATGTAATATATTCGTGATGACTTGTACGCATTAGTGAGCGCCGTATGAGTCAAGTTCAATCCATAAAGTTGAGAGTACTTCATAAATATGACACTGGTCATCAGCTATTTTTTCATTTTATAATCCACACCGTCCTATTCACTTCGGGGAATATCTAACATTTTGCGGCATCTACCAGTTCTCTGTATTACCTTATGCAAATCTCAATTTTTTCGAATTAATTCCTGTATAAGGTGAAAGACAATTGTCAAAACCAACTGTAGTGGCACCTTTTTTTGCTGTGCCATTTTCTTAGCTATTTATCTTTTCCTCTATTACAAGCTAGCATCGTGAAGAAAAAGAAGGCATTTGATTATCAATTTTTAAAGTAAATTGCGCAGAATTGAATTGTATCGGTACAAAATGAGCGAAACTTTTTAAGTGATTACTGAGGGACTTCTCGTATTTCCTCAAAAATCTCGAAGCAAGTGAATCGAAGGATGAACGCAAAAGTCACCATGACGATGCCAGTTGAAAGTCGGCAAACATATGGTATCTTATGGCTAACAGACTATAGACGACATTTGATCCATAGTGAAAGAAGTGCTTCTGCTTGAGTGCAAAGAAAAAAATTTTGTTAATTCCTTATTGCCGATGTTTTGGATATTGTCGTAAAAGAGAGGGACAGTCACGAAATAGAAATTGACTATTTCAAGGACATAAAAACACATTAATGAAACACTTTCTGTGAGCCCTTGGATGTGATTACAACGGGAACACCTAGTATCGTCCTCAACAACAACAGTGCATCTGTGCAATAAGATGGTAAATTGCAGTCCGACACATGTGGACGATAAACTTTCTCAATAGTAATTTTTGAACAGGAACTATTGAATATGAAAGACACTGCCAAGTACTTATGCAACGTATCGCTCCAATGGATTGGACTCGGTGGGACAACGAGACTCACATAGCAAAAGACAAATATTGTCGGCATTCCTTCCAAATCATTGAAATTATGAAGACTGTGAAGAAATGGGACGTTTAGACGTTTTAAAGAGTAAAACAGCTGGTGTGCAATATTACGAGTGGAGAAGAGTAATTCTTAGTCGACGTTTTATTCAACATCTCTGGTGGTGATAAACCCCATTAACTCAATACAGGAGATTAAAATATTGACCAAAAAAAATCCACGAATAAGCAACTGATTCTTGTATGACTTGTATTTCCCTCATATTTTAGCGTATTGCTTTCCTTATTTTTTGAGACTAGAAACTCAGACAAAGTGAGAACTAATTCAAAGGCAGCTTCGGAAACGCGATAGTGTCGGAAACGCTATCATTAGCACGACTTAATTAGTAAAGTATGCCCATCAAAGAGACTTGAGAGAGACTGCACTATTCGGGTTGCACGATTTGCAAAACTTGAGAACAATCCAAATTACAGTGTTTGAGTTGAAGAAGCGGAAGCGGTTCATGTCCAAGTTCTACTGTACTGATATTGTGAGGGTGCGTTAAATAGGGAAAACATGAAAATCAGCCAAGAAAATGTCATTCGTCATTCGACCAAGGTCAAAGATCGAATGAGCTTTGAAAAGTTTCCTGGATTACCTTTGAGAGGCGGAAAGTGCGATAAACGCGATATCGTATCGTAGATGAAAACTAGTTTGATTCAAATTCAAACCTGATGATATACTACTCATGACTTTACTGATATTTTAAGGCCTTCAAAGTGTTCGAGCTAGCAAAATTCAATCAAATCATCTTTTTCGATTACTTCTGATCATTTATCATAGAACATTTCATAATTGACTCTAATTATCAAATAAAAGATTAAATTTATTAACTCTAATTTACGCAGCTCATGGTGATGGAGCCAGGGCAGCATGTGATAATGGCGATTTTTAGAATTTCTCAAAATTCAATTTCTTGTACGAACCATTTCAATAACGTAGACTTCAGCCTCGATGCGTAGATGATAGAGGAACTTCTCGAGATCGGACTTCATTTGTACGTTATTATCCTGAAGAAAATAGACAGATTAAGAAACTAAAATTGAGCAAATCCTTGGAACTGATTTCACCTGTTTTAAATAATGGACTTCTTGCTGTTTTGGTACGCGGTGCGGGTATAGCAGTGGTAAATCCTTACAATACTCTCAAGGATTGGCTATCACCTTCTCCAAAACAGCCAAGCATTATCCCACTAAGATCAATAAATTGCTACCATTTGCATGAGCAGAATTTGCAAAGATCATCAGATAGGCTACTGCCAATGGTGAAGACGTGGAGAAAATCTACATTGACACGCAAAATCAACTGAATCAGCATTCAACTACATTTGTTGAGTAGATTAAAAATCCCCGATCTGTAACTGGATCTGACGTTAATCCGCAGACCTTTGACGATGACGGGTGCACAGAAAGAAATCGAATAAAACCTTCTTAATTCGCAGATTACAGATCTAGCCTAGAATTATGCAAAACACCAAAACCTGGGTTCCAAATGATTCGGGCCTTCTTATCGTAATACATGCAGAACGAGAATCATCAAAGCACTTGTCTATTCGAAAGGGTGATCGTGACCACATAAGCGGACAGTAACTTACCTCCAACTGAGCAATAGCGAACAATCTAATGGAGACATTCTTCCATGTTTTGTGTTGTTTCAGCAAGAACGGTAACAACATCAGTAATCCACCATCGTGCACTACCCACCTGGAACAAGATGTCCAAACTGTCATGGCTTACATTGAATTTTTCAATGGAATATATTTATAGTTCTACATTCGCGTGCTTTTACGAACCTTGCTCAAAACATCACGTAATCTAATAACATATCTCGAGCCTTTTATGAGGTCTGCTATGGCACTTATGACAGATATATTATCAGATTACATTCATAGTGTTTGAAACTTGTAAATCTAAGTGAACAGAAATTCACAGAATCACATTTCAAACAAAATGAATGTATTTCTTCTGGAGTCAACGAAGGTGGGCATAGTCCATTTCCTTCTCAATACCACACTCACCAAACATCCAAATAACCGAAAACCTTGGTGTTTGATGCAGGGAACTGCTCCACATTCTTTGGAACCAAAATAGCGCACCTGAGAAGCAAATGACAATTAGACAGTGCTTGATCAAGTCCAAGAAAAAAAGACCCAGCGTGTCTGGTAAAGATAAAACAGTCATCATAATCTTATTCAACATAATCTCAAAACACTATGCCTCATCCTAGAAATTTTTCCTGATATTCATGCACTAGTTACTAAATCATTACCTACTCTTGAGTAAAACGCCTTGATTATCCTCTCAAGTACACTCTCTGCCATGTTCGCAATGTGATGGAATATTATGAATAAACCTAAGCATTCGAAATAGCTAGAAATTTCTCTAAAACCAAGTACAGATTGATCTAAACATGAAACTAGCTTTAAGAACGACTTTACCCGGTATCGTGAAACGTTATTACCTCACCGAATTAAAACAGACGGATTAAACTCACTTGGCTGCTGAGCAAGCACGAAGAGCTGAAACGAATCGGTGTCCGACATGCCATGAGTGTTCCGTGTTCCACTGTTCTGGCCATGAAATCATCACCGTGTTATGTCGTAGGGCTCCTAGACCGGACGTCTGGAATTTATCCATCTCGTGTCAAAGATATTCGAGATACTGGAAGAGCTAATGCACTTTCGATAGCTATGACTTACGTCTACTTAGTTTCTACTAAAAGTGGATAATGAACTCCACAAATTCTTGATTTCGAACGTAACTGTGTAAAAATTACTCGTTCAAATCGAAATAGAAAACCCCACAAGACAGTTTTTAGTCTATTAATAGCGCCTATTTAGTATTTGGCAAGTTATACTATCGTTTCGCCTCGACTTATAGAGAGACGTCCCTAAGATAGTAAGCAGAGCGGCCCATAAGTACAAACGTGAGCATTGATTCGACTTCACACTCTGAGTCAACCAAGCCCCTTTTTTTGGTATCAAACTTGCTTGGGGAGATTAGAAGCAATGACTTGAGATTTTGATGAACCTTCGTGAATCTTTGTATAAGCCAGACATCTAACCAGTCACTTCTACGATGACTTCTGAGTTATGAAGTGCAGAGAGCATAGCATATCGTTACAGACTGAATTGGTCAACTTTCAACCCTCAACTTTTCCATAGTTGGCGTTATTTCTGGTTTGTGCTATTTCTATGTGAATACTTTGTTCGAGTCAGTGTAACGATAAGAAAGAAAAAAACCAAAGGAAAAATGAGCACAACTGAATATGTTCGAATTTATAGCATTAAAAAAACCAGCTATAAAAACAAGTGAGACTGATCTAATATCAAAACTAATTTTTGTCAGCCAGATATTAATTATAAGGATTTTTCAGACACCCGTGAAGATAATCGATGATTCCTAAATTTTTTCTCCCATAAGCAAAGATGAAATTCACAATATCGAAGCAGTTGCGTAACACACACGAAGACTGGGAACCCGTTCAGTTCTCTAAATCACACTTCAAGGCTTTACACAAATTTAGGTGAGTTCCACATATCCATGAATCATCACGCCCTAGTAATTACTGTTTCATACAATTCTTGAAATGACTTTTCAAACCTATTCGGCCATAGCCTTAGTATTGGAACCACGTCACGAGAGTTAATGCTGCTAAATGAGATTCTTTTCAATAGCGACTGCGATACACATATTTTCCATAAGAAAAAATTGTGGTCTAAGAAAAAGCGCACCTGTATCAAACAGCTAACACCTTCAGTTATGTTCTCCGTCAGCAGGATGTCACCGAATCCCTTGATCTTGTTCTTCTTCAACAAAAGGTCTAGGTTCTAAAAGAAGTACAGAAGTGATTAGCTGCTTTGACTTATTGAAAGTGTTTTGAAGAAGAAAGAGATAAACCTTTGAAGACGAATTAAATAAGTAAAACATGAAAAACAATCAGAATCTCTAGATAATTCAAGCGTTTAAGGAAGGAGAATCTCTCTAAAAAATAATGGCGACCTGCTGCTGTCTGAAGGCATCATCGGAATCCCTGGAGAAATCACCTTCTGCACACATGGCAACCAGTGTTAGACCCTAAAAGTGGCTATTGTTATTTATATAGAAGTGCTTTGTCTATTCTAATTAAGGAACGGTAGGTGAATTGTCCAGACAAGTCGATGTGTTAAGGATATTAAATGTTTTGATCCGTTAGGTCTAGTGCTATACAGGCGTCTGTTTCATCCTATCGGAACTAATCAGTAGCACCCTCCTTCGGTTCAGCCGATCCCCTGAGGTTAAACAATCCTCTATAAAGTAATCACAGCCGAGTAAAAAAAATTCACCGCAAGTCAGATGATGGAATCACCTAGCATTGTGATGATCGGCAGTCGGGGTTGTGGCTTTTACAATGAAGCACACTTTTCTTTTCGCCCGCTTTTTTACAGACCGCTCAAAATGATATAGTCTGGTAAAGATGTACAACATGTTTTGAGCCGTTAGGTTTAGTGTTATACAGGCGCTTGGCTCAAAACATGTTATATCCTTATTAGAATATATCATTTTGAGCGGGTCTATAAAAAATAAATTGGAAGGAAAGTAGATATATAAATATGAAACAGGACTTTGACAGCATAAATATGCATAGAGAAAATGGATTAAGTGGGTGATACATGAGGGAGTGGAAGAAGCATTCAAGTTGGAAAGATCAAAGTAAAATAAAAGGTTAATGAGCAAATATTAATAGAGCTAATATCACTGGATACTACAGAGTACAGGCTGGAAGAACCGATACAAAGGCTACTCGTGTATGCGCATAAGTACCGGAACATTTGGATATGCTGATGTACCATTTTGACTAGTTGTATGAGCCTTAGTAGAATTCCTATTCCCTTTCTTCATTCATAACTATTCTCTAAAGCATCACTAAGCACCTTTCAAACAATTCTTCTTAGATATCAGTTCCCTTGCTTGTTTTCCGCCCTACGTACCCTTTCCAGAGGCAAGGCGCAATCCATTCCGGTTTGTTTTCCCCTGTGTCATGAATTCCTCGCAAATTGAATTTTCTTCTTAACTATTCTCAGTCTTATTCTCTTCGGACCTCTTTGCCATCTTTACCGAAGTCGAAATTTGGAGAAAATTTCTATCGGTTTTCCGAATTCTTTCCAAATTTTACCATCTTTTTGTGTAATCTTCTCAAATGAGCGATTTCAATACTCACTGCCGGTACAGAAATTTAGTGGGATGGTGTAGTTCTGTGGTATACTTTTCTACGATTATGATAGGACGACGAAAAGTTTCATTTACAAGGTGAGGTTCCTGCAACAGTGCTATAGTGTCATGATGAAAACTTTTTTTCTCTTAGAAGGATAAAGGACGTTAATCAATTCCCGAAGGATGCGCTATGCATTCGCCTTCAGTTTTTAACTCTCGCTTGCAAATAGTTGAATGCATATTGGTCTTTAGAATGACTCGCGGTGGCCTGCCACTGTGTTGAGTCAGTGCTGCTTATCCCCCAGATTCAATCCACCAACCCCAGAAGGATGGATGACTTGGTGAGCCGTGAGCGGTGAGATCGAATCATCGACCTTGAGCGACGCATCTTAAGAGGTGCATTTGATGAGACAGTGTAAAGCACATACGCAAATGTGACAATAATAAGAAGGTGTGGTGGCATAAGATGGTAGCAATTCCGCTTCCGTTCATCGCGGCTGGTGAATGAGCATTAGATCCGCACAGATATCGGCAATAATCCTTAGACCTGCCTTTTTTCAACTTTCTTACTTTGCTAAGACTGACACGTATGAGCTTAGTTCAAGCTTGCTTTTTTCACGAGCTACATTTTGGTTACGGTGAAAATGCAGTGCATTGCTCTTAGTCAATAAACTGAGACATAGTCTCCGATTTTATCAGTCTTCCGAGCAATAAGGGCTAGTGATCGATCAAATTTAAATCGATCTACTGCTCACGTAAGCAAGTTAATTTACGGAGAAAATGCTAGCAGTTATACGAGACGTGACGGTTTATCTTGAAAAACGACAGTTGTTTACTAACTTTTAGATTACATGAATCTTCTGGTCAAATCCAATATTACCAAGATGGAAGTGCCAGAAAGAAACGACTTGTTCGGGAGGGTACGATTGATTCGCACAAGAACCATGCGTCTAGGCAACTCCCATATTCAAAGAGATTTTTTCCTTTTTTGAAAAAACATTTAGGCACTTTACTTTATCAGCCGTCTTGACAATACACCCAATGATGTAGAGTGGTGTGCAAGAAGAAGAAGATCTGGGTTCGAATCCCGGCAGACGCAAACTTTTTGCACACCACTCTACATTATTGGGTTCATTTAAACATCATAACACCGCAATAGGCGGTCAAATAAAATGATTTTCGTGTTGACAATGTTATTTCTTTCACTGTGCACGTCCCACTACTTCTAGCCTTTGATCGTTTTTTCGCGCTCTTTTCGAGCGTCGTAAAATACTGGTTAAGTACGTCTCCTTGCAATACTAAGGATAGCCTAGCTGCGGCGCTCCATAAGGCGTTCTTCAAGATTGTTAGAGGACGCTGAGGGGAGGAAGGAGTTTGGCCCTTGACGCGCAGCAACGAGCACCACAACCGCTCGGCCATGGCACCCTCTACTAAAGAAAAAAGTTTTCTGTGAGAGATATGCGCTGTCAAATAGGTGTTATCTATGGTATCCACTTTTGCTTCGTTCTCTTCGTCGGATTTTGATGTATTGAGCGACAAGTGATGGAAAAAAACCTTTGTCACTGATTACCACCAAATGATTTGAAATTAATCGTGAGCAACATTTTTATGCTTAATCGACATTTAACTCCTTCGATACAACGCTGATTTTTGGCTGATACGCAAAGCGGCCGATCTGCAGACGGGACGCGTTATGACCACATTGTTTTATTTTCTTAACAAATTTAGAACTTCATGAGCCTTAAGAGGATTTTGTGATCAGCAAAAAAAGCATATCATTGAAGAGACTTCAATAAGGTATCAGTGGTAGAAACAACAGTGAAGTTTCCCACTTAACAATGCAACAATCTATTATTCGTAAAAAATGTGGTTTGTCAAATGAATTACGTGCCGCTAATAAATATAAATTTATAGTGTTGTAAAGGTGCTAATCGTATATGTCGTAAAAGTAACCAAAAATCAGCATAAGTCTAATAATAATCGGTAAGTTTATCAAAAAAGTGCCAGATTGTACGGGGGTAGGCACCCATTACAGTAAGCCCAGTAAGCAGAGACGCGGAGTGGCAGCCACTGTATTACATATGACACACGTCGTACCGAAAGGGTTGAGCTCAGCACAGAAGAAAATGGACATTGTTTTTTATTCCGGGGTTCAGTGGTAGTCCGTATCAAGCAATATTACTTCGTTCTATCTAAAATTGACTGCCGCTTTCTATGAAAAAGAAGACAGAAAACGTTCGGTTGCAGATTCAATGAGCTTTAATCCTTCAAATATTCATCGTGCTTTTAAGGACGGTGAAAAAATTGGAAAAGCTGTCTAACATCTTTTTCGTTGGTTCTTACCTTTCCAGCCTTTAACTGGCTGACAAACGAAAGCATTCCATGCGTGTTTACCGAGTCAGTGTTATTCAAAAGTACGAGTAGTTGTGGTCTCCAATTTCGAGTGTGCTGCGGTTTAGTGTCAACATTGAGGAGTGCAAATCTCAAAAAAAATTAGTCGTTGTAAATTATATGATTTCAGAAGCTAAACACTCACCTGGCAGCACTCAATCCAAGTCCACGGATACCGTCTCCCCATTCTTTCTCAGCTCCTGCGTACTCGATGTACTTGTAGACAGCGGCACCAATAAAAATTGCGATCAAAGCGAAATGCCAGGCCGAAATAAACATCACGGCTATGCAGAGAAAGGCGCCGAACATTGACAACGACCTTAAAGTGTATTATACTTTCGGAGAAACGCAACGGAAATTGATATGTAGTTTAATCGGGATTTATGGGACACGTTGTGAAATGATAAAAGGTCAGTAATAGAGCTACCGACGTTAATCAGTTTTTGGAAAAATGTGTTCATGCATTCGACTTTATAAGCATCGTTAAAGATGATAGAATGCATGACTGCTCTATACAATGACTTGCGGTTGCCATACAGCACCAAGTTAGTGCTCCTAGCCTCTCAGACAAGCCTAGCACCAGTTTGCCGACCTCGAAAGAATGGAGAGTCGGTGAGGCCAAGTAGCCACGTCAAAACAACGACCACTTGTGTACTGTAGGCCATTTCTGACAACTGCGCATTCGCGAGATGTTATAGAACGGGATCCACTCAGATACATTCATACTTAGCCTAATAACACGAGGAATTGCGTGAGCTCCAGTACAATACAAATTTCATCAATGCTTTTTTAAGTGAGGAAAAACTTTTTTTGTTTGAGTCGATGGCCGTACCAAGACGTCTCCAAGTCGTAACCTCAGTCAGCCATCAACCTTTATTGAACACATTGAAGTCACTGCTTTGTAATAGGTCTTTCTTTAAGAAATGTAATTCCTGACTTTACAATATTTAACTGTGCTGTGGAACGAAATTGTACAACTTCTTCTCAATTTATGCTACCACTTCAGGTTACAGACCTTTGGCGTCTACATTATAGACTCGGCGACAATAAAAGCTAAAAAAGGAAGGTGTTGATCAATCCTTGAGGGATGCGCCATGCATTCGTTTTGAATTTTTAACTTCGTTTACGGTGATTGAATGAATATCTGGCCTTAACAATGACTCGCCATAGCTCCCTGCTGTATTGAGTCAGTGCTCCTTATCCTTCTAGACAAGTCTGAGACAAATTTAATGACCCTGCAGGGATGGATTGCTTGGTAAGCCATGAGTGCGAGAACGAATCATCGACTTTAGGTGCGACACAGAACACCTCTAACCACTGTGCCACATGCGCCCTTGTAAGGCATTACTTAAAGGCAATCGAGAGATGAATAGCAGAGCCGAGTTTGCTTTGATGCCTCCAAAGCACTACTACAAAAATTTCTTATCTCAATGAATTTTTTCAACGTGCAGTGTGTGTTAAATCTTTTTGAGCTAGCAAATAAATGAGCAAATCACTCATAAGCGTCAGGACTATGGCACTTGTTGAGAAGTTGAAAACTTTTGAGCTTTTAAAACACTAAAACACTACTAAAGATCATAAACGCTTCAAAAAGTCCCGTACCAATGAAAATATCGGAATGACGGCCGCCATCCAGGTGATTTGAGCAACGACTGCAGAGCACACGCGGTATTCACACCCAAATAGCACATCAGAAAAAATCTAGAAATATGCAATATGGATTTGAATGAAAACACTTTCATACATTTAGTTGCTGGTTCAACAAATGATTCCGCTAAGTTGCTTCTCCAGCACCTCACGGTATCCAGCATGCAACTAATTTCATGAGGAACCAATTTGCTACCATCTAGGCGTCTACGAATTTTGCACAGTAAAACACTAGCCACGATAGATTTCTCTCATCCTGGCCCTTTTCCTTGGTAATTCGGTTCTTTGTTTTTTAAATCCCACTTTGAACACTAATGTGATGTTTCAGTTTGACTAGATCACGTGAATCATCAGTAGAGGTACTATACTTCGGGATTAAAAAATGAACCTATAGAAGAGAATCGTTGTCAAAAAAACACTTGAGTTTTGAAAAGTTTAAAATGCCTGTCGGACAATGTTAACCATTGAGATGACTGACTGAGTAATGAGTGCGGTGATGTTTTCAATGACGGCAATGAGGATACCCAACCAGCAGATGAGCAGCGTAAGAAAGATGGCTCGGATCGGTTCCCCTCGATTGTCCATCTTTCGAAATGGCTTCAGAAACGGAATAACATCATCTGAAAACCAAGAACTAACATGAAGATCTAATTGCGTACTGAGCATAGTAGTTCTATGGTGAGTAGTTATTTTATACAGTGGAAATTTCTGGCTTTTTTTAACTTCACGAAAGACATCTGCAGCAGATTCATTTCAAAAAAAAAATTGATACATTCTTCTTATATTCACATTTTGACTGGGATTTTGTGTCGAATTCAGCACACAAATATACAGGATAGAGATAGTAACAAATTAATGTAAACCGCTCTATTGCGTCCATTTCTTCCATGGTGTGTACTGTTACGGCTCACTTTTTTCATCAGTTTTGGAATTGCCTAGGTACGAGGTATACCTGTGACGCCGCAATTTTCAATGATACATTTGAATATTGGAAACTTATAGATATGTTCGGTCCCAGCTAGCCAATAACTCACGAAATTTAGATAGCATTCTGAGTAGCTGATGGAGAAGTCCAGAAAAATGCATTCAAATTTGTTCATTTTTCACTCAAGGAAACGAACGAAACGAAGTTCATCATGAGATAATGAAATAAAACAAAAAGGGTAGTTAATCACCGGAAGCAATGGCTTGCAGCAAACGTGGTGCTCCTGTAAGTGATTGCATTCCAGCGCCAATTGTTGCACCAAGACATCCCCACTGTAAGAGAATTTATCAGAAAATCAAAATTCAACAATCTATATCTTCATTTCTACTTCGGTCATTTAAGACACAAACTTGACGTTTTCAATTTAACCAGTCCCAGAAATTTCTTAGTTATATACATATATATATATATATATATATATACATATATATACATATATATAGATATATATAATATATATATATCATCCAATTTAAACAAAAATATTCGTTAAGCTATTTTGATGAATTTACAAAGTTTCATAAAATAATGACAATTACAAGTTGGCGCAGACGTCATCATATTCGAAGTAGACCATCGTCATGAACGACGTTTTCATGAGAAAGATGAATGTAGGATGTGCTAGAATCCTGTTCTATTCGGAAAGCAGAATTATCTCAAAGTTTTAGTGCTTGAAAGATTTTTTTTTTTGAGAGGAGAGTCCCCAACGAGGAATCCTCGGCTTTCTTTTCGATTTTCGTGCTCACCACCATGTATTTTTTCCAATTATTCCGTAGTTATCCTGATGCTCTTGGGACTTGGATTTTTTGCATAAAACGGAAAGAGAAAGGGAGGGATAACGAGAAATCGAAAGCGAGAAAAAAAGAAAGTCAGAAGAAGATAAGAGAAGAAAAAGCGAAAGAGAAAGAGAGATAATGCAATAGGGAAAGAGCGGGAGCATATGTAAAAAAAAAATGCAGTGAGCTAAAATTAGATTTAATTTTTTGTCTGTTCAATTTCAGCGCAATCATATGTAGTTGTCAATCAAGCAAAACGTTAATAAAGCGCACCTATAGAAGTTATTTGGACCGTAAAAAATACATTTTTGAAGGCTTGGTTCTTAGCATCAACACTGACAGCTGCTCAAAGCATCACACAATAAAAAACAGAATAACGCTAATAAATCAAACCATACTGGCGCTCTTTCTTGCAATAAGAAACAACCATTTATTTCCTACAAGCGGCCATGAAAATGACTTGATCAAAGTAAAACTTTGAGAATTTTGGAACGACTCTCACATAAGCAGTTTGAGAAAAAAGAAAAATTTCTTGAAAAGCAGAAATTTTCCAAAACAGGTCGGGAGGTGTGCGTCAAGTAGCTAGTCTGCAATTTTGAAATCAGATAAAAGATTGACATTTAGTGTGAACACTTTCGGAAAATAAAGTTTCCTAATATGTCTGGAGCCTCTAATGAGGTCTGATATGGCACTCATGAAGTGCTCGACACGTGTTTTCGGCATTGCAGCTCATCTAAGGCGGAGTGTCTTTTGGTTCGGCCAATCTCTTGCAGCGAGATATACCTTTCACATACAAAGGAATCGACGCCAGATTATTTCAAATCGCCGCACGTCACCGTGCTTCTGATGATGCTGTAATACCAAAATACGCGTCCAGCACTGTGCAGGTGCCATATGAGGCCTCATGAAAGGCTCAAGATGTGTTATCAGACTATATATTGTTTTGACCGAGGTCTATAAAAACAGTGGAGTGTGAAGGTATGTTTCTCGGAAAATAAATATTCAACATCTGACAACGAGTTGTCGAACCTGGTCCTGTTTGAACTTTATATAATTTTCTAGATCAGAAAACCTTTCTATGTAACTAAAATTTTAATCAAGGTTGATTAAGATAAAATTTTATGCCAGTAGACGAAGACGCATAATGTGAGTAACAGTACTTAGATACGCTTATACTACACACATGATAGTTGGCGCTGTTTCACACCCTGGACTAACAGATTATGTCATCTCTTCGGGTAGAAAAATTCATGCAGGGCTTGTCTGGAAGCACTCGAGTAACACGGTGCTTGGCCAAAGCAAATGTTTCTGTGAGCCATGCAGCATCAAATCACTTCTATATTGCCACGAATGGAATCTAATACATGATTCATCCATTCCTCGAGGAATGGTAAATGGCCCGAATGCCTTATTCCCCATCTATTATAGGAGTGAAAGTTAGATAAAAATCCATGCGCTGCTAAAAAATACCCCTATGCGAAGGTCACAATTAGGGACTTTCTTTACCGTAGTAGTGTATGCTTCCAAAGACACTCTAGATTGAAATTTTTATGACAATGCAGCAGATTCAGAGTGCATCTAACGACAATAATGATGCTTTAACGATTTCGGTCATTTTCAATTTGTGGTTTTCTTCAGCACGTCATTACTGCATACGGGCTGGCTCGCAATTAGGTGTAGTTGAATTAAAAAAAAACACAATTCCAAAGTGGTCCAACGATGAGCAGAAAATTACTGGAAAAAACCATCGCTCACTAACCAAAATTACACTGGGTAATGGCCAAGCAATCTCTGAGATGGTCAGCTTTCCCATCGCAGACTGACCATATTTGTCCCGGATGAACATTTCCGATACTGAGGCGCCAAACACTAGCACACCTACCAGATCTGGAATGTGATACTTTTATAAATGTTCTCCATCCAATGAATAGATTTCATTTTAAATCTGTGCTTCTTACTTCATAATCTGTACAACCTTGTTATTTCTTAGAATTGTGATTAAGAATAAATCATTTCCTCAACATATTTGCAAATTCTCCTTGGTGTATAAATTTGCTTCTATTTCGCATACAGAGCGCTTCGCAAAGCGATTAATTTTCGATTTCGTTTGATGGAATATTTAATTCAAAGCTCTCTATGCAATTATTTGTTTTTATTAGTTTAATGGGAAACTTAGTAGTGAGAATGCTCCATTTTAAGAATTCCTGTAGTATTTTTTCCAACGACGATCGTCGGATCATCCGAAAGTTTTGATCAACATGTTAACAACGTTAGTAGGTCTAAGAATAAAAATGAAACTTTGTAGATGTTTTTTTGCCCATGAAACTGTGCTGGCCATTCTTTTGTCGACGTTTCAACTGAATCAAAAGTGCTAATGAGTATCATTTTGACCCTGTAAAATTTTAGCGACAATCCTTCGACAGAGGGATAAAATTAGACGTCGATCACTTTGCAGAAAAAGCGATGTGGCATCGTCGCAAAATTTGTGTATGTTCAAAAAGATATCTATGAAGGAAGAAAAGTTACATCAACAAATTGCCCACTCCATTCACCATGCAATTGTTGATCGAATGATAGCCAGTCCAATGATGCACAGACGACGACTCCCAACACTTACGGGATAACGTGACTCCCTACACTTACGGGGTAACGTGACTCCCAAAGGAGTCACATGATGCGAAGACAACGGCCGTCTTTATCTCTTAGTCAGCATACCTCAGCTCAATAAAAGTTTTGTTAATTCTAATAGAAACTATTGAAAACACAGATCTCTGTCTGCAGGACCAAAGTTCTCTTAATTTAACACGATGAAAATCTGACTTGGTGCAGCCTATGCAATGTTATTTTCCCACTTTTCGGCTCAAAGCCTGTAATCAAATTTGGAAGCAGGTTAACCTTTTTCTTCAAAATAAACGAGATCTCCCCAGAATGACACGATGGGGTTCGCCAATGTACCACTTTTCTCCCGGCAGCGGCATCTCTTTCGTTGGAATTTTCCGGAAACTCAAATTTCTGTATCGATTTTCTGAATGTTCTATTCAGATTTGAAAGCACAGTGCATAAAAAGTGCATATACTTTGCCCACGATAGAGTAAAGCTTCTTTCACAAATCTATGAAGTTTTCAAAACTCTAAGCACTGCATAGATGGAGAAAATTTCGTCGGTCATAAAAAACTGACTTTTCGAAGACTTTTGGTTTTTCGACTGCTACAATTAGATTTGGGAAGTTCAAGCTACAGAACATCATTTGATAAAGACTTCGAAATGAACGACAAGACGAAATGCATGGCGATTGTTCAAAACAAATCTAGATAAAAATAGCCAAAAAACTGAATATGCTAGAAGAAACATGTACTCATTATCTTTATGAAAGGGTCTTACTTTGTGGGGGAGTTCAAATCAGCAATATCCTTGAGGAAAAATAAATGTTTACTCAAAAAGCTGTGTAATTCCTCTAGATTTCATCCTCTATCGGTTCCCACTTTGTTCTAAAGTGAGGCAGCTGGTGATCAATACTTAGTTTGCCACCATGACGGTAGAGAGTAAAATTGAATTATCGTATGGAAAGCTCAGATTGCGTCTAATAATGAAGAAAACGCGCAAATTTTGCGAATCATCGTCGATGGAGAGCGTATGTGGCTAAGTGATTAGAGGTGCCCTGCGTCGCACACGAGGTCAATGGTTTGACCTCGCGCTCATGGCTCACCGAGCCATCCATCCCTTCGGGGTTGATGAATTGGTACCAGACTGATCTCAGACTTGTCTGGGAGGATAAGTAGCACTGACTCGGTACAGCGGGGGGGGGGGGGGGGGGGCCATAGTGAGTCATTTGTAAAGGCCAAATATGCATTCAATCACCTCAAACGAAGTCAAAAATTTGAACACTGCATGGCGCATCCCTCAGGGATTGATCAACGCCGAAAGCTTTAGCCTTTCATCATCGATGGATGAATTTATAAATCTCAGCAAAGGAATTTCTACTAATACTAATACGTTTCCGCGGATTTTCTCTTATTCCGAACATTCATTATCTATTAGGCTTAGAAAAACAGGAAAGCCTTAGTGCTGTACTCTTATAATGATCTCTTCAGCCCTCCTTAGACAAAACCGCTTTGAACCGCTTAGCAGGTGGAAATTTCGTTCGCACATTTAGGAGTCTATAGAGCTTTCATCTTCGTTCCTTAAGGCGATTCATAGTTGACCGAATCACGAAGAAGTTGAGGTGGAATTTCCCGCAAATTTGTCAATATTAAGAAATCGCTTCTTCCGAACGATGTTCCACACTTCCGAGATTTGAATTGAATATTTCTACAAGTTCTTTCATCTGTTTGAGCCATACAAGCTAAAAATAAACTTAAATATGTAGTGAAGCGAAAAAAATGCACAATCAATCTGTAATTTAATCTCAATTTGAAAAAATTGACATTCACATCTCCAGAATTCGGAGCTCCCATTCAGGTAAACGCGTATTCTTGTTAAGAAAATAAATTCTTGCAAAATATAGAGGGATAAGTGCAGGGGTGATACTTAATATAGATAGTACTATCGTATCACTTTTTCGTTTGAGTGCTTAGTGGATAGAGTTGCCCTACAACGTACGCTGGATTGGACTCTGCTTCAGTCTTGTACACGCGATTCAGCGAATTTTTAATCCATTCATAGAACCCAAATTGGTATCAGAATTGCCAGAAAGTGTAAAAACACAAGTGAGTAATTCATAAGACCATCGCACGTCATTCTATAGGACAGATGTGCATTCAATCACTTTTAACGATGCTTCTTGAAATTGAAATCATGAAGTATCTCTCAGAATTTAATCAGAGCAGAAAACGTAATCCATTTCTATAATTTTTTTACGGGTGTCACATCTCGTGATGGCATTAGATTTTCTGTCATTGAATTTTCTAGAAAAACTTCCAAAGTCCAATCATACATGACTATCACCACTCAAAAACTTAGTCGAGTATGCTCTATATTGGAGAAGTTGACGATTATAGAGCTTTATCATTAATTTCGTTATATGAATGATATTTGAGTTCCGTTAGAGTCTCGCATTGCAAATACAACGCCTCTCAGCCTATTGGTGCGGTAAGAGTCAGAGCGTAAAATGTTCTTTGATGATGATTAATCGCTGACGGATATACTAAGCACTCAATTTCCTAAACAGTGCTAGAGACGATTGATACAAATTTTACCTATATATTAGCCTACGAGTGCCTAGCCTTAACATAAAAAGGATAAAACTGAAAAGGTAGAGCTTTCGACATAAATCAATCTTTGAGAATGCACCATGCATTTATCTGCAATTTCGCTTAAATTGAGGTAACTGAATGCATATCTTGGCATCTACAATGACTTTCAGTGGTCTGCCACTGCATCAAGTCAGTGCTGTTTACCCTCTCAGACAAGGGTGCCGATTCACCGAACCCGGAGGGATGGAAGGCCTGGTGAGCCATGAGCGCGAAATAGAACCACTGACCACGTGTGCGCTGAGGAGTACCTCTAATCAGTGCCACATGCGCTCTCCTTGCCAAGAAGCCTTACCAAAAAAAACCTTCCAGTAAATGATACATTACAGTCAAACTCGGAACCTAGTCAGGTGTTCATATCTAGTAGTGAAATATATCCCTTAGGAAAACGTCATGCATTCGACTGTATCAAAAGCACCATGGATGTGGTTGAATGCATACTTGTTAGATTTAATGACTTTGAACACCTAACAACTTATCAATTCAGTGGTCTTATGCTCCCAGACAAATTTGGTGGCATCAATTTACTGACTCCTGAAATACAGAGTGTTTGCCCAGCGCGCGAGATTGAAGTGATTAACCTGTGTATTATAAGGGCAGCTCTAAACACTGCATTATATGTACTCGAAAATAACAGCTGTAATCAAGAACTTCAAGAACGCTTACAAACTACGCTCGTTGTGATCTGAGCAGCCAACGTTCCGAGCGGAATTGAACGCGAAGCGTCTCGAAGATTTCCGGATCGATTCGAGCCAGCCATGATCCCTATAAAACACTGATTGAATCCCACTTCGCATACGGAATGTAGGCTAACATAAGTTTTTTCAAACGTAGCATAGTGGATAATCACACTGCGGTTATTCCCAAAAGTTCAAATGTGTCAAGGTCAGATGACAGAATGTTTAAGACATATCGGCTGCAAATTGTAGTTCAAATCCGTACGACGTTCTGGCAATTTGAAACGGTTTTTTTTTTGAAGACGGATTGCCCTTGCATAATCAGTTTGGAAAGCTATGATGAGAAGCTTTCTGCAGTAATGAGAAATTTTGCTAGGATTGAAAGTCACATAAATGCAATCCATTTTCGTCATAAAATGTTTCGCTAATGAAATTTCTCACTAAGGACTTTATTTAGTGATCTTGCTTGATTTTGATAGAAATCAAAAACTCTTCAAATAGCTGATTTTATAATATTGCATTCTTTTATGGAGTATTCGAAAATTTTTAATTGATAATATCAGTGCGGTGATCAGGTTTAATTAGATAAATGATAAGAAAGCAGATTAGGTAAATTTCTCCATTACAGATTCCTACGATACTAATGCAAAAATTCTCTCCCACTAAGAAATCAATTAGAAGAAGTCTAAACCTTCACAGAAGAAGCTCTTTTCCTTTCTCCGCAAATTATAGATTTAAAACGAAATCTAATGGGTTTACTGGCACCGTGCTAATAATGTCCGTATACTTTAGAATTAACTTTAAATTGAATTACCCATATGTGTGGAATGTCTATGGATTTGCAACATGTCCCCGCATGCTCTAAAAGCGCTTTTCTTTCACTGGTTCGACAAAAGTATGGCGCTGAAAACGAATTAGCATAG
Organism: Parelaphostrongylus tenuis; assembly: GCA_019055375.1. Classification (NCBI taxonomy): domain Eukaryota; kingdom Metazoa; phylum Nematoda; class Chromadorea; order Rhabditida; family Metastrongylidae; genus Parelaphostrongylus; species Parelaphostrongylus tenuis. The sequence continues at coordinate 952,574 of JAHQIW010001551.1, forward strand.
TTATCCCCGGAGGTGCCGCTTTTAGGGAATCTAATCAATAACATATGCACAAAAAGAGGGCTTTGAGCAACACTGTTGTGATTCCCAAGACTGACAATCTACTGACTTCGGCAAAAATGGAACAGAAGTAACACAGCACATTAGTGATACAACAGCTGACGTTATGGCGGTTTCGCTTTCTTCAGACCCGTTTTGCTGTTTTTAGATCATTATTTTTTAGAGGCCAAGCCGTTTAGAGTCTTGCATCAAGCGAGAATGTTGTTATCCCGAAGAGTTTATTGATGAGTAATACTAACCATAAATCAGAAAGACTAGTTTAACTCGTTGAGGACCGCCTTAATGCTTTAAGGGTCACATGCTACACCACTTAGCACACCACGCGATGTCGCGTCTCAGCTACTGTAATGGCGACGTCGCGTGTGGGGCAAAGCAGGCAGACAGCATCTGCAAGCGCGATCGACGTGAAGGTGCTACATGCCTACGACTGCCGCGCGAGCGACCTGCGTGAGCTCGCTTCCTATCAGTGGTGGTCCACAAAGGGTTGATTTCTTGCACGGTGAGCGTGTGGTGCTCCAGTGGTAATGGGATACTTTTCTGATGATCTATGATTATCATCGCCACTAAACGAGTTTAGTTGTCACTGAATGGTATAATGTGATAGAAATGACTCTAATAAGGCTATTTTCGCTCGGTACATGTCAAACCAATGACAAAACTTATTTGTCAAAAATAATACCACACATGCAGTGCGGAGGTACATATGTATATATGTATGTACTATGTTATATATATACATATATATATATATATATATATATATATATATATACAAGTGAGCGCATGTGGCGCAGTGGTTAGAGGTGCCTGCGTCGCACACGAGGTCAATGGTTCGATCTCGCGCTCATGGCTCACCAAGCCATCCATCCCTCCGGGGTCGGTAAATTGGTACCAGACAGGTCTCAGACTTGTCTGGGAGGATAAGCAGCACTGACTCGGTTCAGCGGGAGGCCACCGCGAGTCATTGTAAAGGCCAGATGTGCATTCAATCACCTCAAACGAAGTTAAAAATTGAAGTCGGATGCATGGCGCATCCCTCAGGGATTGATCAACGCCGAGAGCTTTATCCTTTATCCTTATATATATACAAATATATGTACATATATATACACATATGTAGAGTTATATGCATATGTACATACATCTATACATTATATATATTATATATTAATATTATCTATATATATATCACGCGCCGGTTCGCGAAATATAAGAGGTTCAATGCACGACTTGCATGGGTATGAAACAGTGGTCGAACGCAAAAATTCACAAGTTCAACCGAAATTTTTGAGCATAGTTCGAATAGAATTGGTCGATTAACATCTATAAATCTAAAGAACAGCTTCTACTTCGGAAAAAACAACAGTCTTAACTAGTTCACTTTTAAATGGAATACCCTTACAGTTATGAGAAACTTTGGGATTACGGTGCCCATTTTCGACGTAGTGTGCAATGTGTAAAAATGGAAACAGACGTTCTGGCAATATAATCAATCACTTCCATGCCCATCTGTTTCCCATTTAGATTATGCATTCCGCATTTCTTCTACCGAGATCTAGGTTTTTTCTTGTTTTCTACGTCATCGGTTCCAAATTGACTTCTATTCGACTAGATAAAACCTATTTCCACCAAAAATAGCATTCCGAGCTGCGGATGTGGCTTAGTTTTTGATGTTTCAGCATCAGTACTATTGCTTGAAAAGACAATTGACACACAGGCAAAAACTACTAGTTTTGCTTTTCTGGGCCACCCCGGCAGTTCTTATGCAGCCCTGCCTCTTTTATATATATCGTTCTATGAATCGGATTTCCTGGCGGATTGAAAAAAATCCTACTGATCTATACGTTCGCATGTTTTTGGTGCCTGTACAACTCTTATGTGTGAATAAAGGGTACTTGTCTACTACGCAATCATACTTGTCCCAGCATTCAACGAAGCTGATTGAATTTTGTGAGAAAGTATTCATAATATCGACTGTTCTCATCCTCACAAAAAACATTCATATAATTTTAAGAATATTCAAAGCCTTAGCGAGGTTGTTACGCCAGAGCCATACACGTGTTTCGAGGACTCACCCTCCTCGTTAGTGGTCCACATCCCTCATTAAGCCCTGTACTGTAGCAAGGATGGAGGCAAATGTGGTGACGGCACAATGTCATTGTACACCTAATGGCACAGTGTCATGGAAACAATGATCATTGATGATGATATGGATCATTCTGTATCTACCAGCCGCGATCCGTCGATTGAACAGTGGTGATAGCACAATGTCACTGTAAGTTGTGCTGCTGCCATGTACGCCTCCCTTCCTCAATGCAGGGCTAAATGTGATGCGTTAGATCACTGACGAGGAGCGCCGAGACCTCCGAAACACCGGTGTATGACCCTGGTTTACCAACCTCGGGTAAGGCTTTGAACATTTTTAAAAATTAATTCGTAAGAAATATCATCAGAAATCACTGTAGTACTTGAAAACTACAAAACAACGAATAGGTCGCCAAAAACTATGGTACACACGGTAAGCGATGTCGGTTTATAGATGAAGGGGCATTTTTGCGTTTTCACTGGCTGCCTTTATAAGTCGTGCTTTCCTTTCAACAACAGAGGTCTTCAGGCGAAATCAAGATATTAGGTGAGAAATTAGTAGAGACATCTTACTGTTGGCGGCACCCGCTACAGCAATCTGCCTTGGACAGACTACCGACTGCTCACAAGTAATTTCGAGAAAAAACTTTTGTGGACTGGAATAAATTACTGGACAAAAACTGCTGGCTATAGGTATCACACTGATTACACCCGCAGCTTCATTATGACATTTACAGAGGTACTTCAAACACGAAGACCTCAGTTTCCTCAAGGAGTGCAATCGTTCGTTATGAAGTGAGTGAATGACGAAAGTGTTCTATGTAATTCTATTAGACTTCCACATAATTAGTAACCCTATGCGGTACTTAATGCATTTCCTCTCGAGTTAACATCATAATGTTGTTATTGAAGCATTAAGAAAAATTGGCTCTTTCTTTCTTTCTCTGATTATTCTGCATGGGTCGACTCTCCTCAGTAATACAATGGGGCAATATTCTTCCATAAAAATCCAATCATTAGCTTATTCTCAAGGAATGAACTCTTTCCTCGAAATGAACCAGCAGAAAGGAAAGGGCTAGAAGTAATTGGAACTCCGAAAGTACCGTAGCCCTAATGCTAGAAAATGTTGAAAATCACGAACAAAGCCCACTGTCGGGTTTGCCCACTTGCAGCTCCTTGCTTAATCCACCAATTCAATTGGAGATATTTGAAATGAAAAGAGATCTACGCTCTTCTTATTTACTACTTAGACCGCTTAAAAACACAGAATTCGACAAGGCTTGAACCCTTCGTGACACTAACGGTCTTCATGTAGCAAACTTTTAGAGCATTTTCAAATTTGAATTGAGTCGTCATTAATGCAATAGAACTCTTAGAGAGTTGTGGTGTATCGCAACAAATGATTAGCCACACTCCGTTGTTCAGTAGTTGAGTCCCACCTCAGTTTACTTAAAGTTATAGTGAGTAAATCAATGAATCAACACGAGCGATCCATGAAGAAAGGCATCCTGACTATCAAGATCGCGAAATCGCTCTCAACTATGCATTTTACAAAAACCAGTACGGATGTGAATCGATGGCTAGTTATTTCGAAAGATAACATAATCAAGAACCGCTTGATTTGTGAATCACCAGTTGCTGATTGTTGGTAGAGATTTTTGTCTGCCATGGAGAGTCAAGAGAATGTTAGGGAAATCTAAAGTACACATCTCTATTTTGGTTTCTTATCCTGAGCTATTCACACTGTATAGGTATAGCCTAAGCCAGGAAAGCAACTATTTCTATGACTATCAAAATCACTTCGTTCATCATGAACTAACATTATTCCATTGATTACTATGTATCGTTTAGAGAGTCGGACGCACTATGACAAGCCTAAAATGGTTTCCCTGTTGCCTCCATTCATTTCAGATGCTTAGTAAACGCTCAGCACCAAACGACTTAACTCATCAAACCGTGTAAATTCTTTTTTGGAAAGTACATTAAATTGGGGTTCTTCAAAATACCAGCTCAAACAAGAGTTAGAAGAAAGTTAGGGCGCTTCTCTTATTCAGAAAAGAGTTGGAAATCACATCTAATAGGTTCTGTGATCAAGGATCATAACGTCTGTGTATCAATGAAATGTTATGGTAAGTGTAATTTGTCAGAATATTTTTAGTGTCCGAAATTTGGATATCAAAGAAGAACACAGAATTCTACTACTGTTGTCAAGGAGTACTTCGTATGAATCGTATCACTGAGATGCTCACAAAGCGGAACTCTCCAAATTCTCAAGCGTATTCCGGTAGCTTATTTGAGAACTCGGGAATCTCATACGAACGAGTAGAATACCTCTTCATTATAAATTCTGAGTTTCCCTTCGCTTTTCAGGCGCTTCGAATTCATTAGTGAAATTGCGCTTCAAAGGCGATTAGAGGTTGCCGTAACGGGATGAGCAGCCTTGGCAGGCAAGTGCATCGTCAGAACAGGTCTAAAGCCACCACCCAAAAAACTGAAGTAGTTTTTTCAAATTACCTATAAACTTCAATAACACCGAGTCAGTGCTGCTTATCCTCCCTGACAAGTCTGAGACCAGTCTGCTACCTATTTTACTGACCCCGGAGGGATGGATGGCTTGGTGAGCTATGATCGAAACCATCGATCTCGTGGGTGACGCAGAGCACCTCTCACCACTGCGCCAAATGCGCTCCTGTGAAACTATAAAATGGATGGAAAATGTTATTTACCGCAACCACATCTATCGATAAAACCGACCATAAAATTACTACATATAAAATTAGAATATAAACATAAATGGGTAGCAAACTGGTTTTACAATGAGGTATTATCCATTTTAATGTTGACGAATATCAAATGAGAGCTTATTTTTCTTAGTGTACCAAAATCGGCACAGAATGCTGAACACGACAAATCCATGATACAAGGGCTAACAACAAATCAGTAGGTCACGCAGAATTTGATCCGAGCGAAATCTATTCTTATCAGTACGAGCAAAGATGGTGCGATTTTACTATCAGATTTCTTTTTACAGAAATAAAAGCTAGCTAGACACTCAGTGTTTTTAGTGAACACATACTTAGGGTTGGAAAAAAAGTTCTAGGGACACTTCGATAAAGCATGAATAACTCCCACCCAAGTTTCTTATGTGGGATTTTCCCACTGAAGACCATAGTATAAGTCGTCTTTATTTTCACTTTGTTACGAGCCTCCGCCATGACCCATGATTTGAATCGTTCGATAATAGTCGAATAAGCATATCAAGAGTTCCTTAATTTGAAGTCATGATGGAATGGTAATTCGACCAGATTTTAACTTGACGAGGTCGATGTCCAGAAAGTCATAGAAAACGAGGTCCTTTATTTTGAAGAGCAGTTTTTATTATTTTTATTTGGAACTGATGAATAAAATTTTCAATTTTTTACAAGTGCCTCGATACTTTCTTTCCAAAAAAAAAAATTCAAAAAATCTCGTGAAAGATGGGATTATTTCATTTGAAAGAGCTTACCGGTGGCCGATGGGAAGAAGACACCGATGAGGATCATGAATGAGGTGGTTGAGTCGGCAAGACGTAAAAACCACTGGATCGCTGCCGATCACTCTTGTCCTAAATTCCAACTCATGATTTCACTCGCAGCCAATCCTCAATCCAAAATAATGATTTGCTGGGATTTAATTTTATGTTTTAGCACACTCCATATCATATTTTAAAAGTATTGCGAATAAGTACAATCAATTAAATAGGAACATTTCTATGAAATGATTTTGATAATGCTGGAAATTCCTCCTCATCTGAAAAAAAATGTAAAGCTAACAAACCAACGCAGTAATGAATTCATTTACAAGAAAAAAATACTGACGTATCGGGAATAATAGTCCCAACCAATAATTTTATAAACCACACAGCTGTGACCGCACAGGACATAGATTGAGCTTTATGGCATCAAATTTATAGATCAAATAGTCAAATGACAGTGTTACGCCATAGAAGATGAAGCGTTCGGCATTGATCATTCTTTATAGTATACACTATATATTGCACCTCAAACGTCATTAAATACGACGGAATACTTATATTTGAGGTGTTACCGTGGGCTATCGATGCACGAAATCAGTGCATCTAATCTCCCAAACAAATCTGCTTCCAATTTGTCGACATCGGAAGAATGGAAGCCCTAGTGAGCACGAGTCACACGACGTGTATTTTACAGGCGCCTCTATACAGTGTTCATAAGGTAAACTTGAAGATACGAAAATTTTTGTCCTCTCAAAGGCTTTCAGCATCATTGTATATGTCACGAGGAGCTGTTCATTTGTGGCGCGGTCGGCTGAGGTGTGAAGAAGATCGACATGATCGTTAGGAAGTCAGGCTAGAAGCACACTTTATATACCCAAGGTTGCACATGGTTACTTTCTTACCAAAACCGGCAATAATTAAGACTGTCTCTTTGAATCACAAGACTTTCCTTATAACTTTGAAGTACGGAGCTCACTGGATGGGTCTGTCAAGCAATGAAAGAAATAGCGTCTCTATGCACGTTCCAATACTCAATTGATAACGATATCATAGAAATGAAAGTATGCACCTCTCCTCCTTCTCATTAGTCTCCTTATTCTATAATTTAGTTTGCTTTCCAAAAGAAATAATCCCGAACATCAGAGGTTACGACTTGAACAAATATTTTTCAGAATGAACATCACAGTATGAGTAAAATAGTCGAAGTGAGGAATCATAACCACACTGATACGTCTGGTTGTTAACAGCCACTGAATGGACTAAAGTATGGCTGAGAGAAAGGCAGATCATGGGTCGTGGTGAAGTGGAAAGCTTGATGAGCACTCAAAAGGGTAATTACGGATTCTAAGCCACCTCAGGCTTCAAGTTTAGCTCGTATACCGGCACTCTTTCGGTTATCATTACCACCGTATCTTGCCGTTAAAATGAGATTAGGCACTAAATAAGGTTAAGAAATTTGCAACACTTACTCTTGGGTCCTTGGACAGTACGTCGCCGAAACGTGTGTGCTTCGGCCAAAGATTTTCGAAAAACACACCGCTTCCAATTCCCTTTATCGCTCGCTAAAATGCATCAATAATTTTACTTGTTTCTGAATCGACCGAAGTCACCTAATCTATGCCATTGAACTCTTCCAATGCGATTAACTTTTCTCTTTTGTTAATCGTAGCTCTCACTCATAAGAAAGGTGAAACGCGGGTATATTCATAAATTTTGGAGATTTCAAAAACGTCTTCAAACTGAAACAGTAGCTCAGAAATCTGAAACCTCAGAAAACCGTTATGAATGGGCAACGCCGTCCTGCAGATGTATGTGGAGAATATATTATATTTGACAGCTTAAGGCGCAATGGTAACTATGAAATTTGAGGGCATTTCTCATTTTCCCTGTCTTTTTTAGCAGTGTAATAGCATTCAGAACAACATTGAGGAATATGCAGAACTCTAAACCTCAGCAGGTATTGAACTTGAAAGGTGAAACGCGGGTTCATTTCGGGTCTCAGGTACTGATTTTTTCCATATCACTAAAATTTACCGATATGTACTCATAAGTATGAAATTTCCAAAAGGCAAAGAAGATTAGAAAACAAAATCGATGGCGTCTGTAGAAAAGGAAATGCCTAGAAGGTTTATAAAACCTAAAGCGACATTTTCCCTTTTTTCTCATGATTCGCAAACCAATGAACGGTATCTGGAAGGAAAAATGAGCCAGTACCAACCAGGAATGACGAAAAGACGAGATAAATCGAAATGCTAAATTTCTCAGATTGGAATCTCTAGCATCTCTATATAGTCAGAGCGAATGTTTTGAGTCATTTCAAGGTTGGTACGTTAGTGGCTTACGTATGTTTCGGCGGTTTCTCTCGCCTCATGAGAAGCATTCTCTCGAACTGTACTGAATGTTTACAATAAGGTTTCACAAACCAGTTGAATGTAAGTTGCATTCATCGTCTCTTTCTTTAATAGAGACATTTCAATAATTAGAGGTTACCAATTACAACAGTCGTTAAATGTTCAAGGCATCTTTTTTGCTCTATTTTTGGTCAAGAAGTTTTTCAAAGGTCGTAATTTTGCCTGCATTTGCATTGTCATCAATTCTTCAGATTTAGTTATGTCTTGTTTTATGTTGCATGACCCGAAATCCTTCAATGCCATTGCTCGGATGAATTCAGGCAGCGGAAAATGACATCAGTGCAATAAGCGGAAGCAGAAGCATGCACCACGAAAAGACATCTTTGGCACGAACTTACCACATTTCGGCCACCAGAAACCTCGAGCTTAGCTAATTATAAGAACTATAGACAAATCGTGAATCATCAAGGGTGTCAGAGAGGTAGAGCTGGCAAAAATTTAGGAAGCCAAGCCGTAATCTAGGAAAAGCAGTAATGGATTATAGAAATTTCGTTAGCCAACGGAACTACGATTCACTTCATCAACTTACACGTTTTCATGCATATAGATCGAATATAGAACGAATTCAGAATTAGAGTTTGAAGAGCACTCCTATATACTCATGGCTATTGGCCGGGCCAAGCAGGTCAGCCAAGCCCGCTATTCTGGAAATTGATTGCTCTATGTGGAGAGTAACGATGAAGGACTGATAGAGCTTCAGAACTTCTATCATGAATTTTAGAGAGAGTACTACATTCAAACATATTGTTTAACCACCTGTGAAGAAAACTCATAAGTTGTAGTTGAATATCTTGATGAATGACAAACCGAACACAAAGAACCGAGTGAAGAAGCAACATAGGTTTTCCTGTCAGGTTATGGCGAAAAGCACCGACACTTCTACGTCGTCATTTGCTTTAGCTATTATTCGCACACTTGCTGACGTATGCGGAGACAAAGACTGATCAGTGAACACTCAACTTACGCCATTTTACTTTATTTTAATGACCAACCAGTTTTCAGGCATGTTTTTTGTTTGAGTGGAATTTCAAAATGGGCAATGAGCAAAAATACGACCTCACACGGGACTCGAACCTGTGTTTCATTCATACCGGGAACGTATTTTTGATTACCAATCAATTTTCTTAAGTATATAGGAAGCATCACGGTATTGCGAAAAAGGCAGTGAACCCTAGAAATTTCGACTATTTCAAAAGTGCCTTCATTTATTTCTGTGAGGGTTCTTTCCAATGTTGAAAGATCAACTTCCTTGATGACGGCCATGATTTCGAGGCCATTTCACGTGGATAAAAGAAAATTGTGAAGGACATCCATGCCAAACTGAGATCATTTATTGGTCACTGTTGGTATTCTCCATATTAACTTCACATATGAAATGCTCGACCCTCTTGATAGGAGAAGTGTGACGAATAACTAATAGGCATCAAAAGCTCTCAATAGTGAGTCAGTCGGTTGTGCATGACTTCATCTCTAAACATTGCTTACCGATTAATAATGAGCACTTAGGAGAAATCCTCGAGTAATCAATCAAGTGGCCCTCATAGTAGACTCTATATCCCTTTTCCAGAAAGAGTTTTATCAGCGGTAAATATAAAAAATTTTGTGAAGATCTTTCTGGAGGAGAGTTTTTCATGGGAGGAATTTCTTTCTTCTCGCTCCCAAACTCTATGCGGTTTCATCACTGGATTCATCATTCAACTGCATGTTGCAAAGTTCGCATTTTTTTTTGATAGACATATTTGCCTTTCGCATCACATAAAAAAGGAAAACTCAGCTGAATCATTCTCCTGAGATAAGAAGTTTTTCTTCGTAAGTAAACGAAGAAGTGAATGCCTTTTACGGACGCAATTCGCTAGAGATTTCGCAAACATGACATTTATGGTCCCACTATACATACGGAAACCACTTTGAGATCAGTTGGTCAGCATATATGAAGTTATTTCAAGATTAGATAAGGACTGCAGGAAAGAGATTGTTGAAAGGTGAGATGGAGTGAATCTTTTCCGGAAGCAGTTGAAGAAGAAGGTGCAAGATTACGATCAATACATGAAGCTCAATAGAACTGAAAGCAGAAAGACTGCAGCAAATGAAGTAAGAGTTTGTGAATTGGTAGTGAAAAAATTTCTCTCGCAGTTGCAAAAATTTCTTCTCTATAAGATTTTCCGACACTTCTATTTTTGCGGCGCTACATGAAGCCTTCGGTAAAAATGTTTTTTTTTTTTGCTTTTACAAGACGTTTCTGTGATTGATCAATAGCTCAAATCAAGTGAATTTCAATGGCATGTTTCTCAAATAGCTAATTTTCGGCGCCGTACCATTCAAAATAAGAATTTGTTCTCACATTTGAAGATATCCTTTTGGTACTGTTCTATTATGGCGGCGCCATTTGAAAGCTTCGGTAACGATAGGTGTTCTTTACTGTTATATGACGATTGTATGCCTATCTGTTAGCTTAAATCAAGTGAATTTCAAAGGTATATTTTATTTCTCATATTGCTTGTTTTTAACGCCGTGTCAGTCAGAATAAGATTTTGCTTCACATTTGAAGACTTCTCGCCTGATAAAAGCTCTTCTATAATAAAATTTTAACCATTGGATAGATCAAATTTTTTCGGCCAAGAAAATGTGTTTGCTCTTTAGAAAGAACTTCTGCATACACACCCTAGCCGACTAGAAGCTCACTGAGTGCGAAACCCAATATTCTTTCGGCCGTTACAAACCTCGAAGAAGTCCTTTTTGAAAGCCAAAAATAAATAATTATAATCGAAGTGATTTTATCTATCTAATGATTAAGAGTTTATTACAACCAAGCTTTTGTCCAGAAAGAAGTCTTCGAATGAGGAACAAAATCTTATTTTGACTGTTAAGGAGCCAAAAATAAAATACTCAAAAAAGTAAACATGCTATTGAAATTTACTTGATTTGAGCTATCGATGAACTACAGAAACGTTCCGCAAGAGCAATGAATACGCTTTCACCGAAGGTCTCAAGTGGCGCCGCCGTAATATAACAGTACCGATTTTTCAAGTTTCCTGCTACATGCATTGCCTAGAGCGTCGTCACTAGATATAAAAATAGTAGAATAGTAGTGAAAAAAGAGGAGTAGAAACAAGAAATTCTGCACCTCAAGTCGGATGGCCGGTAAATTGCTATTTCGCCACACCTTCACGTTCTTCACGCGTTCGTAATAGGCGTCACAGGTTCCGTTATCGGAACAGAACAACGGTCGCAAGCCGTCGGCGGTACAGTTCGGCCGTATCCGTTTAGTCTCGTAGTAGGTCGTCACGTCCACCGGCCTCTCGCCCATCATGCAAAACCTAAACCGAAAGCTGTACACCTCAAGAAACAATCAACCGCCTCTCAGTTGTGAAGTGGCGGTCATGGAAGAATTTTACTGAGATACTAGCTTGAGGAATATCTACTTCACAAGAGATAAAGAAGGAGCAAGAAGATATGGTTATTACAAATCAGGGAAAAATTCCTACGACAGACTCGAAACTCGCAAATCACGCAAAAGTCCAGAAGCTTTATTAGAGTATCGACTTGGTTTCTATAAAAAAAAAGTGAAATTTTGACGGCGTAAAACAGCTACCCGCCTTTTTTTTATAAAAAAAAGAATAATCGAATAATCGGAACAATATTAAAAAGATGCCAGAGGATTCTCTACAACAAAACTCACATGAGGGAGTCGGAACCGTTGAATTTTACGAAGGCACCAAGAAATGACGAAAATATACAACAAAGCACAACGAACACCAGCGGTAACGCGAACTTATTCACGACCTGGAAATTCGAATTATGATCTTTGGAAAAATGTTGGATTAGATGGCTCAGTGCATAATTTAATGCTCAAAAATATGCCTAAAAAATGAACAAGGCAACATCAAAATACTGCTCTAAAAAAGGTTAGTTCGTCTCAACATCAATTCCGCTGAATTTTTATTATCATAAAAAGTTGGGAATGTTTTTTTCAATGATTCGTGAGAGAATGAAAGGGCCATTTGATAGAGGATGTAAGTCGAGACATCGAAGTAATCGAATTATTCTAAGGCCTTCATGTAAGCCAAATCAGACTCCTTTTCCACTTGACAATTACAGATTATGGCTCAGACTCACTTTAACACCGGCTAAGACGATCATTCCGACAAAAAACAACAACCCAGAGCCATACAGACGGAAGTTATTGTAGATATTATCGAACATTTTGCCTTCGGGCATGATGTAAAGCTGAAATAAATCGTTTGGTACTCATCCAACCGCAGATTTCTGTTATGTCCAATTCCGTTGCAGTCATCTTTCAACACAGTACATCAAATCATTCAGCTAAAAATCGCTCAAATAGACAAACAAACCACTTCACTTATAATAAGCGTGAAAACCGATAGGAGGTATTGAATTTTCAGTCTCCTTTAGTTTCAATTTTTTGAACAATTTTATCTCACTAAATGATTTGTGGCTTAAAGCACCTTAACGGACACCTCAATAGACTCGCATTTGTAGATACACTGATTAGAGGAGATATAGAAAGTAATGAGCTTAGAATTCATAAAAGAGAATCAACTACGACTAAAGTGAAGATTAAATCGTACTGCGCATGATACTGATAGCTCTCAGAGAAGTTACTTTCAGAGGGTGCTTTATGTGAACGCTTCACCGTAGTGCAAAATCATCAAGAATACGAAGCCATGAGGTGCCTCGAATGATTAGAAGTTAAGATTAGATCGTTTCTGTGTACTTTCATGCAATATAGTTCAAAAAAAATGAATTCAACACTCTGGACCATACATTGGATTGTCTCAGAAAACGCGAATTATGTGGCATTTTCGGGACAGCGAAACTACTCAGGCAGGCATGCACACTAATCTGTCTACACACTAGAGACAGTAACTCACATATGGCTGATTCTTGAACATTTCAAATGCCTAGGTACAAAAGAATCAAAATTTACAGCGTTATAAAATGTGAGGATAAAATCAAAAACATATACAGCCATAAAATGTGACGTACAGCGGTCAACTAACCCCGATATGATCCATTTACCAGGCGGGGTCTAGCACAGTCTTTTTACACGACCAGTAATCACAATTTATTATGCGGCAGCACTTCTAGCCCTAAAGTCGTCCTCCTTGCATGCACTGTCTACAAAGGTCATGGAACTTCTTCACGTGTTGTTCCGATTGCTGTTTGAGAATTTCATCTTCTCCATGAAAGACTTGGAATGTTGATCGGAGAAATCCTCGGAGGAACCCGAGCCAGAGTATTCCGGAAAGCGTTCGTTGAGTGATTGCAAGAAAGTGTCGTGGTAAAGGGGTTTGAACAAAGACCCTAGCTTCATGATAATTTGCATCACTAACCACTTGGACTGCAATCCCCCGAACTAACACAAACTAACAGTAGCAATGTTAGAAGAGATTAGGTGGAAAAACAACAAGGTCTATCAAGGTCCTAACTAGAATGCAGAACGCTATAAATAAATTTGGCGCCACTCTTTGTTCAGTTTTATTTACTAGCCTTTTATTTTATAGTTATCACGATACGAAATACAATTACAGGAAGCTGTGGTCTTGTAGTTGAATTTCACTTTGTTCGCTGCTACGAGATAATTATTTATTTTCTCATCTCGTCAACAGGATTTACTGAGCTAATATCACAGCAGTTTCTTGCATTCAACTCGTTCCCGTTCATGTCATCCTTCACGAAGGTCTTCGAATGATTCACGTGTTGTCTCGGCTGCTGTTTGAGGATTTGCATATTCTCCATGAACGTCTAAGAACGCTGGTCGAGACGATTCTGCGTGCAGACTTGGAGCTAGCCGAGCTATGGCGTTCCTGGGTATTTAGCTGAATGGTTGCGAGAGAGTACGTACTGAGGAAGGGAATCGAACCAGCGTCTTACTTATCACCTTGTGACCTATTTCATTGAGCACTTTCACTGCATTCCTTTGCCCCCTGCAAAATTGCTCATATCTAAGCACTCTTGTACTACTATTTTAACATACTTTTGAACTTTGAACAAATTTTTTTTTGGAAAAACGCCAACAATTTCTCAATAAGCGAAGCATTTTGAGTAACTGATGAATTGAGAGACCTTTACAATAGGCTCATCCTATTGCTTTGATATAATGTCTTTTTTGAATCATAATCTAAGCTGAGCATTATTCATGCAATGGATATTTTGAACTTAATTCAAACTAAATTAACATTTCAATGAAGTTCAAAACAGTTCGGTAAAGCTGCAGAGAATCAAAATTCATTCGGTGTACAATAAATTTATGTATCCTAATACTTCAATTCAGAAGGTAGCGTGACGCAGTGGTTCGAGGAGCGGCGTTTGAGCAAGCAAGATAATAAGCAAAGCGCTAGTACGATTCCCGCCTTCAATACTCTCTTGTAGTGAATCAACAAACGTCTCAGTTCGGCTACCTTCAAAATTGCAAGGAAAATCCAGCATTCATTTACTGAAAAAAAAGGGCGAAGCAGCATGTGAAATGTTCGATGACCTTTGTGGAGGATTATTGTGAGAAAAGAATCAAATGTGTTTAGCATAGCTTAGTATAAACTAGGATATGCATGCTTAAGACTGAAGAACTAAATCATTTTTGGCTTCTTTTAGGTCGGAAATTTCGACCATCGTTCAGAAAGTGTTGACAGGAGGAATCAAGAAGAAATCGAATATTAATCTGAGCAACAATAAGATAGAACAATATGTCTATCCAATTTGTACTACTCTTATTAGCCTGGGACCATCTATACGTTAATTGACAAACTATCACGTTGTCAACAAACACGTAAGGGGATCGAGCGTTAGCACAGTGTGTTCTGTAGGGCCCTTGTCAAGAGGAGGTTGTTTTCGTTGCTGACATGCAGACAAACTTCACAAACCACCACTAAATATGTCTATATCTCACTAGACGAGACACATATTTGGCGGTCGTTTATGATGATCCATCGTATGGCAAAGACACATTTATTACGAAGACGACTAGCGCCGCGCCGAAAAACCCCGTCGCCAGTCAGCTGGGCTCCTAGGACAACACCCTGGCTAAACAGCAGGCTACTTCATAGATAAGACGCCATTGATGTGATCATATGCTGAAGTTTAGCAGCCGTGATTTCTTAAACTAACTCTGCTCGGGAGGAAGCAGTATCACACTAAACGAAGCGATTATACGGAATTTTGAAAAAGAGCATTGGTAGAAGATCAGTATTGACGAAAGAAAACCATCGCCTCAACATAATGATGATTATTTGTAAAGCAACATTTTTGAAAAACAAACAAAAACCAATCTACGATCTCGCTCGGGATACATTAGCTTTATGAGCCTATTCCAATAGCTTTTTAATCAAAAACTGTCATCATCAACAAGTAGAAAATGCATCAGCACAGCTGTTTTTACGCATACGTGACTTGTTCTGTGTAACAGTTGTCGAAGTCATCGTCAAGCGCGGTTTTTACTGGAAAAAAAAATCATTCAAAAGATGATTTATCTGAGAGTATTAGCGCAGAGATGCTTCCTATATAGCACGCCTTGCACAACATCTGCAGTGAATAGACTATCGATCCAATTTGAGAAGCAAGGAAAGATTTTTATTGCAGTAAAATATGGTGTTAGAAAAGATATAGACTGAAATCAGTCTATGTGATCACATGTGTATCTAACACGGTAGATCTCCTTTCAGACTACATAAGTATATTTCACCAGTCTTTCCGTGTTAATTACCACTTAAATTCATTTGAAACTGCCTCTTGGTGGACGAAGGATGGAAAAATTATGGTTTCGTGTTCGATCCCAGAGTTCGTAAATAAAGTAACAGTCAGCGCTTGATCGAACACTCGTGTGTACCAAAGTACAATAAGTAGTGTATATTTTGAAGAATTGTCAGAAATGTCAGAAATATTGTACAAACTAACCAAGAATATCTCAACGGCTCCCGTCAGGTACATGGAAGCGGCGATTGTCGTTCCCAAGTAGAAAAGGATACCAACGGCTCCACCGAGCTCTGGCCCAAGATTGCGAGAGATCATGTAGTAAGGACCACCGCCTGATACGACACCATTCGTCGCGATTGCCGACAGTGAAATAGCAGTAAGAAATGTCTGAATGAATTCTGAGTAAGCAGATGAAGACTATCACTGTTGTTCTTGGATGTTAAGAGAGCAATTTCACCCCACGTATATTTTACGGAACAAACAAGTTTACACTCCAGATAAATTCTCATATCTTTGAAAACTTAATTTGATCAAAAACGACATTTTCGAGCAGAATTCTCAAATACTCGTAGTTTCTGGAGCGGAGCTTAGACAAAAATAATGGTATGAGGTCTCAATGTCAGGAATCTCATTCTCATGAGCAATCTCTGGCTCTCCATCTGGAAGGCTATGATAGGACATCTTAGGTGATGGGCAGAGGGCCAAACGCCGATCAAACGCGATGATATAAGCTACCCAAAGACACAAGTCAATTTAACCGTTGGTTTTGCTGACCATGTTACGTTAGACTGATCCCCTCGGTCTCTCAAATAAACTATACGGAAATTAATATGGGCATTAGCAAGTGAGAGTGTCGAATTACGTTTTCTATGTAGATCATTCGGTTCCGCTAAAGTATATCAAGTAAGAATTAGCAGCAGGAATTTTTTTCAAATATATTTATCACTACTATCTTAGCAACAATTACGATTCATGCCACTAGAATTCAAATTAGAGTTACTCAAAAACAAGTAATAATAATCTGACTTAGTTTAGACAATGACTAACATCCTTTGAGTGGTACTCTTTGTTGTTAAGTTACAAAATTGAAAACAATTAATGACTGATGGTGTAATTTCAGAAAAAAAAATGAAATCAAATAATAATAAAAATCTTTTAATAGAATTTATTATGGCTCGAAATTGGCTATTATAATAAAGGACATTATTATTAGCTTCACGCTCGAGCTGCAGTCACTTAGGTCGCTTCTACTTGGCCAAGAGTAATACTCTCCCTTTTGCGTTCTCAATCTTTCACGATGATTCTATTATTACTTTATTGAGCAATATGACATTTTCAAGATAAAATATGCAGGATGTTAGAATGAAATACGAGTAACTCACGACAGATACACAAGTGAGAACGACGAAGAACGCCTGAAAGATACCGGCCGTACCGACTATCCATGTCATCCTGATGAAAAACAACACGCCGAAAATGTTCTGGATACACGGGAAGAACACGCCCATAATCGTACCCATTTTAGCTGCCTGAAAAAATGATTCAAGGTGGATTTGAATAGCTTAACCATTGAGATGAGTAGACAGATCAAATCTGAGCAGCGTCGACATAGAAAGCTCTTGGCATTGATCGTTTCGATCTTCACACCACAACCATTTTGTTTCTTTAACCCTTTGGGTACGGCAGCGACACCCCGCCCAGCCCAGCTCGCCGCGCGCAGTATCACTAATCACTCGAGGCACTACGGATTGCGTGCCGCTCGCAGTGAAGCGGGGCTGGCGGCGTATCCCAATATTACCCAAAAGGTTAAAAGCAGTTCACTGTTTGTTTACTATGTTGGCAAAATCATAAGGCTCTTTTTAGCTTGTGAGATCTGCTATTTCAATATTTACGATAATTTTACTTACTACCTTTATGTGCATAAAAGTTTATATATTGTGGGTACTTCTACGAATATTTCGAGAGCTCTGAAATCTGGCTTGAGTTTTTTAAAAAACTGCTTTCCTGACAAGATGCATAGAACACCTACATAATAACAGCACTTGGATATTGGCTATAAATCCAATAAGCTATCCAAAAAATAACATTCACGGTGTCGACTGAGTTCTCTTCTCGTACAAAAACTACTAACAACTCGTAGGCTTTAAACATTAAATAGCATTTGCATAACGCTTAATCGTTCTCCAATAGATTAAAAATGTTATGGATAGATTTTTCTATTTCACATTCAGTGATTTCTTTTCTAAAACCCGCTGTCATTCATCGACAGCCGGACAATTGAGTTTCGACAACAGGAAGAAGAATCAATGAAAACATCACTGTCGCGAAAATTTGCTTATACGGAGAACTGCGTAGTGAAATTTTAACTCGTGTTATTTACTAGTGACTAGGTTTCCCATATAGCTCAAATGGAAAATGGTAGGAGCGAATTTTTGAAAACGAAGGAGTTTTTTTTTAGCTCAAGCGGAAACGTTACTCGTCCATTTTCCTAAAGATTCTTTGAATAAAATGGAGATACTGCTTGTTAGTCAAGAGCAAATCCAAAGTCCATCAGCTTTGAACAATTCATTCCATGAAAACATAAATCGCCATGAAGGCATTTTATAGGGACATTAATCCTACCAAAAGCGATCTGTTTCCTAGGTTGTTACTCTTGTTGACGTATCGCTACTGAAGCAACTACAAACTATTAACAAATGCGCAATAGACGAAGAAGACAATCTAGAGAGTTTTGATAGACAGATCATAAATCATGATTTATAGTGTTTGAATCTCATTAAAGAAAGATAAAATTACTTCCAGGTGATATTTTTACATTGTGGTACATGAGCGCTCACTAAAAACATTCTTAATACTTTCTGATATGTTTCCAAGCACTTCTCGCTACAAAGTAATATTCAGCAGAGGACAATTATAGAAGATCAAGTAAACAAAATTACTGTTTTTTGGCTTTTCATCGGCCTCCTCTGACGTAGGTTCGGTAGCAGTATAAACTGACAGTTTGCGCAGCATTTGACCAATTTTCTGACCCTGAGTGTCATAGTCGGCCTAAAATTCACTGCACTTCATTATTCTGGATATGAGCATACTTAAGACAATTTTTAAAGGTAGTTGATATCATTTTATATATATATATATATATTCGCGTACATATATATGCATACGTATATATACACAGAAATGATCTCATTAAACATGGCCACTCATCACATTTAATATGCGGATCCCAGCACTCTGCATTCCATTTGTTTCCTATCATTCATCGTCTACTGAAGCCTTCAAACATATGTGTATTATTTCGCCTGCTGCTTGCAGGAGAGCATTGGTGGATGGACTCAACGCAACATTTTGCTTTCTGGTAGATGACACCACTAACCGCTCCGTTATCTCCCTTTATATATGTATATGTATATGTATATATATATATATATATTCATATATATGCATATATATGTATATATGTGCACATACATGTATATACATACTTTTATATACACATTAAGTACGTATATATACGCAGATATATATATTTAAATTTCTCTCGCAATAGAAGCTAAACGGATGAGCTTGTATATTCGCATGGTTTGTGACATTGATGTAGTGAGAAGAGTTTCTAATCTGAGAGCAAGCTCAAGAGATTTGTTGCCTATGCTGCTGGGAATAAACAAAAATTCTACATCTAAGCGTTTAAAAAAAGGAGCAGACGGAAGAAAGCATGAAATCAGCAACAAGTATATCTTGTCTCAGAAAGCGGTATTGAAAGATATCA
The DNA here is from genome assembly GCA_019055375.1 of Parelaphostrongylus tenuis. Taxonomy (NCBI): domain Eukaryota; kingdom Metazoa; phylum Nematoda; class Chromadorea; order Rhabditida; family Metastrongylidae; genus Parelaphostrongylus; species Parelaphostrongylus tenuis. The sequence goes on from JAHQIW010001551.1 coordinate 972,120, forward strand.
AAGTCAATTTATGGGTTTTCCTAATTCACAAAACGAAAACATCGCGGTACTAAACTTGGAGGCGATAGTAAGAATTTGGGAAACATAACGCCGTAATCTACATTGAATTTGTAACCAACATCCTTCCAACGATTTACCCCACCGTGGTTGAGGAACAGTGCTCGCAGATGCTGAAATCTGATGCATATGCAGATAGCCCCCACCAGGATCTTGAATGCCAAAAAGAGACTCCGTTTTTTCAATTGGAAGGCTGGATAGAAGAAAATCTAGGAATCACCGCCGAGCTGGAAGCAACGTGTCCTTGACTGCCTACGCCGACACGACATCGGGAGGTTCAAGCGCAGCTTTCTCGAAAATACAGTAAGGGACAATTTCACCTAACCATCAAGTAACGGACCAAAGAGGAACTGTGTTAAGGACCTAGCGGATTTTCCCGTCATTCGAATAATTAAACAATCAAACATCCTGGAAAACAGATACCATCTGCTCGAAACACCAGCTGTCAATGAAGAACCCAAACATCAACACTTACGGACTCTGGATTATTTAGGAGGTGTTATGAAGGATAGAACTGGTTTTTGTTCTTCAAAGACATACTCTTAAGATATCACAAGAAAAAAACCCCAGTTAGTCTTATTTGAGTGAACACCAATATACAATGTCTACTTCCACGTTCTACTTTTACACTTTATTTTCTTTTACTACTGTTCCGCTGATATATGAAACATTTTCATTTCCGATAAGTCATCACATCATAGCTTTTTTGATGCATCCACTCACAATAGTATGCACAGTGGTGCTGCTGAAAGCCTGACCATTTCTCAAGAATATTCTGTTCATAGAGTGTAAATTAAGAGCCGAACTGAGGCCTCGAAAAACTTTCCCACAAAACTACCACACACGTCAGAAATCTTTTTCTAGCTATAATTAGGCGACATTTCTGAAATGCTCATGCTACCAGACTTCCGACACTTGACGAAAGCAACAATGTAAAGTGGTGCTCACGTTAGATGATGACTGAACGTTTAAAAAGAAAGCAATGATATATTCAAAATTTCTAGTATTTCAATGCATTTTTCGCAGTGTTATGATCATTGGATTGAGTGTTGAGCAAAAATGGTATAGTTTCGCGACGTTTCGAAACGAGACAATCATTAAATCATCTTGTCAGATTCATGCGTCCTATTACATCATAAAATATTAGAGAGCTAGAGAGCAAATGCGCATTGGAAGTCTTTGAGAGAATCAGAGTGCGATCAAAAGTTAGAATATGACAAAGGCTTACGAATACTGGTATTCATCGTTTGGAAGGCTTCTCTTTTAGAGCGGTTGGAATAATAAGTGATAGAAAAACTCATTAACTAGTCAAGGATCCAAAATCATATAGAAAATATAGATTTTTTTTTTACGTCTACTCAGCGAAGTGGCTAAAACTGTGGCTAAGAAACTCGTGCACAATGCTATAAGTTTTTTATTCTGAATGATCAAAAGTTGAAAAAAGACCAAACGCACCTCATAGAGGGCAAGCGGTGAGTGTTGCTCACATAATGGAATTCGTTCAACACCGTCATCTGAAAATATTCATTGAAACGTCATTGATTGGATCGGAGAAAAACTTCCACTAATCTATAGACAAAATGTAGGATACTGCACTTATGTGCAGAGCGAAAATAAAGAAAAATAGGAGGAGAAGTTTGTTCTCGTCTAGCAGAGTCCGCTAATCAAGAGTTCACTTTTATAAAAATGTTGATGGACAGATGAATTAAATACGCTCACTGTCACTTTGCATTGTCGGCATTTAGGCGGGAGGTTAGTAGGGTGCGATCTGGATTCGAGTTGCCCGAGATCTAACATCGCGCCGATAAAGCGAACTTCCGAAAAGCTGCCCTGGACAGCTGACATGGTTGATCGGTGGAGAAAATTTTTTTGCCTTAGTGAAAAATCCAACTAATCCACCATGAAAGCAGATAGAATTTTCATAATTCGCCTACTGTAACGGATTCTATTTCACATCATTATAGGTGACTTTGAGTGCGTATTAGTTACGCAGCATCAGTCATAGTACAGCTGGTCATTAGCAGCTAGATTATGTGATTTGATATAAGTTAACGAAGCTGGCTACACCTTCCAAGGATCGTGCGAAGTCTATTCTTCTCTAGAATTCTAATGCACCATCACGACAGCAAAATCTCGTACCTGACCAATTTCAAGGTTTCTTACAATTTGAACAGAAAATAAGCTTCGATATGGAGTTTTTTGGCAAAATACTAGCTTTTGCAGGATAAGGAGTCCGACATTCATTACTTGTAGAGGATGATCGTTCCATATATTCGATTGCATCAAAAAGTTGTTAGAAGTGATTGAATTCATGAGTAGCATACGGTGGCCTACTGTATAAACTCAGTCCTACTACTCTTATAGAAAATCTCATTCCAATTCGTTGACCCTTGTGACAAAAGGTTTAGTGAGTCGTGAGCGTCACGATCGAACCAAAGACCACGTGTGTATCGCGGGACGCCTCCAGCAAATGCGTTCAGAGCGGCCCATATTGTGAACCTTTCTCGACAGAGATTCGTCGAATTTTCGTTAACTTTGCAAAATGAGAATACTACGTATAACAAGACAAAATGAGACACTGACGTGGAGCTCATAGAAATATTACTTCGATTAGTGGGATTCACAGCATGTTGCGAAGGCGAAAAGTCTACATTCAACAGCTTGAAGCATAATTTATTGATAAACACAATTTTTCAGCAAACATTTATTATATGTTAACAAAATCCAGGCAACATGTCTTACATTTTGAAATCAAACCACTTCAAGAACGTCGAAATACGAAGTACAATAAATTTCATACGCGTGAAGTTTCTTTCGGTTTTTTCCCCAGATTTTATTGAACATAAGTCAACATTTACACTCGGATGTACAGCGAAATGCACCATCATGTCAGGTTCTATCGTCAGCATGATGGGAATATGGAAGCCTACTCGCAAGGCATTAGTCGTTCCTAATTCACCTTCCATGGAGGCAGCAAGTTTGTGGTGACGAAAGAGGAAAGTTCACTCAACGAGTTTCCTTGATTCCAGGAAAAAGGTAAAACCAACCCAAACCAGTAAAGTACCATCAAAATGGAGAAATTTCTAAAGCTTATATCAAGACAGATCATGTTGGTATTCAATTAAGAATAACATAAATCACCTGTCATCATCTTGCTAATCATCAAGCAAATTGCAATGACTGCAATAAACTACTACTTTCCAACTACACTTTTACGAAGCACACGAACAGCATCGAATTTAATGAACGTCTTTTCTGTTGGTTTTTGGCGAGAATGTGCCCACAGTTCCCGGGCTCCACCATGGGATTCATTTGTTCTCAGCCCGGGTTACCGGATGCAGAAAATAAATCACTCCTCAGCGTGTTATACTTTGCTGGAAAGATAAATCGCCATGTTGTGCGTCAGAATTCTAAAGACAGAAAGATTTTGCAGCTTTAGAGGCAGCACAGCATTGAGGTTGGAGGAGGTAGTGCCGGTAAATCACGATGCAGTTCATAATCAACATGCTAGGTGATCTCAGAACAACTTGGATATAAGACTGCTGTTTGCACTAATTTTACTACTACTTTGTCACAATTCTAATGTGATTTTCAGAACGAGGTTCGACTCAAAGCTTGATCACTGTACCTGCTTTGTGAACACTCGTGAAATTTGAGGTCACTGAATTATGATGGAAGCAATTGGATTTGCACAAGAAGTGAAGTAGTCAACTCAGAAGGATATGAATTCGATCAGAACACGTTCATGGAAAACACCTATTCTTCTCGTAATCATATCAACCAACAGCGTACCAAATATTATTTGTTAGCATGCATTTATTGGAATCCGTTCAAAATAGATCGCAAAAGAACATTTTACACTGCATTCGTAGATTTTTAGCCTCAAAATATCGGCAAAAGAAAAGTATCTCAAAAATTGATAGTTCGAATAAAGAAATGTCTTCAGTTTGTCTTCAATTTCTTCCTAAAGAATTTGTCATGTATTCAGATGTAATATAAACAAAGTATTGTCAAGCACTGATACGATTACGATTTCACCTTCACTCAAAATAAGAGTCATGTGGCTCGTAGAAAATTGACAGCGTTTCCAAGAAACAAGATAAACAAACAAACATCAGTTGATCAGTTTTCGATGAAGGTGCCTAAGGAAAAAAAACACCGTATCGTCCAGATTAAGCAGGGAGTTTTAGTCAAATGGAAACTTAGTGTATACAGAAGAAACAGAAAGAGCATGCATTGATTCATTCCTGCAAGAGCACCGTGCATGCGACTCCATTCGTAGAATCCCAGAAGTGAACAAGTGCGTTATCTCATACAGTGATTGCTGCAGCACACCGACGTATCAAGTAGCGTCTTCATCCTCCCAGAAAAATTTAAAAGCCAATTATCGATCACGTGGGGATGGAATTCTTTGGTGAATCCGAGCGCAAAATCGAACAAGCGTCTTAGTGTGTACCGCAGTGCACCTCTAACCACTACGCCTATACTACCGATCGGGTTATGAAAAAGCATCCATAGGATGAAGGCAGCACTGTTAGCGCATCACTCGAAAATAAAACCAATTTCAGCTTAGGATGAAATCGATGAAGCCAAATCGTAAAAGAAACACGACGAACAGTCTAGCAGTCGACATCACTTGCCACACGATGAGGTGGAAATGGACTAGATATAGACCACTCTTTCTCAGTAACTAAAAACGACCATGCACCATTCTCGACAGCGTTCCGTTCGTGAGAGCACTTTCCGATGAAGACATCAAAGCACGCATCGTAACGTCGATAAGATAAGAGTATTGCTATTTCAGAGATAGACCGGAGAGCGTTACGCACAAATACTGCAAATATGGCCACACTTTCGTGAGTCATCGTATCACTTCCAGCACAACAATATCACCGTCTGTCCGTCGTATATTTCACACAAAATCCTTTTCAAAGGTTCTAAAAGTTGGTAAATGCCTGGATAAGTAAAAGAATACCTGTAGTAGTGTTTAGCAAGAAGGCGATCTTTGATAGAATACGAGCAAAGTGATCGCTCAAAGTCATTCAGACGGATTGTGTATCGCTGCTAGGCACGTAGATGTGATTCATGTGGTTTGTGGGTATCGCTCCATTAACCATGTATCAGTGATTTGCCCATGAACGCAAAATTCTCTGCGGATAATTGTTAGAATTATTGTTTTACATTCAAGCATCTAATCCTCAGAGATGATAACAGTTTCGAGAAATGGTAGCCAGAAAAGAGGTACTTCTGGATCGCCAATTCATGCGTTCCCATTATTCAGTTCTCATGACGTGGATGGGAAATGGGCTTTTCTCCAGTCACTCTTTACCGTCGCCTTGATTGCTAATTTCTTTACGCCATTGTACTCCAATAGTAATTTGAAAGATTTTAGTATAAAGTGCATACGGCGGGAGGATTTCATGACAAACATTGGCACTTAGAAGAAAATTAGCGAAATTCGTAAACGAAGGAGAAAATAAACCATTTATAGTTCATGGAAAGGTTCTCAGAACAACTCCAGCGAATCTCATTGAGTCATGAGCTTTACGAGATCCTTTAGTGATAGCTCCTTCACTTTTGAAACACCACAAATTCTCTGGAACTTTTGATTCCATGTGGCAATGGAACAGTTGGAAATCACGAGTGTTGACCTTTCACAGATTGTGTTGATGTATTCAAGAAAATCAGACTAAGTGCACTGGCGATTCAGCTGATACGATTGAAAAACGCTATGACTTTTCTATTCCCTTTCTCTTTTTTTTACGAGTTCACGAATACCACTAATAAACTCGATTGAGTCCCATTATTTCTCTTATCTAATCACTAACTTTCCGCTTCACAATAAGGTGAAATTATAGTATATAACTATTCAGCTGATTACAGAATCGTTCTACGGATTCGAAAACGATAACCAGCTCGCGATCTTGTTTGCCAAACCCGGGCTATCTACAGAGCACTCAAAAATCGCTGTTAATCTCTTTCGTGATGATCTATGGTGTCTTGTGCAAAGTCTCTTTGTATTCTTAAAGCAGCAAAATTCAATGAGACTCCACAATTAGGCCAATTGCGACACTCGAGAGAGACGAGATTGCTTCTTGAAAAGTGAAAAACTTATCAGAGGGACCGCGGGAAGATTCAACTCACATTCGAATGAATCTGAGCACTACTATATTGACTACTCAACGAAGTTTTCGAAGCAACGCATTTGTCTACTGCATGCCCCCTGCAGCTGCATTATAAACAATGCGCATTATTCTAGCTTGATGATAGGTGTTTTGTTCGTAGTTTCCTTCTGAACTTCTCAACAACAACGCATACAAATCAAGATATAGCCTTGTCCTTACTCTTGCAGCCACGTCCACAGCCACAATAACAACTGTGGACAAAGGAGCCGAATATTAGTGTCGGTGCTGAAGGACCTTAAAGCATCGTCAAGCTTTTTGCCTAAGGACTTTGCGCCCTCGATCGATCCACCGCAACCGACGAGGACATAAACAGCTACTACTCCATAACAATTACCTACTGTCCTCTTGCATTCCTTATAAATAACAACTTAACCTTCGATAACGTCCTACATAACTAGTGCTAGTGCCAGCAGCTCTTAACTAGGTGATTAAGGGGCAAAATGAAAAAGCGTAGCCGAAACAAAAACGATTTGAAGAAAATGCGTAGGCCTCCTAATCTTTTAAGGCAGTCTTCAGATTAGTGGCAATTCAAATGATGAGAGAGTGGACTAACGAAACGTAATCAAACCACTGGTGTTTTTTATCCTCCGGGTTCAACTCAGTGGCCAAACCTCCAGCTTTAATGTATTGGCTGCAAAAAAATGTACGTGAGCTACGAAAATATTCTATGCGTGTTTTTCTCGTAACAGGAACTAAGTAATACAGAACTACAACTAAAAGCAGCACATTATATACATAATGAAATCGTCGTACTCAAATATAGCGATTTAATAAACGGTTCTGCTTTTTATTGCAAAAAGGTTGCCGAGTAGATACTTCTAAAAAGGCAATGAGGTTTTCATCACTTACAGAGGCTATTGCTTCTTCATGCTCAGAAAGGAAATCTAAGATCTCTCGATTTTTGACAAAAACAAAAACAACTTCAGTGTTTTTATACCAAAATTTTATGGACTTTACAACTTCACAGCATCGCCATTGGCTAGGCTATTCACTTTTTACTTCAGTACTCCGTAGACAGATTACTTTGCGGATGCTCATGGATTTGCATCAAGTTGGTCGCATATCGGATGTAATGAATGAGAGAGGAGATCGTAGCCATCATCTTACATCAGCGATCGCCGTCACGTTGAAAAGCCTTTTTTTAGAAACAGCGAAGCACCACTAAGCGTTTTCCTTTCTTCACTCTGCGCTGAGTTAGGCAATGTGGAAGAGCTGTAGTGAGATAGGGAAGTATGATTTCAGCAGCGTCAACAGAATTCTGGCAGCAGTAGCTACAAATCGCTTGTTCTCGGTTTTAGAATTGGAGAATCTCACATTTTAAAGACTCTATGTACTTACAGCTTTTTCACTGCTCAGTAATATATGTATATGTGTGTATATGTGTGTATACATAAATGTATATCTATCTGTACATATACATTACACCGCATGTAATCTTATATACACAAACATCACACAGACGCACTACACACTCATTCGCAACCCTCAGGCTCATCGATATTGATTGACACCGATATTTTTTGAACTAAAAAAAAAAGGGGGGGGGATAGGCATTGATAGACAGGTTGATGAAAGAGCGCTAGAAATAGGTGATCAGGTACGGATAAGATCAAGCATTACTGTTGTTGGTCGTTGAAGCCCCGCATTCACCTTTCGGCCCTTGTGAAGAGTTGTGGTTCCATCATTCCTTAGACCATTTTCCGAATGATTTCTTCAAATAAAAATTCTACAAGAGCACGCTTAGACCCAGGCTCAAAAATTGATGGGACCACGACTCTCCACTTTCACCTTTCAGAATGATCGCTTCAGATCGGATTGAACCGATATCGAAGTCGCTGATGACTGGTTTGAGAGTAATGGAACGGAGTTAAGGGATGGAATCAACAGAAAACAGATGAAAATCGAGATCTCCCAATGACTAATGATGGCACTTGAATTTGATTAATAACAGAATCTTACAAAATTGTTGGAATTCAATAGCTGAAAAGGAATTGTCAAAAAACTCTACAAAAATTATAGAAAAGTAGTGACTACAGAAGGAAATGAATGAATGACTGTAGCACTGTAATATCTCGATTCTTAGCAACGATCGTAACTTCCACTGCAATAAGTTTAGCCCTCGTAAAGTTGGAGGAGGAAATCTTTATCTTCCGCCTTTAACTTGTTTCGGAAAGATATAGGTCGTAATAATGATGGACAGTTGCTAAAAGTCATAATAGCTGCAATTTTGCACGCTAATATTTTGATTCGCTTATTGGAGAGAGACTTGTTATGACATTTCAGAGAAAGTGCTAATAATTTGGGACGGAATAGGACGTTACAAGTTCGGATTGACGGCCAAAATTCAGTGAAACAGCTATATCTAGCAAAGTTTTGTAGATAATTGAGAAATGAGTCGGAAAAAAGTGCTTTTTTTCGCAAAAATCATAAATCTCGTCGATGACGACGCGGTAGCTGCTCACTTGGGGTCTGGCCATTTGGCAGTATAGATAGGCCATAGGTAAGAGGTTTGTCATGACATTTTAAAGAAAGTGCTAATGATTTGGGACAAAAGAGGACGTCACGAGCTCGCAATGTCGGCCAGAAGTTCAGTGAGACAGCTATATCTAAGAAAATATTGGAGATAATTAGGAAAATGGGTAGGAAAAAGTACTTTTTTCGCGAAAATCATAAATCTCGTCGATGACGACGCGGTAGCTGCTCACCTGGAGTCTGGCCATTCGGCGGTATGGATAGGCCGACGACCGGCGACAACGACGGAGCGGTGGTGGAGGCGGTGACGGCCGTCGGGTCATTCCGAGTCGTCGCCACATCCACAGAGCTGACGCGAAAACGGCCTGCCATTGAGCGGACGGCCCCGCTTTTAGACGGCCGACGGATGGCCGCACGGCCACACCCAGCTGCAACTCGGCCACGCCCACACTCACCAAGCTGTCGTCACCCACTGTCGTCCACCACCACCTGGTCGCGAACATCCACGTCAGTACAATCCTGGCAGTACTCAGTTAACACTTTTCGATCTCAGAGAGAACGTATTCGATGTGGACAGACCTCGTCGCAATCTAGTGACAGATGTCATTTGATGAGAACCGAGCAGAGTCCCAGAATTGAGGAGTCTGCAGCAAAAGTGCAACTGTAGCTGATGTTCGCCTCGCCAGCTGCGAATTTAGACTGTGCACTTTCCAACCTCCTTATCTCACGATGTACTAAAACACAGAGACACACAGCATACACACATACACATACAACACATACATATACACATACACGCACGATGAGAAAAGTCTCAAGTTCGAACGTCGAGTAAGGAATTGAGGCGCCACTGAACTGAAAGTGAAATTTATCTATTTTTCAATTTATTCTACACCACCCAAGATCACAGTTTACTGTGCGAAGCCCCACACTTCTCGCATTGGATTCGTTTCTTCACATCCATGCTCACAGAGATATTTGAATATTTCACGTGCCGCTTCGGCTACTGCTTAAGAATCTCTTCCCCTTTATGGATGACGGAGGCTGCTAGTTGAGACGACTCTCGGCGTAATCTTCGAGGTAGTCGAGCTAGGACGTCCACTAACGCGTTCGTTGATTAATTGCAAGGGAGAGCTAGTGGAGAGGAGGGAGTCGAACCAGAGCATTGCTCATCACTTTTGCTTCTTAAAACTCCACATCACTAATCATTACGCTTCTCCGTCGTTCTATGAAGTTAGCTGATTTTGAAGTCAAAAACCTTCCTTGTTGAGCAGTAAAGTGAACTATGTAGACCAATTTCTAAGGATTCATGAAGTCACTTAGTCCATAATTTGAGTTTGATATGCACAAAAACGATTGATTAAATGATTGAAACACTGGCTTCCAAATGAGTATGGTTTTCTTGTGAAGCGTCAATAGATAAGATAAGAAAGATAACAGTTAATAAGGATTTTTTGTCAGTCTCTAATACAGAACTCTAGAATCCACTATTATATGGATTATCAAAAATGAAAGGTGCCACATTTTTACTATAATGCTTGATAATTGAATGACTGCGGTCATGTGGACCCGTATTAACTCTATCATCTCAACTTCTGAACTGATTTTCTACTTAAGCTTCAAGTTGATTTCTAAGCTTTCTAAAAATTGACTATTCAGGTCGTTTGCGGCTCATCAGTAAAGGCACTCGTAGAGCTGTAGAAATCAGAATTGCGCTCGTCTGCTTCATTACGGTCAAATTCTGTCTTTCGGCAACAACCTTAGATTAAGCCTTACTTGGCAACACATCGAATTCCCATCACAGATTAGGCGACTGCGATGAGGCGAATAAGCCATTAGTGTAGAGATTACTCCAGCCATAAAATATTTAGTAAGAAGGATGTGATAATTAACAATAATGAAGTGAACGTGCACAAAAAAAAAGTTAAAAAGAATGACGAGATGTTTGATGTTGATTAATCACTCAACATGACGTCATGCAATCCACTCCATCAAGTGTCGCGTAAATGACTGGTTATGTATTCGACTTAAAGTATTTTTTTGATGGTCTATCGATGTTTCGTATCCTTCAGTACACGTTTGATACTAATTTGTCGATGGCAGACGAATAGAAGAATTGTTTAGCCCGAGGCAAAGAATTTAACTAACGATGTTTATTGGAGGGCACTTCTAACCACTACATCTCCTTAGATGTGGAAAAGCTATATTAGTTGACAACTTACTGAAATTATGATGAAAAACCATCTCATATACGCTGAACACTACGAGTCGTCAGTTGGTGTATTTTTGAAAATGCCAGCAGTCTCATCAATCTCTAAATCTATTTGTTAAGAAGAAAGGAGAAGAGTCGACTCGATGTCATTGATATGAGATCGAAAGGATTGGCGTTTCGGTAAAAGAAAGGCATCAAAAGTGTACGATAATGACCACGAATTAAGGTGTGAACTCTCGCTTGTACAAGACGTCCAATAAAAGCAATTATTTGTGTAGAAGGTTTACTGTGATTATTTTCCATGACGACAGAAATATCTCTGATTTAAATTGCTTGAATCTTAGTGAGCTTTTTTAAGTATAGAAACGAAACTCTAACAAACTTACGTTGCGTCATTTCCTCTTTTCTATCGTCTAAAGTCGCCCGATGAAGCGGTTCACAGCTTTCAGTTACACTTATTTTGATTATTCACAGAAGGAGCTCATCACCACAGAATATCATCACCAGTATTAGGCGAAGGTTGAATTTTTTGTCCAAACGCTCAGCTGTAAGGATTCTAAAGACGAGAAGTCACCGCCTTCATAGAAAAACCAAGTGCTGATGTGGTGAATCACACTTTGATCGGCGAGGATTATCGGCTGCCTGGCTATCAAATGCCAGTGAGTTGCAAAATGTCCTGAAACCTCTTTATACTACATAAAGGGTCGTTCCAAACATCCATTAAGGGGAAGCTTATTCTTGGAGGAAATCTAACCCAGAAGAAATCGGGGCAACAAGACGGCAACAAAAAGTGGTGGGCGGTTATGGACATTAGCTGAAAAAAATTACAACACGTCTTTTTCAATCAGGCTATGACGTCTCATTCATAACATCTCACTGTGTGACTCCCATAGTACAAAAGAACTATAATGCACCAAATGCCGGGAGTAGTGATTTGCAAGGCAATAAATGCAACTATCGTTCGAGTTTATTAAAAGCTGAAGTGCTTTACTAAGGTTAAACTCTCAAAAAAGCATTGTGAAAACATCTCTGTTGAAGAACAGAGTAGATTGTAAGTTCGCACAGCTTTGGCTGCGTATTTAGGGTAGGGTAAAACTTTGGTGAGATTGGGAACAGGGAACACAAAACTACAATGTTGTGAATAGTGGAAGTTGTTTTCATAATTACAACAACACACGTGAATACGCTCGCTTCTGACTATATCAGTTCGGTGCAAGAATAATGGCCATTTTCAATTAAACAGCAACGTGGAAAAGCTATTATAACTCATCACGAACGTAACTCAGCTAATCAAATTATGAGCTATTAAGCTCTTACATCCTTTTTGCTGGCAAAGTATTAGTTTATTCACTTTAGTTGACTATAATTTCGTAGCACTCCTTGATGACTAGACTACAAGCAGATATTGATTTTGCGAAAAACTTTAGCCTGTTAACTTTCGAAGTTTTCCATCTCCTTCAAGGCTGATAACTCGAGTGGATTGAATGTCTACGATGTGAGTGGTCTTCGTTGTCGTCAAATCGAATATTCTCCAGTGCCGCATCACTTAAATGAAGTAACCGCGCTCAGCGATCCTCTTTCGTACAGAATCGAAATAAAAGATATTCAGATATTGAATGAAGAGTCAATGGCCGAGTGCCTAGTGATTTTCAGCGCGGCTTGACGGGGGATTGGTCTCCATCCTACCTTGCCACTCATGGAATTCAATGACGAACGCCCTACGGGACGTCTCATACTGACTGTCCTTGAGAATACAAAAAGGCTGTTCAAGCAGTATTCTACAGCATCTACGGAGACAATCAAATCTTCAACCAAGTGATGAGAGGAATCAAATGTTAGAAGTGCCGGAACCGCAGAGCAAAAAAAAGTTGATATGAAGTGATAAGCTATGGAGATGCTCCAAAAGATTAGTTCTTAGCTGCCGAGAAATGAGGCAAGTAGGTGAGTGATGGGCGGTGGGAGGGGGAGGGCAGGGGATTCGTAATCCGACTCGTCCAACTTTTGTAGTGTTTCAAAACGTATGCTTAATGTTGTTAAACAAGATAACTGAACGTTATATATCAGCAAGGTGTGATTTCACGCGTTGCAATCTCTATGCAATTTGATTACTTTCGTGACGGTACTTTTTACTTAAGATCGCTTCTCCAAGCTTGCACGCCATGTGTAACTTCTCTGGTGAAGACAGAAAATTCGTCATAACGATCGTTCCATGCCGATGTGGCCTTGGAAAATCTTTAGGGATCTTGACTAACTTTAGTCTCCATACTAAGTGTCGTCTATTGTTGAATGGGATCCATATGTCATTATATGCCACAATGCGTTGCAGGAACTGGTGCATTTTATTATGTAAAATAAGCACAAAAAAACTTTGTGACGACAATCTGGTTGCCGCTCGCTTAATTTATTCGGCATTCATCAGCTTTTCATTGCCGTCTTAAATAACCAATGAGTGTTGAAATGTCGGAATCTTGTGTTTATAGAGATTGTCAAGTAGTTTTTGGAGTGACAGCTACATCTGCTGAACAAAAACGTCGTTGATCACGAAATAGGCTCTCAATGACACTCCTTAACAGAACAGACAATGCAGCAAAATTCATCACAGAACTTGCTATTTACAACAACAGTATATGCCTCCCATTTCATACCAGTGCTATTTCCATACCTAAAAACGATATACCAAAGTGTCTTTTTTGAATAAAAACTAAGATTAAAAAACACCACGCACTCAACCGATTGATATCAAGTTTTCATGGATGTTACTAACTCAAGGTGAGCTCAGGTGGTATCATGTGACAATGGCATTTCCAGAATTTTCGAAAGACTAGGAAATCGGAATGTTATCTGTCACATGTCTCCGACTTCCGTCGACCATCATGTGGCCTATTGCTCACTGTCTAAAAAACATAGCTTCATGCGGTCTACTTTACTTGCAGCTTTCAAAGCATTTGTGATGTTTATTTGAGGAAGTACAAAGTGATAGGGATAGAGATAGGAAGAAAAATAATGTTTCTCACGATGGTCATGATTAAGAAATTAAGCCTACTCAAAATGCTTTAATACTAAAATTTTCTGCTTCTTGCTCTACAGTTTTTTGCCCAGTTCGACGTCGATTGCAATTTTTGTTTGGTTATCATTATAGTGTCGAAGTTTGAAGGTGCACATCGCCGAAACTCGATTTTTCTTCGAATGTTTTCCAAAGAAGAAGTTTCGTGAATTGACTGATGCCTTTTTCAGTAAAATTCCGCGACACTTTAAAGATGATGTAAAAGTGGCCGTTTACCTCGCCACAGTCAGTAATGCATAAAAAAACGCTGCTTTTTTCCAAGTTGAAAAAGCGCGATAGAAAAGGATTCGAGATGCCACATACTTGCTATTTCTTTGATAAGTCAATTATTCTTTTAATCATCAAAACCTGCTATGCCGTCGTGGTCGCCGTGGTAGGAGACCTGCATGCGAAGAGTTAACCCTGATTCAAAAACACTAGTGGGGCGCCTTTACAGAGTTATTCAAAGACTCCAAGAAGAATCGACTCATCAATTACCAGCTGAAATTCGTAAAGAAAATCAAAATTCCTAAGCTGCGACGAGGCTCAAGTTTATGCAAAGATTTTTGTGTTTAATAGTTTCGAAGAAAGGATTTGAGAAAAATCAATAAGTGAGAACCAAACAAGGATCATACAAGGATTTTGCGAGGTGTCATGCCCAATATTTTGAAAAATTCAAAAAGAATTGAAAAATAAGGAAGGCTAACAGAACTAGGAATGTTCGTCTACCAATGTTTAACGCAATAACATTCAACGTTCAGTGAGCGCGATACATTTGGTGTGCAAAAGCGTTGCTGACTTCAACTAGAATATATCTGCTCTTAGTGGGCTTTGTTAACTTGTCGAGTCCTTTTGAATCTATAAATTCTTGCCAATCAGATACTGGCTTTTCTGCATTGTCACAATGAAACTACTAACAACTAAAGTTTGAAGCAATTTTTTTTCTATATTTTTATGCTCGCATTCCGAAGCTAAATCAGTTGCACTAATGGAATTTCGCTTAGTTCGACATAATGATGTGCCCCTTGGTCTGGTTGATGTTTGCTATCACCATGCCTCCGTTGTGATTTTCAAAAGCTCAAATCTCATATGCGATTTCTGAGAATTTCTCTGCCACAAGCTTAAAATAGGTGTTCTGCAAAAACTATGGGATTGAAGCAGTGAAAAATATCTTTGACGTAGACCCATATAATTTTCTATTTCGTAAACTTTGGTAAATGAGAAAGTATAGCAGACTGTCGGAAAACAATTTCAAAAATCAAGTGCATATATAAGCTCTAAACTCGACGGTATTCTAACTGAAAACGGAGAGCGATGTTCGCTTCCGTCATAGACATCGTGCGACTGCGCCTTCGGAGTTTGCAAGAATTTATGGAGTGGCGAATAGCATCCATCTTCTTGTATGCATGCATTTACATATAACATTCTTAGCTGTCCATGAAACTGTCACCAACAGTTTTCTTGTTGCTATGACTACACATTCATACCACTGTCGTAAATCAGGTACCATCATTTTCATTTCTATAGCATATTTCGCTGCTTGCTTTCCATACCTTTTCGACTCGCATCACTTTTGTCAGAACATCATAAAAACTTCAGCAGTTATTGGCATTCTGTTCACATCTAAAACTCTTGCACTTATTTAATGAATGCAAAAAGTTGGCCCGCTTTCTAGATAATTAGGCGACAGACTAAAGTCCGAGTACTTCTACAAAAAGAATTTATCTTCTAGTTTATTTATTGCCAAGTAACCGTTGCGGACCCACTTACCTCTTCGGATAAGGCCACAAGTAGCTAGACAAACTTTGTCAGTGTGCTTGTAAAATTGTATCATCAAATATATAAGTGACCTCGAGCTTTGAGTGAAAATAGGTCGGTCCTAATTGTGAGCCGCTCAACCTCTTTTGTGGTAAGTGGATTTGCCGCTGTCACGTGTCGTCTGTGGTATGCGTGCTGATGGGTACTATTATTGCAGTTTCATTTGGTCTCTGTTGCGCTAAAGAGCTTCCCATGTATTTATTCCGATGACAAAAAAGGAGCACAGATTTAGTACAGAGATATGCTAGGTTCCGCCATGGGAGCTGTGTGTGCTCACTGCTCTTCTTTCCATATGAGATGTAGGGCCATTTTGGTGTGAAGAAAGGCCATAAGGCGCTTTTCATCACTTCCGAATGTGAAAGGATATAAACAATATAATAGATAATCTGGTACACATGAATATTGGATATAAAATTCAGTTGCGTTAGATCCAGGGTGCGAAAGACGCGATTTTCCTAATCGAAGGCAAATCCTTACTAGGTTGAACGCTTTTTTTTATATAAGAGTTCATGGGGAAGTTTTTAAGTTCTTTTTATCCTCAAAAGCGTTTTGAGCGGTTCGGTGGGGATCAGTCTCTTCGGTATGCGTTGACATGCATTCGACTCTCCTGCGTATCGTGTGAACAAGTGTAAAGCGGTGGTAAATGGCGCAATGCTTATTAAACTGGTCGTTGGTTCATTGAAGCGTCCGGCGCTCATCAAGCGTTGCATTGCTCGGAGGTCGACAAATTGTCACCAGACTTGTCTTAGACGAACAAAACTCTCTTTACAACTATGAGTGATCGGTAGTCGTTATATAGGTCAGATATGCATTAACCCACCTCAATGGAAGACAATGTATCGGACACAATGGCGTACAGTGTATCGAAAGTAACGACACTCTCTTCGAGTAATCAACAAAGCAGATCAGTTAAATTTTGCGATGCAAAGTGTATTAAGAGTCTATTGATAGACGAAATCAGCGCTCTTGCCCGCCTAGACTCATTTCATATCAATTTGCCCAACGCTCAGATGAATAGATGGGCGTGTTTAGCCTGCATCCAAGGGATTCAGGCAAAGGCCATCAGAGTACTGCAGAGCATGACCCCTCTGACCATTATACCATAATCGTACCACTGTCATTCTAAGACGATGACGCTCCTACGAAGAAGATCCGACACGCGACAACGAATACCACAAGGACGAGCAACAGTGAGGCATCGGCTCGGGTCAGTTGGCTTCGAAGGAAACAGAACGCGTCGATACGTAAGGCAATTGAGTATTTTATCAACTTTGTACTATTCGCTTAATCAAGAAATTATTTATGTTTCATTGGCATTGGCGGAGTTGAAGAAGTCAATTTTCAGATTGTCAGTATAACTTTTTTACTTCGCAAATAACAATCGTGGAATATTGAAAGGCCATTGTAGAGGTAGAACAATTGAATTTTGAAAAGAATTATTGGATCCCTGAAATATTAGAAATAGTAAAGCATACGACATTAATAACCTGCTCACTTGTTGCCATCTGTTCATATCGTACAATTCTTCTTATTTTCTTCCTTTCTACTATTACAAATAATTACTCTAGTTTTAAAGAGGCCGCAAAATTTGAATTTCATGTGTTTTTCAAGAGTTTGCAGCGCATTGATAGAGATTCCAGCAGTACACACAGGGTCTTTGGTTCAACCCTACACCTCGCGCAAACCAACCTCTTCGTCTATCTAGTGGTCGAAATTAGTAACAGACTTGTCTGAGAATATATGAACGTTGATTTTATACAGTCGTGGTTCTCTTAAACTTACTGTTAGAAGCAAATGTGCAATTGAAGACCTCTGTATTATCTGATCATATTAAATGCATCACTCAAACCACAGAGACTGATCTGCGGCGAACGATTTGTCCTTTAACCTTCAAAGGTCTTCATATTCACTATCTGTGACTATTAATTATAAAGAAAAATCCTCTAGTAATTTGTGACTCAGATGCCATACTAAATGCATTTACTGAACCACGTGACATTATCGGATTCGCCTACTGAGTTATTATATATATTCCTTCCTTATTATATATTACTATTCCTTCTTTTGTTAATCACTTTGATTTTTATAGCGTTAGTCACTTTTAGCGTAATGACCAAAGTTCACGGATGTCCCTCGTTGAAGAACCTTTTCTGGGTTAGTCACAAGGGCACCTGGCACGCCCCAGGTGGTAATTTAGAAAAGTAAACGCGAGCCAAAAGAGACCATGTGCTTTCCAAAAGTGTAGGTGGATTTAGTAGATGAACTTCCTGTTTCTGTTGAGCCAGTTTGGCATACTTTAACTTCTGCAAGGCATATTGGCCGAAAATCTACAATTAAGCGGCTGGGAAGTGCACTAGAGACGGTTAGGGGTTATCTCCACTGAATAAACTCTTCCCTGCCGTTTTAGGTCAAAACGTAAGCCACTGGTAATTTCCCCAGCCTCCACGTTTATCTAAACAGTTTATACATTTGGGCTTGAAAAGCAAAACGCAGTTAAGAAAAAAAAACTTTATTTCCCTATTGCGAATCACGATAGGGCATGTCGCTAAGGACGAGTACAAAAGAGGCTTGTGAAATTTCAGGTCCATAGTGGATTTTCACAATCAATTGGCCCAAAACGACTATTTGTACCTATAACTCACATCTGTATACGGATTCTCAACAGAGGACCTAGTAATGCAAAAATGGAAGATGATGTACGATCTAGCTGAGACGAAAGCATGCCACAAATTTCACGCTTGTGACATCGGAAAACACCTGTTTGAACATGCAAAAATCAAAGTGTCAGCGGTGTTGGCGCTCTTGTCAAAGCGATTTTCGCCTTGAACATTGATTCATTCGAGCAACTCACAATCCGAAATTGAATATTACGAATGAAACAATGTGAATCAATGTCCACCTTGATCACCTTCGTTGTTTACGGATCAACATCAAGCTATGATGAAAACAAGATCAAAGTGTTATATGTGGACATAGACGATTTTTTAATAGTTAACAATCATTGCAAGGTTTCCAGTCAATGGAATACCAGCAAGACCGTGTTACTATTCAAAAAGGGACCTTTAGGAGATCCGCAACAATCGCTCAATCTGCTTGCTGACAGTTGCTGATAAAATCATAACTCTACTTATCCCAAGCAAGATTGACATAACACTGGACGAAGGACGACCATGGAACAAGTAGGGTTTAGAAGGGGAGTTGGAAAATTAAGCATATCGTGCCATAGCAAGACTCAATGAAATTTTGTGAGAATTCAAGAGATGACTCTGTCGCACTTTCACCTTGCTAAAGAAGGTCTTTGATTGCCATAGCAAAAGCACTCATAGCAGCTCTGAGCAGTCAGGAAGCCCCTACTCAAAATATAAGGATTCGTGAGCAGTAAGAGATTTCACAGCCACAACATCCCTATTCTATAACGATTCTACTTAGAATCGATGGTCGAAAATAACATCATCTTCATTTCGCTGATCGCATCGTAATTATAACGCGAAACTTCAACCTGTAGGAGCGAATATTGACTGGAAAGATTGGTTTTAGACGAAATCTGACGAGAACGCTGTTCATGAGGAACGGATTGGTTTCGAATGCTTTATAAGCGTTCAACGAAATGATCATATCCGAATGCCCCACTATCTGGATCGCCAAGTCATTATGAAAAACGACCTAGTTCCAGCGTTGAGCAGGAGAAAGCGATCAGGATGGGAGCGTTTAAGACTATCGAGTCTTTTGTGATAAGTGGATTTGCCGCTGTCACGTCTCGTCATCTCAGTTATCGAGTGACTCGAAGGGTGCCAACAAAGTTTCACTTGGTCTCTGCTGCGCTCAGGAGCTTGCAAAGTATTATTCTTCTTCTTGCCATAAAAGGCAGCACATTTGTTGTACAGTGCAACTCTTTTTTTTCTTCCTATTTACGATAGAGGAAGGGGTGAGAGGGAGGGGGGGGGGGGGGGGGGGGGGCTACATGTAATATCATTACGAGCTCATTCAACACACTTTCGCTGCGTGTCATTTATTGAATTGAGATAAAGCTTGCGTATGCAGCAGCGATTTCAGATATTAGAAGAAAAATTTAACAAATTTACTTTCACGATTCCAAGATAAGAAAAAAATAGCTCAAATCGCTCGAAATAGTAATGAGATACGGGGCGAAGGAAGTGCTAACGAGAGCACAATGAGATGGTGATTTGAAAATTTTTCTTGCAGGGAGTACCGCGATAAGGATTGGGAGTGTCCCAGACAACCTTCTACTAATAATGATGATTCATTAAAGGGTTTGATGATGGAAAAATAAACACAACTTCTCTGGAACTTGTAAAATCAATCACAGAAAAATTTTAACAATTGTTTCGTTTTGCTCGACAAGAGGGATCTCTTTTGTCTCCATTATAACGCGCGGCCATCCATTGTACAGTCGAAAGTGCAGAACTTGGAGGAGCTAGTCTATGGAACTCTGCCTCATCCACTCCACTCACCACCTTGTGTGGGAGGATAAACAGCACTGACTCGATGCAGCGGCAGGCCACCGCGAATCATTGTAAAGGCTAGAAATACAATTAATTACCTTGAACGAAGCTAAATATCGAAGACTATTGCATGGCTCATCCCTCGGGAATTCATCAGCGCCAGAAGCTTTATTTCTTATCTTTTAGCAAACGTTAAATAAATTGCCCTTAATATGATTGTATAGAATTCAAGTACTGTTGTTTCGGCTAATGAAACTTGTCCTAAGTTGAGATATCCCACTGCAGAAGTACAGTAAGAATACGATATCAATCTTCGAAGGACCAATTTTCAAAGGAAGAACTATGTCTAGTGGGCAATACTCGATCTAAATCATCGAGACATCGAATTGGGTAGCGCAGTGGCGATTGATGCGGTGTATCCAGAAGAGAAATTTATAGACAAGGCACTGGTTCGGTTCATCACTCAAGCTCTCTTGCGGTCAATCAAGAAACGTCGTAGAGAACGTCACAGCTCGGTTATCTCCAAGATTGTATGGAGAATCCCACGTCTCAACCAGCATTCTTTGTCGTGCATAAGAAAACGAAATTCTCAACATGCAGCCGAAAAAACACGCAAAGTATTCGAAGACCTTTGTAGAAGATGAATGCATGGAAACGAATGCAGGAAATGCTGGGATCTGGAGAGCAAATGATGATGATGGATTGAGCAAAACAAATGACTGAGCCGACACGAGGATGGTACAAAGTTTTGCTCGATAAGCAAGTCGACGTTTCCATCTTCTCAAAACCAGGTCGATCGTGTCGATGACTTACAGGAAGTCGTCTTAGCAATGAGGGTGTTCGTTGAAGAGCACCGCCCGACCGCCCGAACAAAAATTTTCACTTGATGATGTCCTTCTTTATCATGGCGGATCTTAATCTTCTCCAGTCATCCAACATAATCTAGTTCTATGATGGCAATGCATCCTGCAGCAGTAGATGGGGTGAGGGGGAAGGGGAAGAGGAAAGGGAGTGGGGTGTTTCATTACCAGGCATATACAGTAGGAATACATTCATCATCAGCTTCAGTAGTTATCATTGTTTTGGATAACAGAATCAATTGCCAAATAAAATCTTTTTACCACGTTGCGCCGGCTCCATAATTTAGAACAGTATTGACTATTCCTATAGAGGTTTAATAAAAGTTGGCTTGGAGGTAGTAGATACTGGTATTATTAGCCATAGATTATTCACCTCGTTTCTTATAACCTGTAATTTTAGGAACAACTGCTACTAAACACAAGAAAAGCGATTGACTCTAGCGTAGGTAATGTGATTTTTCAATCCATGGCGTGTTATTCCTGAAAGCATGATCAGACTTCCGACGAGAACAATATTTGCCTTGAAAGAGATCCTTACCCTACCGATATCACAGTTCATTACAGAGCAGTGAAATTTCTAATTCATTCCCTTAGACTCCATACCGAGTAAACTAGGCTGCAAATCCTACGTAACATTTTATTCCTTGGATTCTTACAAGATAACAAGTTTCTGAGGAGCATTTCATCCGATAGAGCGAATCTAGGACACGAGATCTAACGTTTTTTGAAATTGATTGTTTGTCCATTAAGGAGCTTATATTATTGGATGATGATTTCCGTGCGTCTAATTTCTTGCTTAACGTTAAGACTACAGTCAAAAAAGTTTTTCCCAAATTCACTCTTCTTAAAATGGTGAGAAAAAATGAAAAAACTTAGGACGAGGAACAATATTTCATATGCGAATGCTGGGCTGTAACACACAGCGGATCTAAGATCTGATTTTTCTTATTTCTTTCCTTTTTTCCGCCCCATCTACCAAGGCTTTGAATCTGTGATATTCAAGTGAAAGGCTAACGCCTTTATAGCTTTTTTTATTTTAGGAATAGGAAGGCGTCTATAGACAAAATCTAATATTTTTGTTTGCATTAGTCTGTACACGGCTGATGCAGATTCCTGCCCAAGTGGTACTTTTCTTCACTTTTGTCTCTTTCTTGAGCAAACATCACGTTTGGAGATGATCCGCTTCAAACATGGTGTTCACGACGCCGAATTCGCTATTCTAAAGTCGTTTCCATCTGCGAGAAGCAGATGACTGACGTAGGCAACGAACACGTCCGTTCATCATTGAGGGCGTCGTATGAGGCTTCAGAAGAAGCTTTTCCCTGTTTTGAAAAAGCTGGTATGTAACCTATGTTTGCATACGTTTGTAGAACATTCGAATTTTTTCAGCTAAGGGCTTCAAGAAAGCAGAACAAGAGAGAGAAGATAATAAGTTTGGCTGTGGTGCTGTACGAGAGAGAAAGACGGATGAGAAAAGCACTTCGCTACTCGCTGATGACAACAAGTTCAAGATTACGGTACGGAGTTTGCGAACGCCACTATGTACGGAGCAAAGCATCAGCATGAACGACAGAGAGAAGTAGTTGGGATTTATGCTAGTCTTCGCACACTACCATTGAAAACGGTGCTTCCAAGTAGCCAAATATGCAATTGTCCGCCATCTGGTACAGAGGACTGGATCATGTAATTCAGGTATAATTTAGGGGACCCTGATCCGCTTCATCCTCTTTTATAGACATACTGAACGATATGTGAACTTGATTAAATTTGGAACTCGGTGGTGAGCGTGCTAGATTATTCAAGTCGACTCTTTCAATACCTTTGGGCTGAGATTTTGTTGAGCAGCCGAGTATTATCTCTCAACCATGCTTGATTCGTCATCCTCTGTATCTTTTAAACACCACAGCTTTCATTCACCCATTTTTAGACCTGTAATGGTAGAATTTTCAGCAGAGAATGATCAACTTTGTGGTGAATATCTATTATAATCCGGCATCAATTCCTTTATATGTAAGGATGTATCCCCATGCGATCAATTGAAGCGAAAGGCACTCTGGCACTGTGCTACTGATGAGCCTGGAAGAGCGAAACAGCAGCTGCCTAGTACTGAATGAGGGCCCTGCCAGACCTCATAACAGGCGTAAAACAATGCTATTATGTTATCAGCAAATATCTGGTTAATAAAATGCCTAGCGCTGTAACGACCTTTCTGTTCTTTGCCCAGTTGACTTTTACTTTGCACTTCTCGTAGACGAATGAAATCCTTTCATTATTATTTGAGCCAACATGTCATTGTGCCTTGGTAAGGGCTCTTGTACAGCCCGAGACACGTGTTTCGTCCTTACAGACTCATCGGCCGAGCAGAACCCGTCGTCTGTCGATCTTTTCATAGTCAGTTCTCTCGGGAGCGCTACACTCCTTATAGAGAGTTGTCGACGACGTACGTTTTACACTCTTACGTCAGGCAAAATTTTCACCTAACACAGAGTGTTTTCGCACTCGATTGCTAGCTGGCTGGTATTTTTATCATATTATACCTTTCCTTCGAGTGCTTTATTGAGACCACGCTCAAATTTCAATAGATCCTTTCATTATTATTTGAGCCGAATGAAACTTGAGACGAATGAAATTTTCTAGCCATAATCGCAGCACTCTACGTAGCATCAAATTCATACGTTGTGGATAAGCTCCAGGTGTCTTCGCACTTTGTTGAAACGACGATTAACTCTTGCGTACGACAGGATCACGGCGCTAACCCTCATCCGCCGCCCGCGCACCCTAATGAGCAGTCGTGCTGTCGAGTGGTTAGTGATGCCAACCATTGGTAAGAAGGCTGCTGGTGCGATCTCCTACCAAGACGCTCTACAGAGGATTCTTTGGCGTCGACTAGTGTTGAAAGTTCTTCCGCATGTTTATTTTGTATAGCAGAAAAAAGCTCCAGTTGTTGGAATTCACTAATTTTTGATTCGAAACACGACAATTCGTGCTAGTGCCACGGTGTTACGATAAGAGATATGATGTGATATGGTATCTCAGTGATACGGCGCATACTAAGGTCTAAAAAATACCAGAAAAAATTCTGTTGTGGAGCGTCGTGGGAGGGTACCGAACTAGCAGCCAACTCTCTGACCACCGGCATCACTTAAACACTGCACATGGACAGTTCAGCGCATGCGCGCGACGATGCAGGGCTAACGCCATCACTCTCTCGTACCCAAAGTATTAACCGCTCGGGCACATGTTGTCAAAATCGTCGAGCATCCACTCTCCGGGACAAACCACACCGAAGTAATAAAAAAGCGCAGACGTTTACTGCCTCTGTTTCTCATACTTAACCCTTATAAAACTATGGACCCAATCCTCTGTGTGTCTGACCCCCCTCCCCCCCTCCCCAGCGTGTTGCGTCTGACAATCGCGTCTATCAATGGAGCGTCTGGCGTATAACACTTGCAGTCAACCCTAGCGTATCAATGTCAGACGCAGTACTCTGGGCACTAGACAAGAAGAGGGTTGGGTCCATGGTTCAGTTAAAGTTAACATGAATAGTTCACTCTACCTTTTGGCTTCAACCAATCTCTCAAGAACGCGTCATGCACTAAACCTCGCCGAGCAATTTTAGAAGTAATTAATTGCAGATATACCGTAGACAACGTAATAAATTCTAAATCTATAATGCCATCTTCTCTGACATGTTTGACACCGATTAGCAACGCGTGGATCCGACGCTTGGTGCGCTTTAGGTACGAGATCGAACTATCGACCGGGTGCATGTCGCAGAACACCTTTAGGCATCGCACCCGTTGCGCCAACACGCTTCTATAACAGAATAAGAACAAAAATCACGCCAACCAGATTCGCGCATTAGTTTCATGGCAACGTCATTCCCCTTCTCTATGCTTTCCTTGATTCTTACCTTTTTCGAATTGTAGGACAGCTCAGTCTCTCTCTGATTGAGAAAAGCCAGTAACTGCTTAACGACCGATAACGAGATGAGATAGCTTGCCTCGACTACTTCGCAATACACATAGGAGATCATGCTCCCACCAGCATACCTGATGATGAGATGCGATAGTAAACTTCATATTAGAGCCAGTACATCTAAGAGGTTGACTGCCAGGTTACATGACAAATAGAAGATGGCTTAACCCTTTCGGGGCTTTTAGGCCCAGCCCTCTGCGTCCCTTACCCCCGCGGCGTTGTGTCTAACAATGGCGTCTGACCCCAGCGCTTGAGTTCATGGTCTTGAAAGGATCACTAAGCGCAAGCGATAGCACGTGAGCCAGCTGGCATGTGCAGTTCGTCGTTAGGTTTTCCTCTTCCATTAGAATTTTTGAGAATTTATCCAGCAAAAAACAGAATGTTTCGTATTTATTGGGAAGAATTATATGTGATACAGCAGAAATGATTGACAGAACATAGACATATTTGAGAAACTAATATAGAAATACATACATTAATGTAACATAGAGACGACGACAAACGAGAACCAAGCGATCTACGGCAATTTACAGACTTCTCCCAAAAATTCCGCTACTGGTGCGAACACCTGCTTACTCTGCTGGCTTCGGGCTATCAGATAGTGTTTTGCTGTTTTGTCCAACCTTTTGTACATTGCAGCTTGCAGCGTTCGATTTGGAGTGCCGGCACCTTCTATAGCAGATACCTGTAAATTCTTATTAACTCGAATGCAACCAAAGCTACCCTCCGGAGGATGAAAGGGTGAAACGCGCGAGGTTCAAAGTTTCACATGTCAACTATCATTACTGAATATATAATTACAACAAAAAGTTGAGTCACTACCTGGAAAAAGTCTCAAAAAAAGTTTTACGGACTAGAAGAGATAAAATCGATTGGAAAACAAAGTAACACAATTTAATTAAAAAGCAGAATATATATTTTCTCGAGAACGTTCCTTTAATCGGTTGACTTCCGTGGACCCTGACTGGGCAGTGGTGGCAACAACACCTTTTCTGCCTTGATTAGTCGCCGACTACCGTGGTGCCTTTCGTTGCAAGGCCTGCAGCTGCATTTTGGACGGGGTCTTGCAACGAAGAGCAGTACTTAGTCGACGACTCATCAGGGCAAGAGGAGTGGAGTTATTGCCAAGCCGACGGACACCAATTGAGGTCTACGGAAGTCATTCCGGGTTGACGCAGTAAACGATCAATAAGCATTACACTAAATTACAAATGAAGTGTTCTATCCCATTTTTACGATATTCTGAGACATCCTAATTATCTCTGTTATAGCACGTCGTGAAAACATGTTTTCCGGCACCCACTTCAAAAAAGTAAGAATCAATGTCACTGTGTAGTAAGAAAACAAAAACACACTGTGCTAAAGTCTAGCAGAGAGATATAAGCAAATAATATTATGCAATTTTTTTTTTGAGAGTACTTTCTTCTATCGTCGCTGTTCATGCTTTTTTTTTCTAAAGACTAATCAACACACCTCAACATTGTGACCAGCTGTTAAACGATCTGACGGCAGAAATGATTCCTGCGGAGATGAAACAATCTGAAACCTTCTTTTTGAGACGGCAAATTGAGAACAAGCACACGAATCGCTCCGACCCTACCTTAGCTTCATCATCTACCAATATCGTTAGAAGGAGCGCAAATGCTGAATAAACAAATTAAGATAATATCGCAGAGTCCTCAAATAATGACTAGTTTCAAATCAGCTTACAAAGTGCCGGAAGCTTCATGTAGAGAAGACTGATGTGTTTTCAGACGGCTTGACGAACCACTCGCTTCAAGAGCAGCAACCTTCTTTATAAGTTCACTTATCTCGCTTTTCATCTTTTCTTCAGATTCATCAGCTTCATCACAAATTCTAAACAGTTCATGAGTAATCCACGATTCTTTAATTCACTGTAACTTTAGTAGTGCTTTGACCTTCTGATTTCTTGTCCAAAAAAAGTTGAGTGGTATGTAGAACTATGAACCTCAGCGAAAGTTGAACCCAATAGAAAAACAAGGACTCAGGCCCCCGCCTGTAGTCCAAGATTTTGAAATCTACACATAGCCAGGACTTCAACATTACATTTGTCAGAATTCGGCGAATTTTTATGACATACTTAGAGAGCAATTGGAAAAAATCTGGTAACAAATACCATCAAAGTTGCAATGTTTTTGCTGACGTAACTTCTGTGCTTGACTCAGATAGATTTCTGCGATTTGCTACTCACAAAGTACTCTGTGACTCCACCTTCTCCAAATCGTTAATTCCGTCGCTCTTGAAAGCACACCGTCGTCTTAGTTCTTGAACCTCCATCATAAGTCTTCATTTTCTTTGGACTTCAACTGAAAGCGGGCAAATGTACCCGAATGCTAGCCTGCTATACTTAGAAATTATGTTTTACATACAAGCTATTGCTCTACGGTCATAGTACATCTTTCGGGGGGGCATCCTGACGAAATTAGATTGATGAAAACATTTTTAGGAAGTTTTGTGGACACCGACTCCAAAACGCCTGCATATAAGAGTTGATGGAAGACAGAAAGTAGTTGATCATTTCTATTATCTATTAATCGATTAGTGATATATTGATATTGATTGATATTCCTGATCTATTAAATAACTAAAAAGTTATTTTATACTGCGATCTAGCCTCGTTGATCCCAACACGTATCCTTGATACCGAACAAGCAGACGTTTCACTAACTTCGAACCTTCTAAGGGAGCCCAAACTAAACTTGAACAGCTTGTGTTTCGTGGTGGAAGGAGTTAAGGGGGGTGAAGCCGCAGGAAGCAGAAACCATCAAAATTCAAGAGACGTGTTGAGTGCTAGCCTCTTGTTGGCTCGATATAGCTTAATTCATGAGAATT
Organism: Parelaphostrongylus tenuis; assembly: GCA_019055375.1. Taxonomy (NCBI): domain Eukaryota; kingdom Metazoa; phylum Nematoda; class Chromadorea; order Rhabditida; family Metastrongylidae; genus Parelaphostrongylus; species Parelaphostrongylus tenuis. The sequence continues at coordinate 1,000,061 of JAHQIW010001551.1, forward strand.
AAATAAGCTGATTTCTCGATGTTCATGTTAACTTAAACTAGATAAAGATAGGTCTTTGGAAATTCCACTCTCAAAGTGTAGGTTGGTCCATTTTTTTGTCTATTAGACAACGAAAATGTAAAAGAGGAAATACTGTTCCGAAAAGTAAAAGAGATCTGAATGGCCGCCTACACTTGCCATCTACGTTGTCTGTGGCTTTCAAGCGAGTTTTCCTAAACAGACCAAGCGTCTCCTATTCTAAAAACGGATTCACGCACAATCAAGATTGGCAATCATTCCCTTTTTTGTTGTCCGAAAGTGCAAATATACATGATGCTCACCCTTCCGGGAATGCCACTTCCAGATCAGGATACTTTCCGGATAGCTGAGATGGTATAAGGAGCTGCTTGTGTCAACTCGTCCTCTTTCCTTGATCATCCAGCAATTATTTCTTGTCGGTAGTTAGGCTTTCTATCTCGTCACAAACTCATCACATAACTGCAAGGGGTATACCATCAGTTATGATGAACCCCTGTAGGGCGAAAGAATTAAAAACGTTTCTCACCGTCTCCTAAATCGCTCTTTCTTCGCGCTGCCTTTTATCTTCAAGCTCCTCCTCCTCAAGTCTGTCCAGTTTTGGTCCTCGTCGGATTCGTTCGAATTTCGGCTGAATATTCAACTTGTCCCGCCGTTTTCAATGAGTACGTCCTCCATTTTTATGATTAAGCTAGTGGTGATACTTGCTTTTGTGCGGAGGTACGGGTGAAACTTCTGTCATGTAACATTTTCATTGTGCACTTTTCTTTACATCTTCTTATTGCGTCTAAGGTTTTAGGCTTCCTTTTTCTGACATAGTAAATCACTGGATGCCAAATAAAATTAGGACCTTTTTCCGCCTCCTCAGACGCGGCGTTTGGTGCGTTAGCGATCATATTCTGACAACCTTTGCCCTCCAGTACGCTGTTTTTTTTCCGCCATTCAAGCTCTTCACATCTCAGGCTCATCTGAGGAGCGGATGGTCGCTTCAGCCTTAGATGCTATTATTCCTCAACTTCTCGCTCCAACCGCTAATTCGGTTGCCCATGTTGTCCACTACAAAACAGTGATAACAGTAATTGAGACCAAAAGTGATATATGTCACATAAGGAATGCCTACGATTTGAGAAGAAATAATTTTTCTCATATATTTACATGATGATGTAAAAAACTCGAAACTAGCTAAGTTATTCTTAAAGTTAGATCAAACATTTGCCAAAAGTTCAATTCTTTCCAGATAAAGTAAAAAACAAGAAACCAAAGAGATTATATCGTGACAACATGTTTAAGCATTTCATGAGGTGGTTACGGCACTTATACAGCCCAATACACGCGGTTTCGGCCCATCAGCGCGTCAACTGCACAGCAACCTCGCGCTGGGCCATCCTTTTCGGAAACCTCCTTACATAAGAATTTTCGACGACATGTACACTGCCAGCGCGTAAAGTGAAAACTCTGAAATTCATACACTCACAACACAGATAAAATACCACTGCATGCACAGTGACATGATATGACATTGCAAGGTCTAAACAGTTTAATGCACTGGAATAAGTGCCGTAATAGACTCATGAAAGGCTCAAATATGCTGTCAGGATGCATTCTTCAGGCAATGTCTTCAAAAACAATCGAATATAAGTACTACCAGAATACCAGCTTTGAACCAACGACTGTTGATCAATCCAATGTCTGGTGATCGTCAGTGGACATGCAGTGATATGTTATCTCTGTCGTAGGTGAGGTGAGTTCTCCTTGCGCACGGCAGCATGACATGTTCGTCGACGATTCACTTATGTAAAAAGTGTTTATCTCCGAAAGGAATGTCTCAAGGACA